>OZ024691.1:23973131-24545248 GCA_964016905.1 Perithous albicinctus | reverse complement strand
TTGAGACTGAAGTTTAATTATTAATTTATCCACTTTGATTGATGGTGGGCCGTTGAGTAATGATTCCTGTGAGAATTATGCGAAAGTATCATAGAAAATGTTGTACAAATAAAAAAAAATAATGTTTACAAATATTTTAACAAAGATTGTTCCTATGATTTTTTAAAAATAAATTAATAAAATGACAAATGAAATGATTTATTAAAATTTGTCAATTATACAAATTTATTTGCAGAAATTAGAAAAATAATAGCTCATTATTTTCTTGCTGTGATTTTCATGACACTTTGTCGTTTTTTTTTTTTTTTTAGAAAAACCTTATTTTTTGGAACTCATAAAATTTGTATACATTTTCTTCCCAAAATGTTAGGATATTCCATAAAAAAAAAGTAATTGATATGACATTTTTTTTATATAATAAATGAACAAACAGATTGAATTAGAAAATAATAGGATGGCTATAGCTTTGCCGTGCAAGGCCTGTGTGCGTAGAGCACACTCCGTAATCGGTGGCACCTGACCTCGCTGGTATAATTTTCGCCAAGGCAAGAGAGCCAGAGGAACAGAGGACCTTAATAATAAATTTCTAGTGCGCCGATGTTACTAGCACCCACCGAACGCTCGTGCCATATGGCAATGGGCGAGCGTACATGCCCGATGGTGCTGTTAAGAGAAGCACGAGCACCGATTAACCCGATTAATTATCATCTCCGTATGGCCGGGCTCATGATCGGATTCGCCAAACGCAGAAATCCCAGATCGAACCGTACATAGCGCATGATCGCGAAAGCCTCACGATCCGAATGTACTGCGCTATGCGTACATATATAGTTTATTTATCTCGGAGGAATAGAAAAACAAGCGAGCTGACAGGATGCCCCGGTTCTCAGGATTTTATGGCTTGTGAAATTCAAGAAATTTCTCAAAGCTCTACAATATTGTGAAATTTGTCAAAGTTCTACGATTTTAACAAACTTTTCAAATTCGGGAGAAATCTGAGAAATTTGAGAAAAAAATTAGTTATTTTCGGCTGACTCAAAATAGATTGAATTTCTCATATATCAACTTACTGGAAATTTTAATAGTAAGGAATTTGAAAACATTGAGTGCCGAAAAAAAAAAATCTCTTAAGATATTTGTAAAGCATTTCGCCGTTTGGTATGTCAATGTTAACCAAGAACCAAGAGTTTAAAAAATCGCTATAAAGTATAGAAAAAAAAAGTAAATAAATTCAACGAACTCTTATCTCCGAAAAATGAAAAACTTTGCCAAAAGACAAGATATCAATGGCATAAAGCCAGACGAAGAGCTAACGAACGAAGCCTCGCGTCAGTGAGTAAAGCCTCTAACGAGTGAAAGAATTGAAGTAAGATAAATGTAACAAGGCTGATGAAGTAAAGTTGCCTGTACGAGGAGGAACAGGGATTCGAACATCAAATAGAAGAAATAAGCTAAAAATAAAAACCCGAGCGTAGACGAACTACTGGGTTAAAGTGGAGACCGGTAATGATAAGGTTGGCGATAATGACAGCTCGTCAAGACAAACTACCAAGCGGTATCTTCTTCCTGGTCTCGTCGCCTGTTATCGATCGTTCACGGATGTATAGCCACCAATTTTCGATCTCTCGCCAATCTATCATTACTGGAGAACGTTATTTTTTTTGTTTTCTCCTATTCGCTCTACATCGTATATGCATGTATTTAGCTTAATGCAATTTGCATATCTGCCATTCAAACATAAGTATGTACACTGCGTTATATTACAGTTTCTCAGCGAAGTTTATTCTACATTTCTCTGTGTCTAATATTTATAACTTCGAGCAGTGCATTAGTTATTTTAAAAAAATCCATAAACTAATGAAGCCGACGTCAGGTTTTAGCATATCGGTCGATGAAGATTAGGTGTATACACGGAAAAAAAATAAACCCAACTTATTGTGCGAGTTTTCAGAAACACCAGAATTATTATTTTCGCAATTCGTGTACAAAAGTTTTTATCATACGGCTTGACAATTTTTATTCGTTCCTTCCGTCTAAGTATAAGAACCATCATGAAACTCTTCAATATACCAATTTGGCAACAGTTTCAATTTTCTCAGTTAGTGAACTTTTGTCAAACTTATTAATTGACACACTAAATATAGATACCATTCCCAAATACTTTTCTCTCCATGTAGCGATGGAATGAGACGCGTGCAATTTCTAAACTAAATGTGACCAAAATGATGCTGATGCTGGAGAGGAGACATCTGATTCTGGACAGTTTCTCGTTGCTGTGATTATATTCCCGTCTTCTGGTCACAGGTCGCCAAAGTTGAACGGCCTGAAATTGAATTTGGCACTGTCGTCGAGCATCGTATTTATTCCAAGAACGTTCAGAATTATTCTGGTGTAAACTAGAATAATTTCGTTTTATTTTTCTTCGGGTAATGTACCGATCAGTTAGGAATAGGCTTGAGATAGATACGGACATTTGGGTCAATCCCCATCCTGAAATAAAAATTACCATATTTGTCCAGTAAACATATCTATGATGCTTGTAAAATTCGCTCATGCCATTGTTGAACAATTTTGCGTTGTCGATTTTTATCATACGTCTTGACAATTTTTATCCGATACTTCTCTCTGAGTACAAGAACCATCATCAAACACAGTAAGCCAATTTGACAAGAATTTTAACTCTCTCAGTTAGTGAACTTTTGCCACACTTGACTGTCACACTAAATATAGAAACCATTCCCACATACTCGTCCCACCATGTTGCGAAGGAATGAGTCACGGGCAATTTCTAAACGAAATGTGACCAAAATCCGATGCTGGAGAGTTTCTCGTTGCCACGATTTTGTTTCCGTCTTCTGGTCACAGGTCGCTAAAGTTTAATGGCCTAAGATTGGATTTGGCAGAGCTGTGTACAACAGAAACCAAGACAGAGACAGGAATAAGAAGAGAAACGAAGTTAGGAAGGTAGACGACATGCGGTACGGTTGTGTACGTTTCTTTGCGGGTGATAAAAAAAAAATAATCTCTTCGAATCGAAGACAGAAAATTGGATCTCGAGGGCGCGCGAACAAAAAGTTGCGCATGAACACCTTCTGAATATAAGGGACACACACAGGGGATTAAGTTGAAAGCCAAAAAGAGTAAAAATTCTGACGTCCTGACTTATCGAAGTTTCCCTCCTACAATATTTACCAGACGCAATATTTTTCATATAAAATTTTCATGTCCACATATAAGGAAATCATCGCGATAAAAATAAACCAAACATAGCTACCGAGTGAAAGTGACTTGACGGTAAATGAGTCACTTTTCGTTTGTTATGAAAACACTAGACTCGAAATTCCAAACCCAAGATCTTATCGTCAGGAATTTCTCTTATCGAAATCATGTAGCAGCCTGCAGGGTTCATCCATTGCGCTCTCACTCACCTTGACTCAATCCTCGTGCACAAAGGAAAAAAGAAAGAAATAAAAACAACGAGCACACGTCACAGAGTGCATCATCGGCAAAAAACCTCGTAACAATTCAATTCATGAATTCCATAAGAAGAAAATGACGAAGAAGCGTGCGCGGTTTTAATGTATATAATGCGTGTTAATTATTATTAATTAAGGAGCGTCGGGCCGAGACTGCTGCTATTACTGCTAGCCAAGGTGCATACAGTGGGAATCCGCAAACTCTTGTATATCTTTTGCGTAAGCGTTGGCAATTATAAGAGGCACGTGAGCCGCGACGCTCTTCTCTATGCGCTGACGAAGCTATATATTTGCTCGCTGTGCTACTATATATCTGCTTGCTGTACAGAAGAGCATCAACTGCATCGCCGTACTATATGTTGCACGTAGCAAAATATAAGCATTCGACGATGTACAGCTAATCGCGATTTAATCAAACATTAATTAGGCGATCTGCGATACACGTGATATATGTATATGATAGAAGTAAAGTAGATGAGATTGTGCATAACAAGCGCATACATAATCGGTAAGATTGCGTTCATTGCTCCGAGTTTATTGTCCTTATTGTTAGAAATAGAACAAAAATTAACTCTTAGTTACTTTAAGGGGACATATATGACATATAAACTGTTGAATTTGATCAAATATTTAAAGTGGCGTTAACTAAGATTTTTTTCTAATTTTTAAGGTTACTTATTAGAACAACCATTTGCGATTATTTATGGAAAAAAAATTTCGCTGTACTTTTCCTGATAAAAATCCACGGTAAAAAAGAGAACAGAACAAATATCCGCGGAAAAATGTCTCGCTGGAAAAACTATCGAACTGCGGGATGGAAATAAAATCCTTTGAAAAATAAAAACTATCATCGAAAAACGAGATCCTTGTGAGGAAAAAGATGACGTACGCAATGTTCACGAGTATCTTTTATAATGCTTTTTATACTAAAAAATACACAAAAAGAATATCTTCTTGAAGTGTCGAAATTTGTACACTCAATTTTTTTCTTTGTTTCAATCAACTAATATTTGCTTTCCGCGAAATATTTATGTTCATTTTATTCAAGTATACATATAGTATATTTATATATATTTATTTTCTAAATAATTATTAATTCCAATGAATGAATTTCAACTCAAAGAACTCTGAGATAAAACAATTCTGAATTAAAAAAGAAATAATTATTTTTTTTGCACGTTTAAATGCATCGATTGAAAAATGAATAAAGCGTTTGGATCAGTCTACTAAACATTAACCAGCGACTGTATCTCGACCTCCTCTATTGCATTACAATTTTCTCCGTTATCAATAACCCTTCCTCGTACAAAGACCAGACTAATTTTATCAGATTTTTTTTATATGCCCAGTTTTATTATATACGTGCCTATCAAACTATCGAGCTACAAAAAAAACTCCTTTTCACTAATTTTATAGCGGATATAAAAACCTCAGAATCTGATTTTTTTTTTTTTTACAAAAACGTATTTCAATGCAAATTAATCTCAGCTATAAAAAAAATTCTTGACATCGGCACATTCACCAAATCTTAAAGCTCTGATACGTGTTTATATAATATAATACGCTGCGAACAGGGTGCATCAACGGTTGTCCCAGTCGCAGTAATAAGGATATTGGCAACGGGAAGTGAACAATCATCATTAGAATGAAGAGTCGTCTCTCGCTCGAAGAAGTGAAGTGTTTTGTCAGACGACCATTGCTCCAATGATCCGTGTGAGTAAATACCCGCGTACATAGAGATACGAAGGCTCCGGAATAGTTGTGTAGAGAAAAGAAAAAAAGAAATACGTAATCGTAAACTGCTCTCTCGAGAGTTTAGCACGCACGCTACTAATATTACAGTTCTGTATTCGTGTTTAGGAGCAACAGCCGGTGATACGTGACGTTAGTTACGTGCTGGCCGTTATATATAAACAGTAGGAATCTATTGCACGATCAAACGAGAGAGAGAGAGAGACAACCAAGCGTGAGATTTAACCGTGGACCAAAGAATGTTATCTGTCTAAATGAATCCGCAACCACCTGCACGGATCGCGATTACCAACCAATACCATTAACAGCTATATACCAGCCACTCTATATACGTTGGGGATTCTCGGTGAATACGAGAGATACGCCACCAGCACACGAACAGTCGGGAGCTGTTAGCTTATACCCGTTGATATATAGTGCACCAGACCATTATATACAGTAAACTAAACTCGCGTGCACGATAATAGAGAAAACTGGGGCTTATTGTGTCACATTGGTTTTGATTTTTTTTTTTTTTATTTTCTATCGTTTTCGAAGTGACAAACGCTGTTATGTTAATTTGCTGGATTCTTTTTTTTTGCATTTCGTTGATGGTTTTGTCGAATTAGATGAGTAAGAAAAAGATTTGTTTAATTTCGGTGAAATTACAAAATATAAGAATTCTGTGAATTTTAGTAGTGACAGTAAAAATTTGTTTAACTTGCCAAATTAGAAGTGACAGAAAAAAAGGACTTTTCCAAAGACAAATAACTTTTTTATAAAAATGATATCTTCTGTTAAATGTAAAGCGACGCATTTTTTTCTTTCGTAAAGATGAACAAAAATATATATTCAAACGAAAATAATTTTTTTTTTTTTAAGATACAAATATTTCGTAACATTATAATGAAATATTCTTAATAATTTATTTATGTACACAAATTTAAATTTCTCTTTTAGCATTTACCTTGTACATCGAAATAAAAACAACGGCATTTTTTTTTGTATGACTGATCCAAGTAACCCCGGTCTCCCTTACCTACTGATATATAGTGGAACCACTCGATTATATACTGCAAACTAAACTCACGTGTACACTAATACACCACTAAGTTGCTGGTACACACGATTTAAACGCTGAATCATCGCATCTTGTGCGTTAGTCGTTTCACGCTCCGGTGAAATCTTAGCGTGTAAGCTCCAGCAAGGTTCTCCGATGTCGCACAAGAGATGATACCTTTTTTAGACCAACGAACCTGCCCCCTCGTAACATCCACCAGAGTTGATAATGTACACGTGGATCTGCATGCATTTGATAAATGTTTACTATCAAGATGTCGTAAATTAGACGATGGGATAGTTCGATGGTCAGTTATGATACATTTGCAATTTTCTTGGTTTGTCGGGAGGATATAAATGCTGAGGCTCTATGGGTATCTATTAGGATTCATAAAAATAGAGAAAGGAAGGAATGTCTGAACTGTAATTATACAGTACTGGGTCAGTTGAGGGTAGAAGTGGATTTAATATGAGGTTTGGCATTTGTTCACTATTAGGGATTCCATATTTGATACATTACTTGAGCATTAAAAATTAATTTTACATTTAACCTAGAGTACCTGGGAAGGAGGATTTTTTTAATTAAAGCTAAGCTGAATATTAGACGAAAATGCTTTCAAAATTTAGATTAAAAAGTAATGAGTATAAATTCAAGAGTGGATAACTAAACGGAGGTACGAAAGAGCGTATCACTTGCTACTGTGATGCACGAAACTCAGCGCGCACAGTTTCATCATCCCGTGTGGAGCTCTGTGAATGTTAATTGATGTTTCGGTTTAGTGTGTATGTGTTTTATAACGTTCTATTATGAAGGAAAAGAAAACACAAGTGGTTGGATCAAGTAGGTGCACGTGTGCATGCAACAAAGTGCACAGTCAAGATTGCTTACATGGTATATACATAGGTACACCTTCCTCGCTGTTTCTGCGCATAATTCTAAGTCGATTTGTAAAGCCTTTTTAACGCCAGACAAGAATCTCACTATTTCCTCAGACAACAATGTTGGTACAAGTGAGAGTGAATGAGAAAGCGTGTTGGCTTTCCACCAGCCACAGATGGATATAACGGTCGACATCAACCACACGGCGCTTGAGGATGCTGCGACTTTATAACACATGACGCTTTGTGATACATGTATATATCTTTATAGCGTATTGCATTAAAGACGTCGTCGACTCTCGCGTGAAAGTTGACCGCTTGAAACATAAAACTACGATAAAACATAAACCTCTTCTTCCTCAAACGCGTGAATCTTTTCTACAGAGATGCAGGAATTAACACCTGAAGTTATGGATTGTATAGTATGCTGCAGCAACTTGTCCACTTTTACTATCAAATATTATTAAGCGTCGCGGTAGTGACTCGACTCTTAGGTTTTTAGAAAAAATGTAATTCCTTGAAAAATGTTTTTTTTTTTTTAAAGAGATGCTACTCTTACTTTTCCGGCGCAATTTAAATTGTCGCTCGAAATTTCTGATGGAAAACTTTGCGGAAAGTTTTCCATCAGTAAAAGCTGGTAGTATTAGTTGTTTTTTAGTTTTATTCGGCTATCAAATAGTAATGACCACTGTTTTATAGCAGAGGCAGGGGTTACCTGATTCAGGAGTAGTCAGATAAATGATACGCCGATAAATCATATATTCATGTCTAACACATGTCACAAATGAACATGCAATATAAAAAAAAAGTGTTTATAGGCCAATTAAAATAACTTTAGTCTCCACGTAAAAGGTAAAAAGAACGATTTCGAAAGAAAAACAACAACTATCATTGAGTGATATAGGCAAGGATTTAGATAGTGTTTAAATAATTATCGAGCCAAAGTATTATATCCTATTTATTTTTTCACCGTCCCCTCGGATTCGTCCCATTTCTATATACTTATTCAAATAGCATCCGCACACGATTCACCCTGTTCTGTATCGTATTTCCACTTGGAAAACTGCCTAAAACATTGGCCGATACAAAAGTTTCCGCCCACACAATGATTCGATGTGCAATCGTGTTATCCAGTGCACGGCTAAGCGAGTACCTAACCGAGTTGTAGTCGCCCCAACCGCTGTTTGACTCATAGAACCGCTAAAACCGCACACCGACCACAGACTCATTGCTGTTGGTCGCATTCTTTTTTTCTTCAATATTTACGGTTTAAGCGGAGGGAATCAGGTCATATTTACGGATATTTAAACACTAATATTATTACATTTTATTTACAAAAGAATTATTTCAGTGCACTAGAAAAAGAAAATGTAATATACAAGATAATTTTTTGAATGCAATATAACTGGTTCAAATATTTTGTATGTGAAAAAAATAGCGATCGATGCTGTCAAAAGTGTAATTTTTCTTGTCCAAGTAAACACCACCTCTTATTTCAATTTCTATGCAAAAAGTAAAATTGATTCATATGGCTATAATAATAAAAATGTAAATGTGACAAGTGGCCCCGGGCATCCATAAATTTACAATTCAGAGGTGTGGACTTTCAAAAATGGAATATGAACGTCGGAATATATTATCATAAAAAATGATGACAGTCAATGTCGTATATACATTGTTCCGACCGGATATTGACTCTGATTGAATCTCCGTGAAAGAAGCGGAGGATATATTGTAGAAAAGGATGCAGATGAAAGTAAATCGAGACGAACATATTGCAGGACGAGGACGTACTCTACGAAAACATCGTATAGTACGCACTGGCTGAATATCTCTCTACCTCCGTAGCATTATAATACAGACTCTACTTATTAAAGGTATGCATCAGATACGCATTGTATATTATCAGAAACGTGTATGTGTGTGTGAGTTATTCGAGCGCGTCGAGTCACGACCAAGTGAAAGCGCAAGAAGCCATCGTCTCTAATATCATTCTGCTCTTTTCATCGTATTATCATAATATTGTCATATATCAAATTATGTGCAAAACCCCCGTCGCCATGCCAATACACAACTCTATCATCCTTTTAATTTAAACGGCTCGCACAAAGTAATCAAGGTGAAATACTACCACTTTTTCTCAAGTATACAAAAGTTATTAATAAATTCCCTCCATGTGTCTCTAATTCCGTATGATGTTGAATTTTGCATCGTTGGAATGCAACGAAATAAAAAAAAATATAAAATCCATAATACATCACCCCCTGTTAAGGGCACTGTAATGCAGGTGCATTATTTTTTCTTCATGTTCCTAGTCGTTGTGATAACTTTTTATACCTTGTATAATCATTTCGGTTTATTACAATTAATATTTTCTCCTGATTTCGTACCATTCCAACGATGCAAACTTCAACATCATAATTCCGTGTAATGCTAATTCTGTAATGCCATTGATTATACAAACGTATTATCCAAATGTTAATTTCTACCTGCTTTCTTCCAAAATATATTTCATTCCATCTGTGGCGATATTATATATTTGAGAGCTCGGTATAAGTAAGAGGCGCTTGTGAGTGCAGCTCATCCACCCGTTCCGGGTGAAACACTTTGCCAGCTCGTCGAGAGTTTGCGTTTACATTTCACGGCAGACCGAGAGCCTAGCCAGCGAGCAATGCTGAGAGTTTACGTTACGGGGAATTACGACGGCTCGGGCATTGAACACGTACGAGGTAGCTGCGAGCAAAGCAAGCAAAGAAGGCACGTCGCGAATGAACGCGCGCTCGGACTCCGCTCGTATATATCTCGTCGCCGACGGTCGGACGCTGTGTGCGAGGTGAGTATTAGCTTTGCCGGCGCGTATTACTCCTGTGAGTATTGCTTAGATAAGTCGGAGAAACTCCCGCTTCAGGACATACCCTGTACCAGCGCGGTGAAGTTGACCGGTGCAACGCACATTACTGCAGCGCAAACTTAGTTTCCAATATTTCACCGAGGGCGGCTTCACCTTCCAAGTGTAATGTATACACACGCGGAGGAAGAGAGAGTTCTGCTATTAGCAGGATTAGCACACAAGCTAATACGAGCTCAATTCTTATTTTAGATCTCAATATTTGGTATTTAAGGGATTTAGAAGCATCTCTGGAAAATAGTACATGCAAATTTAATAAGGTATATATTCTTTTAACCAAATGGCATTGTATTACAAAATCGCGTAAAATGTATCACGTGATGTAAGGAAAAATATTTCATTATGTTATTTGATCTACGAGGCATTCCGCACGAAATCTGGTAACCCTGTTGCGAGAAAAAAGATTTAATTTTTTTTTAATTACAGTATAGTGTCTAGAATATGTAAAACTTATTTCAGATTTTTAAATCTTATATTTCTTCACCCAGAATTAAATATCGATTTTTAAATATATTTTTTTTAATTGCTGTATATAAAATACGATTCATTGTACAAAGTAAATGTTTGTGAAATGTAGATCGTTTTTGAGTGTAGTTTTCGCTGAACATTTTTCGTAGCTGCATAGAATAAATGTCATATTTTTTTCAGAGGAATCGAGTGAGCTTTCTTTTTCTTTGAGTGGGACAAACTTTTTATATACAGCGAATCGAAAAAAACACCAAAATCAAAGATCGGTATTTAACTTTGAGTGAAATATATAATTAAAAATTCTAAAATAATGTGTACATATTCTAGACATTCTATATCACTCTCAAACAAATTTGAAACCTTTTTTGTGACATCTCGAAAAAGCGGTGGCCCACTTCATGTGGAATGCCTCATATGTCCGGCAAAAAAAAAGTGTACTTAATGTTTTTTATCGGTAAAAAACGTGCCAAAAATATTTCAAAAATATAATCCTCAAATCCAAATCCAACAAATTGTAGAAATTTAATTTGATTAAATAAAGAATATTTTTTAAATGACACAAAATAAAAATTAAATTCCTGAATTTAATATACTCTCGGCTTGAGAGATTTTATTACACGATCAGATCACCGTTACGGTTCTTTCCCTTTTTTCTGTCCAGTAATAGGTGGAGTCTCCTTTAAATAAATCTTGATTGCAGCGTAAAAGACATTGGTCCTGCTCGTGATTCAGTAATTGAAAGTTTTTCTCGAGTTCACCTCTTGGAGCGGTGCCAACGACAATTTTATACTTGAATATTGAAGGAGGACAATCTGGAGATTATTGGAAATGAGTTAAAGAGAAAATGATCAGTCACCAGTGAAATTCCGAATAATTACAGAAACCGCATTTTTCAATCTTGAAAGGCCCAATTAATACAAGACCTGAATTACATTACATAAATCTCTACTGTGTACAGACATAAATCGCTGCAGTGATAAAAATGTCATTGATACAACAACAAAGTAAAAATATAACTATTATTGTATATAAAAGTTAGAAAATATATATAAGATAATTTTGTCGTACGAACCAAATAATATTCTTCGTGTAATTCGTACAACAAAAAATAAACTACGGTGGAGCCTTCATAACGTCGTTGTGTGTCGGTAACAAAGCACATTTTGATATCACATATTGTGCGCACAAAGTAGTTTGATATTGTCTGCAAAATGATACAATCAATTTTTTTTTTATCGATGCAACAAAACATTTTGTCGTTGAAATAGCAACAAATACAGTTTTGGTTTGGATCAATAATATTTTTGTTACAACAACAAGCCATTTTTCTGACTGTACGTTTAAATCTCCATAGCATTTAGTTTGCAACAAGCAGTGTAAAAAAAAAATCCTCAGAGTACTGAATAAGATACACACTACTGATAACGGTATTCTCCTGACTTCCGCTGTCATAATAATTTCTATTTCACGTCAACCTTCATTTATTTTTCAGCGATGAAAATAGGTATCAGGTGTGAGAAGCTCATGTATGCTGAAGGTGAAAAGTCACGAAGCACTGTTGGTTGGCAGTAAGAAAAGTTGTCGCGGCCCGTTGACCAGTCGAGGGAAAAGTGTATTCAACCAAATGGTCTCTAACGATCGCGAAAGTCGCACCGTCGGTGTGCCAGTGCAAGCAGTGAGAAATTGTCGGCTCATGTGGTTGCACAGCAGCACAGTTGGTGTCGGTGGCGGCTTACTGGCACCGTTTCTCACAGCTCGCTAATCGATACTAAACGCGTGACTATGCCACTCGGATCGTTACACGCCATTATACACGAGGTGTCAGAATGAGAAGATGGAACGTAGTACTGTATACTCTATACGGGCGTGCGGCGCATTGCAGTTCCCTGTTGCTCCAATATACGAAATTCAGTTTCAATTCCGGTATCAACATTATACATAGACAAATTGAAACGGAAATTTTTTTTTCTGATTTTAATAAAAAGTTCTTGTCTTCCACAAAATTCTACAGACCCATTACGTTAATTTTACTGACATTTTATTGACATAAGAATGCAACCGACGTAACATGTGATTCGAATGCGAGTATATTCAGAGTTTTGTGAACGAACAACTAGGCTAACATACCAAAAAAAAAAAAAAAAGCTGATCATTTAATCTAAGGGATGTATTAGGTTTTTTTCAACGATTTGAAAGCTACGAAAGCACAACTGATAACTTCACATTAAAGTCTCAATAGATAGACACCATTTTCACTTGGGTGTTAATAAAAAAAAAAAAGTTATCAAGGCGAAAACTGGAACTCCGATTTTGTGCGGAGAAAAAGACTTGGCTGGAACAATGAAGAGCGAGTTTAAAAAGATCACCAATGAATACTTGTTAAACGCAACCAATTAATTAGTAGGGCTTACCAACTATTCCGTGGTATCACCTTTAACCACGCCGTTCTCTCAGTGAACTTAATTATTATTCACTGTTTACGTGCGAATAAAAACTCATAAACAGACGATAAACATAGCGACACACTGAAAAGGTACATAACAGCTGTGATCGCCAACAGAAATAATCCCATGATTAGTGGTAATTACTGTTCGCGGTCAGACGACCGTATGGAACAACGAGAGTCTCATAAAATGGCTATAAACTGATACGGGTCCTACACACACACATCACGAACACTAACGCTTGTACAAGGTATAATACATCTATATACACAAAGACCAATTACCTATTTGCATTGAATATTCGACAGTTTACATAGCCTGAACACTGGATGACGTCTCGTCTCTTTTCCCTGGACAAATGCGTGATGTGAACAGAGCCAAGTCACTCGGGAAATGCACTATTCTGCGTGCATGTGTGTGTGTGTGTGTGTGTATGTATGTGTTTGGATCCCTGTTGCGCTCAAAGCGCGCCGCACCGATGAAACGCCTTTGCGTCGACGTAACCGCATATAGTCAAGGTGGATGCACACACTCGCTTGTGCGGTTGATCCTTCCAAGCGTTTCCCTCTGTATCTACTTGACTGTATTTGAGCAAATACGAGTACAATGTGTGTCTGTGTGTGTGTGTGTCTGTGTGTAAGTGTGGACGTTAACTGTGGAGATGCGTAATACGCACGACGCCGAGGGGATACCGACGATACTACATATATATGTTGCCAGAGTGGTTGGCCAGGGGATGCACGAGTACACTTAGAACGAGGAGGGCGAACCGAGCCAAGGGAGAAGCAAACCGACCTGTCCGAGTCAACCGGTCTAACCACATGTTTGTCCCGCGAGTCGCCAGCAGCGAAACACACCGGCTTCACATGCATCCGACGGCAGGCGATATGTTTCTTGCATCTCTGTCTTCAGCGAACTGTTAGCGATATTATCAGTTGCACTGAGAAATCCACAGCGACCTCAAAAATCCTCGTGTACCGGTTTTTTTTTTTTTTTAAATTCAAATCAAATCGTTTTTTGTCCGTCATATCGGCAACTTTGTTTTTTTAATTTCTGCATTTTGAGGTCAGATTCGTAATCAGCGACCCAAAAAACCCTCAAAAGTCCTGATTCATTAAAATCGAAATACTTTTTCTGCGTTGGGGGGCACAATCAGTGAAATTTTTCCTGCCACTCGAAAGGTCTTCTAATTTATTGAATGTCAAATTGATTGCAAAAAGGCCGAAAATTTGAATGAACATTTATCATACGTCAGTGGTAACATGCTAATTGTTCAAAGTTAAAAATAAACCCATAACAGAATACTTATTTGAAAATTGTAATTCAAACGTCACTTTAAAATGAATCGCTTTCATCTGTGCAAATAACGAATGGCTGTATAAATATTGATATTTCCACAAGCCTAAATATCTATATCGTAAAGCAGAAAAGGTTTACGCTCCGTATCTTCGATAAATGAAACAGTGAATAAATTAGCATTCGGCATATCTGTAATAAAGATATTAATCTTGAATTCGCCTCAACTCAGCAACAATAACTGAAACAACGTTTATTTAACTCATAATACGCCTAGAAATCTCTAAATCTTATCTCGTTAACAGGTACAAGTGTCAAGCCAGTGTCATGAATGAATCAGCATATACCGAGATTTCAACTTTACTGATTCATTGATAAATAAAATTAGCACCTAACCCTCGTTACATTCGCGAAACAGAGAATGAAAACCGGTATTGTCGTCGAGCGAAGTGAGAAGAGAAAAGATAAACACACTCTAAAGATAAACAGGCACACGAGAATGCATTCTCATGCCTGACCTAAAACTAACGGAAGAATGGAGGCATACACTCACGTACATCAGTATGCGCCGGTGTCATTTAAAATTTAAATGTCCGTCCAACGGCCTATAAATATGTCGACGAGGGCGAAGAAACAAGTGTAAGCAAAATCCTATCGAACATGCCGCACACAATTGGATAACGCTATAGATATGTAACGCAAAAAAGATAAGAACGAAGGTCGTATGGATAATGCAAATTGCAAGCCGCACTTCCCGTGATAAAAATGAAAGCATGAAAAATCGTTTCCAGCGCATACTATAATTAGTTCACGTGTCGACTATAATTCATCCAATGCTCGTAACAAGAGCGCCACTCGAAGAATTGCAGTTATTACGAGGATTAAATTATATAGTCACATGTGTCGACAATTGCGCATTCAGCCAACATTCATTGACCGGTATAAATCAGCTGAAAGTTTCGCGCGCCATTGAGTCGAACAAGAAGAACGGAAAATCGCGGTCGTCTAAAATCCAAACGACCTTAATCGTCGTTTCTCCTTCACACAGCGTGAAACTTATTCTTACACCAACGCGGAAGTTGAGAACCTTGTTCACTTCCTCAGCGGAAACTTGCTTCGCAGAGCTTCGTGTGCTGACATTTCATGTCTGAGGCATTCACTGTCTATTGAGTCACTTTTTCTGTGCTTCTAAGATATTTCTCAAAATTTACAAGATTCTACTGCTATTGGTTTTTTATGTCCAACATTTTTTTGAATCGCATTTTTTTTTAAATTGTGTATTGGAGGGAGAAATAGAGTAAGAGCAATAGAAAGCAAAAATTTTATATTTCTATTATTTAAAATATTATTCTTTGCACAATTTTTTCTTTTTCACCTGATGCAATAGTTTTGGTTTTACTTAAAATATCACTACAAGTACATCTAAAATTTTATCGCAAATGTAAATTCTTTTAACTTGTTTATTTTTTTCTTTGGGTTTCTTGAAGAATATCTATATTTGAACAGAAAAAATGCAACTGCTAAAGTTGCAAATAAGTCCTTCAAAAAAAACACACAAAAAGTACAATCAAGTAGTAATAAAATCAGGCTGAATATAAAATACATCTGAGTGTGTCGGACATAAATTGGTTGAATTCACAAGGAATACCGCATCTATAAATATTCGGAAGACTCGAATAACATGTGTTCGTGATTGCGATGCTCTGTCACAACAATTGATGAACGAATTTTCGCTTCGGAAAATAACGATTCAACCGAAAAAAACTCATTCCTGCTATATGGAGAAAATGTATATTCAAAATACGAGGTGGCAACGACGACGACGACGGCGTTGTAGGAAATTGAAGAATTGGAACGCCCGAAGAATGAAACACAAATACAGATGGTTTAATTCACATCGAATAAATTTGCGAAAACTCGGGAGAGCTCTCACGAATTCCATTCAACGGAGCAAACAAGAAACGAGAGTGCCTCCCGCGTTGGTGTTGTTGTCCCAGCATCTTTGCGGAATCACTCAAGTTCGAGAGATTCAATTAAAGATGCATACCGAAGCTTATTTATAAAGTTGAATGGATGCGAGGAAGATGAGGAAGAAGAAGAAGAAGAGGAGGATAGTAGTCAGCCAACCAGCCAGTCCAACCAGTAAAGAACAGGTTGATTTCCTCGATTACAGGAGCAAGCATTCGTACGGTACAGTAATATATAGGGAATAGACTGGTGCAGCGAGTCTCACGTTTAGTTGGCTCTATCTGCATTAGCCAGGAGCGAACCAGCGATGCACATGAACCCTGCAACCATCCAACCATCAGCGAGGGAGCCTCGTGGGGTCGCGACCATCAATTAAACTTTTTCTTGTTCGAGGATATGCGGCGAAGCTTCACCACTGATTTATACATCGAAACTGCACCCTCCCCGTCAGGGTTTTAAAAGTCCCATTACTTTTAAACGCACTCTATTAATTTCTTCCCTAAATAATTGGATGTTTAGTAGTTGTAGTAGCAGTAGTCGAAAAAGATTTTTTTTTATTGACCTCAATTGAACTCGACAGCTGTAGAACTACAAATATCTTCCGGTGAATTTAAAAAGTCATGAAAATCCCAATCCGCGAATGAATTTTGCTAAAAATTATACCGAATAAAGGGTCGTTCCTACTTCAAAATTTCAGTTCGATTAGTCAAATAATTCTTTAGATATATAGAAGTTAACATTTTTGGAGGTTTTGACACCCATCCAGACATTTATAACAAAAATAGAACAATAGAGTGAATTAGAAATTAATGGGACGAATTCAACTCTTCGTTTCTATATACAGCGCAATGAACAATGAACATTTTTTCACTTCATTCACGAGAGAGACAAAAAGCAACGATTTCGCTCGAAATTAACAGTTACTAATTTAATGGTTCAGCCCAGTGACGGAGGAAAAAATGGTTACGAATAAATACAATTAAATTTATATTCATTACGCATTTCAATCGCATGTTCGTATATTAATTATCTCTTTAAAATAATCTACAATATTGTTTTTAAAAAAATCTATAAAGTGTTTTATTAAAAAAAAAAAATTTTTTAAACTGGCTTACCATCCAAAATAAAAAATATGGCATAAAAAATCGAAGTAACAAAGAAATAAATGATCCATTATTTACCCCACTATCAGTTGTTGATGTTTTTATGGAATTTTAAAGTGAATATAGGATGCTTATAAAATATTTCATCAATATGGTAGGATATTCTAAAAAAAAACAATTAGCATCCAATTATTTACAAATTATAAATAAATAAATGGAGTGAGTGCGAAATTGATGTATATGCTGTATATGCACTGAAATGAACAATGCGCACTTCTTTTCTCTTCATTCGCGAGGGAGACATCAAGAAGAGATTTAATTCGTAGTTTTTATTCGCGAATTTGATACTCCAGCCCAGCGTCAGAAAAAAAAAAAGGAGATTTAGATTGAAAACGTATTTCCGTCATATTTCCGATGCCAGAGGCGCAGTGAAGGGAGTCGAACAAAAAAAAAACCTCTGGAAATTGAAACTCGTTCGCGTGGGAATATCATTTTTATATTTGAAGCGTACGAAAGGTTTATTCGAGAGCGCCCGATATACCACACTAAACACGGATCACTCTTGGACGAGCCACGGCAAACGGCGCAATGTATAACTTTAGCACTAAAATAAAAATAAAATGTTTGTATATCTATATATATTTATTGCTTTAAATATATATATATATTCAGATTCGCGATGTTATGGATTATTTGATCAGTTGTGACATGTGCACGTGACCACATTTATGCTGATATAGAAATTTGTTCTGTACGTGAACAAAGTAATATAGAGGCCGAAGCGTCAATAGTGCATTCACAAAATTGCCACGACGAACCCTCGATGAATACTCGAGTTTCGTCATATTAATGGCCTTCAGAGGATCCCGAGTGGTCGTGAAAATTTCATTTTTCTCCGGCCTCGTTCATAAATTCGTTATGATGGGGGAAAAAAATGGCGAAGGACAAAACTGGATTAGTTATTGTCTCTTATCATTTTTATTATTAACCTAAAATTGACGGTTGAAGGATTATATGAATAAATTGAATATCAGCAATTGATCGCAGAGATGCAATTTCACCGTTGCGCGTTTTATTAATCCTTTTTTTGTCGGGAGAAAAAAGCGTATGAAACAAAATCCAATACCATTGATTGCTCGTAACAGCATTTCGGTTATGTAAAAAAATTGTCAGGACCGAATAGTAAAAAAATGTAAGAATTCCGTTATTAAAAAATATATCAAAGGATTGAGAATGTATTTTAAAAATCTATCATCTTTTTATATTCGAATTTGGAGATATTTTTAGATAATTAAAACAAAGATAAGAATAATCAATCGGGATATTATTCGATATTTTTCACCGATAATAATAAATGAAACCCTTTATTAAAAAAAAATCTTGGATTACATCCTTAAGTAAAGATTTACTTATTTTTTGAATTATGATTTATGAAGACTTTAACTTGACTCACAAAATAGACCAAATAGTAAATCCTTGAGAATTTTAAGTTTACTGCAAGAGTGCAATAATTGTGGATTTTGTTTTCTGCGAAATTAGATTAAAAATCCAAGAACCGTTTGATTAATCTATGTGCAATCTATGTTATTTTATTATTAATTTCTCAAATGAGCGAACAAACAATTTCCAGAATAGAAAAATGTATTTTTAATGAGATTATAATTGGATGAGAATGAAGCGATAATAAAATTAGTGCAAGACATTGGGCGTCTGTTTTTCTTCTTGTGAGAAGTTACATTGAAAATTCCCACAAACTTTAACGCCCTGTGATTAACGCATACGAAGTGATAAAGTAATCATGAAATACGCCGAGAATTTAGGGGAGTTTCAGGGAACAACTGTCGCAGCCACCTAGCTCGTTTAATTCTAGTGCCCTTACAGCGGTTTACTAAGTCTACGTTTGCGTCGAGTTTGCGATTAATTGCGACGTAATTACAACGCATGGTACCGCGCAGCTGGCAACGAAAGAGCTGCGACTGCAGCGCGTGACATCGCAAATTCCTCAAATGGGTGATGATGAAGACGACAATGTTGTCGATGTGATTATTCGTTGAGAATGAAACTCACGATTTAACGATTCGGCAATATGACCTTCGACAATACGTCTTTCGGTAAAACTACGATTCGGATGAATAATTTCTCGGCAAAATGACGAATCGATTAAATGATTTTTCGGGAATGAGATTTCAGTCACAAGACACAAATTCCACCCTAGCAATATGAATTTTGATCTAATACGACAAACTTTATTTACTTCGGCTTGTAATACTTCAGAAATACTATTTTAATACCGAAAAGAAAGAAAAACCATTTTACTGTGGTATTTCGCCAGATATCCGAAAACTGCGTAATATTACATATTCTGTTTGTACCGCTACGAACATTTATATCATTATATCGCTACCGGTGGGAAGATATATATATATGTATATATCCTCGGCCGGTATTTGCCGTTGGCAAATACCGCGAGAGTAAAGCCACAATCGGGTATAGTCCTATACACATACCCACACATTCACATGTGACGCCACATGGAAGAAGTCGAGTAAAAAACCAGAGTAAAGACAAACAATATTCCCTCATATCAGTGCAGTATATCAATCAATCCGATGTACTTCGTGCTTATCATTCTTGCCCTCATTTAATGCCAATACGCAGACTCTACAAAATCCGACTCGACACATCACCGACTTTACACCACCAACTGTACGCAACGGAAACTCTACACATGTTCCAACTGTACACAACAGGCGTTGCTGTTGCGTAGAGTGGCAGTTCTATAGAGTTGGACATTGTGTAGATTTACTATGTTGCGTAGAGTTGGTAGTGTAGAGTCGGCGATGTGTAGAGTGCTGTTACGTAGAGTTGACAGTGTAGAGTCGGTGATGTGTAGAGTTGCTGTTATGTAGAGTTGGGCATTGTGTAGATTTAATGTTGCGTAGAGTCGTTGATGTGTAGAGTTGGGCATTGTGTAGATTTACTGTTCGCGTAGAGTTGGTAGTGTAGAGTCGTTGATGTGTAGAGTCGGAATCTGTATAGTCTGGCAATTTAATTTCAGCAATCTCAATCTCGCGATATTCAACTATACGAATGTCTTAACGGCACTTAGAGGTACATGAACCCATGAATTTGCCGATCGGTGGATCGCTCGCGCTCTCGACTACCGCACGTACACCTAACCTACGTATTACACGTTATAGTGCCACCATTATCGTAGTACTAGGTACTATAAATGTGAGCATGTAATTCTACCGCTTATAGGGCAGCACATTTGAGAGCGTGTACGAAGGGCCAACGAACCTTCGACTATACCAAGAGAGAGCTCCGGAGTGTGCTGCAAATAATACCATGCATGTATGAACGGCAGAGCAGTAGGAGCTCAGAAACAGCAGCAAGCATCGACTCGCGTGTGCCTAGTAGATTATAAAACGGCTGCGCCCTCTTGCGATCGGCCAGACCGCCTCCCACAGACTTAATGGAACTCTGAGAATTCCACCTTCGACGTTTAGGGGGCCACGACGATATAATCCCCTCCCGCCCCTTCACTTCCTTCACCCGCCGCTCAGGAAGAACGAACGAGCAATCGTCCGGGAAATTAATTGCTGATTACAATGGAACAACCTCGCACTGCAGTCACGCTCGTTGACGTTTTTATATATACACACACATACACACAGGAAGTAAGGTTGCGATTCGAAGAACCTCACTCTAGGATCAGGCATCGGATAAAATGCTTTCGATAATGAGCCCAGAGTACCGAGTGAGCCTTGAATGAAACTATAACGGGATGGTTACTACACTGTTTATGGTCAGTCGCCTATCACCGTGGTAATCAAATGTGCAACCATAATTTAATATCGCAATACACGGCAAAGCGTGTATTATTAAAAAGCTACATATTTTACAGACCTTAATACAAAGGTTTGAAAAATATTGAGCGTTCTAAAATGAATTTAAAAAGAAAGCTTGCACAATGCTTCCTCATTATTTCCCACGCTAACTTCACAATACCGTCCTCTGTGATAAAGTAGTCTAATCAAAATTTGGCTTCCTCGTAGAGGAAGCTTTGTGATATATGAAAGATGATAAGGAAGCATCGTGCGAGGTTCTATTCTGTTGGTCTGATCAAATACTTTATTATTTATAATTTAAAATATTGATAACGTAATACTAGGTAGCCATCATATTGTCTAATTTCACACAATATACTGTAGGGATTAGACACTTATTAACCACCTAATCTTGCACATTTACCCATATTTCATTTATGGAAGTGGCACAGGAGGCGTATTAATATTGGCTGTGGAGATTATTTTATTTAAAAAAAAAGCAATAAAAGAGTTAAATAAATGTCGGGAAACATTACAGTGAACGAAACAAGAGCTATGAGCTTGAAATCTCATTTAAAAGTTGCGCGGTTCAGCAGCCGTCGACTTTCTGACGGTATATATGGGCCATTTCATGCCAATTCGACCTGGATCTGACCCTTCATCTCTCGGATTTCAATCCACTTTTTTTTTTATTCTCAGAGGCAACCAGAATTTTATCAGATTAGAAAAAAAAAAAACTTTTGATATAATTATGATTATTTAAAACAAACATATTGTTAGCCCGAATTTAAAAATCTGATAAAAATTCTCAAAATTTCTGTATCAGATATCAATATTTTTAAGCTTGGACCCAAAGTGGGCCGGACATAGCTTCTATTTTTTTACGAATTTTTTTTTTTTTTTTCAAAAAGAAAATTGAAAAATGTCAGATGCTTCCAAATCATTTCACTGCAGGCTGTTGCTTGAAAATTTCTATATACTTTAGGACGTCGGAGAATTTTTTTCAGATTTTTTCAAAGCAATTTTTTTTATTTACACACACACACATACAAAACAAAGCTTCCGCTACAAGGAAGCAAAAATGGTAATCAACATAACACTGGTAAATTCACAATATTACTCTTTAGGTTTATAGCCGAAATCTCTGAATTTCCTATATTTTCCAGGTTTCTAGGTTAAGTGGCCGCCCTGTAAGATGAAGGAGAACCAATAAAAGAACGTTAGAAACCTGCGTGACTCGTGAAATGTCCGCGCCTCGCTGATGTTTCGCGCGTTAATCTTTTTACGGGCGTACTAAGGGTATTATCCGGGAATTTTTATAGTTTAACGGGTCAACCACTGCCGAAAGACTAAACAAACGCGGTCGGGTCAATCAGAGACACGCGAACTTTTACGACAGAGCTACCGAGCACCGAGCTAACCTCGTCGAAATCACACGTCACACGAGCGACCACACCGTGACGCCCTGACGATATGCTGCTACTGTTGCTGCTGCTGCTGCCGGTGTTTAGAGCGTTATTTTGCGGAAAGGAATGTCAACGAGCGAGCGGTACGCTCGCCACGAGAATGTGACAGTTCGGAAATATGCGTGTAGCGACGCTGAAAATATATCTACTTGTACTATATTACAATTGTAAATTATTCTTTAATCGTCATTATAACAGTTTCTTCATGAAAAATTATATCAACACAGCGATAACGTGTTTTATTGAGGCACTTTTGTCATAAAATTCATTTACAGCTGCTTCGTGAGCAACTTTGTCACAATATTCGCAGAGAACAACAGGGAAATGTAGGTAAAACGAGCAGGGAACGAACATTTAATCATAGGGATTTGTTTAATACTACTTTTCATAAAACACAATTATTCGAAAACACGAAAAATTTAATCGAAAACTTGAATGTCGAATCATGAAATAAAAAAATATTGTATTTCTGTCAATGACAATAAGTATACAAAAATTAAAATGTCGACTAAGCAGATTGCATTATTCGTCTAATGTTGCCATTAATTATGTGCTAAAATTGAAGATGTAAAAAACAGCTGTTACTGTGAAATACCAAAAATGTAACGTTAATATTTAACCCGTTGGCAAGGAGGTCCTGTCGATGTGTGCTAGTCAACTATCACACACATTTTGTTAATCGATACAAGGCAAATACATGTTTTGATAAAAAATACTATATACGACGTACGAAAGGGTGCGAATAAACACATGCTTATTTATTTACATGGGAGGAAAGACCCTTTGTAAAATATTGGATCTTTTCCGGCAGTCCACTCAGAAGTCCTTATGTAATCAACGGTTTTTAATGTCAACGTGGTTTCCAGTAAAAAGTTCGTAACACAGATTCAAGGACATTTCTAGAATATTTCTCGATAAATCAAGGACATTTTTGAAAACAAAAGACATACACAAATAAATGTAATGCACTGTTTGTAATTTCAGCATGGTGTCCAGTAAGAAGTCCGAAACAAATTCAAGAACATTTCCAGGATATTTACATTTAAATCAAGGACGTTTTCGAAAAAAAATCAAATATGTGAATTAAAAATATATTTCTCCTTTTGTTATGTTAATTTCGCATAAATTACTCCGAAGCTGAATTATGAAAAATTGAAGGAAAAAAACAACATCCAATAATGCTTCAGGACTTTTTAAGAATAAACAAAATTCCGACCGACCATCAAACTTTCGATGAATTACATTCAAAATAACTTCAACTATATCTTACAAAATGTTCAAACATAATAATTCAAATATGTAACTAGTTTCGACAGGACCCTCCTTAACTGGCGACTCACGTTAAATCGCTCATGCAGTCAATCTGCATAGGTTGTGTTGTGCATACACGTATATGGCATTCCAACCTGTTTGCTCAGACAACAACAAACTGTAATTCAAGATAACTGACCTTTCGAAGTCTCGTAATTCAATCCGTTGAGTTCCGTTGGTCCTGCTCTTGGACTGCCGAAAAATCTCCCAACAAACCGCGCACGAAAGCCTTTCACCGGCAAAACTGCACACAGGAAGTCACGGGGAGATTTTTATGGATTTAATTTTCACAACAAAAAAAAAATATCACTCACAACTCTCTCGTATTATTTTATCATCTTTCGTTCCATTGAATTCACGCACAGGCACCACAAATCGTGTTTGTCTTAAACGTAAAAATCTCCGTAAAAAGACAATGCCATCCGGCGATAAGGAAAAGAGGAAATGCAGATTTCTTTTGTTTTTTTTTTCTTTCAATGCCAGTCGTTTGCCACTTCGATGCTCAACTGTTTTTTTCTTTTTTTTTTTCTTTTCTTTTCGGAGAACTTAGTGTCTCGTGTTTATTTTGTGAAATGGACGAGATAAAAAGCAAAGGATCGTACGTTCTCTTGTGGCATACGATAAGCGATTAGCGACGATACGAAGCGATACTCCCACGCCGAGAGACCGGCTTCCACTGTCGGAGTCGTCTGTCGGCTCGGCCTGCTGGCCAGCGCGCTGCTACTGTCAACGACACGCGGACTTGCGGGGGCCACCCCTACTGCCTTTTTCTCCACACCACCCCCCTCCCCCGCCCCCCCTTCCAACCTTCGTTCTCCCCTTCATACCGTAGTACCGACCCGCGTGTTCCCCGTACCGCGAAAGCCCTTCTCCGACAACCTCCATCTCGCCTCATCTCTTTCTGTCTCGCGTGTGCGTGGCACTACGTCCCAACCTCTCCCACTCTGATAAAACTGGGTGGCACGGAAAGGCCCGACTTGTCCCGAGTAAACAGCCGAA
This sequence comes from Perithous albicinctus, assembly GCA_964016905.1. NCBI lineage: Eukaryota > Metazoa > Arthropoda > Insecta > Hymenoptera > Ichneumonidae > Perithous > Perithous albicinctus. The sequence goes on along the minus strand of OZ024691.1, from coordinate 24,520,310 downwards.
CTCGAGACGAGAACGAGAGAAACACGCTATTAGAAGCAGCGAGCGCAAAGAGGCGCGAGACAACAGAGGGAAACAGCGATGCAGAGAGAGAGAGAGAGAGGTAGTGGCATCTATGTACTTCCTTCTCACATATACGCATGCGTCCACGATTACCGCTCGTTACACCCGCCGACGTACAATATACAGTAACACACCTGTGAGACTCTCGGGACATTGGGTGCAAACAGCGTAGTGATTGACCACACGGAGAAAAGAGTCTATTCAACTACAAGCAAATATATCTAGTTACGATCTTATCTAAAATATTTGATAAGTTACAAAATTTATTAACATAAAATAAAAGCCCTTTTGTAGTAAATTTTGTTCTGTACTTGACAAATGTAAAAAGTAAAAATATATGTTACACATCGATTTTCGATATGATGTGTGCTAAGAAGCAAAAAATATTCAGAAAATCTTTTCTTTAAAAAAAAAAAACATGAATTTTGGTTTTTTGAAAATTGTGTTTACGATAAACGGTTTTGCCTATAATTCTACATTTTTTTTTATAGTGCTCTCTATTTTTGGATTATATTTCGATGTTTTCGATTTTTTTCAAAACAAAAAGTAATTTTTTGTTCTCGCACTTGAAGGTTTGTCCACATTATCGAAAAATCTCGACTGCTTGAGAAGTAGTTTCGTTCTCTTTTTTAACATCACTATTGTCTACTTTTTTGATAAACCGAGCGATAATTAATTTTGTTATAAAACTTTGTATAGGTTTTGGCTTTGAGTGACCTCTAAATATTTTTTGTTATTACATTCAAAAATATTTTCTTGCATAATTTTTGCGCCACTCAATTGACCATTCAAGGAGACGAGAAAAACAGTTGTCGGCATAGTTTTCGCTCTTTTTGTTCCATTATAATCTCCACAGCGTCTGCCATTTACTAATGAGTGGCTAATCACTGTACCATGTGAAGTATCTGCTGCCTATGTGCCTCGTGAAATCTTTTTCCTCTTTTTCAATTTTTTAAATTTTTCCTCTTCCTTCCAACGTACCCTTTTTTCCCTCGTAGACAGTTATCTTCTTTTTGTTTTCTTCCCTTTTCAATTCCTTTCTGCTGCCGTACAGCCGTCTTCGTTGACCCTGCTCTGCCGCTTCGCTCTACCGCGCTCGGTTCGGGATCCCATTCGGAATGAGATCTCACGCTAAATGCTAATGTCGCGGATCGCGGGAGAGCGTGGGTGATTGTACCCACGCACGCTTAAGTCTTTTTTTTTTTCTTTTTTTTTTTTATTCATTTACTAGCTCCCCGCGGATATACTCTCTACCTTTACTTCACTTTAGTAGGTACTAATAACTCTCGCTCTCGTGCGTTGTTCTCTCCGCGGGCGTGAGGTAATTGCAATCAGTAGTTAATTGCAAAGAGATGTGCACTTCCGTTGTCAGGATTGCACGCAATTACCTACCGAATTCACATCCGTCTCCTATTTTTTATTTTATTTTTTTCTCGTCGAGAGTAAAATACAATACTGGCACGAGAACGAGTCCAAGTGATTAATAATCGCTGTAAAGTTCAAAGAATTTTGTCGGAATCAGCAAATTTTTATATGAAAAAAAACGGAACGTCAGTTTTTAATCTATCGAAGAGGCGGAATAAACGTTATTATAATAATAATAATAATAATAATATATAATATGAAAAAAAATCTATGTAAACTATTATAATTTTCTATGCAGATCACAGTTTTGTCATTTAACACTTACACTATTCACTTAAGAAGAGGCTGCATTAATTATAAATATTATTTTGTTATAAAGTTTTCGTGTGAAAACGAAGTGCAGCTTTATATATTTTTCTGAAGGAAGAACGTAATTTCTCTACGTTTCATACAATTGCTTTAAATAATTATTTAATCATGTGTGTAATATTGTAAGCTATTATTCTGTCATTCTATCAATATATATATTTTTTTCTAACGAATTATTACAGAAAAGGACGACCGTACCGAGTTACACTGCAAAAATCTAAAGATGGTAAAGTAAAAAAATAATTTGACATTCCGATGAAAAAAAAACTTTGAAATGTAATTATCAGAATTAACAAAACATTTGAGTTTTTTTACACAATTTTCTTTTTCTTTTGTTAAATTACTGCAGAGTCGAAAAAAAAAGTGTGATTTTGTCGAATGTAGAAAAACGGAAAAAATATATATCTACAGGTACATAAATTCGCGTGAGGACTGAATCGATGTTTCCACATGATTTTCTGTCGACCTTCGCCTTACCGCGACTGAACAAGAACCCGCGGTATAAATTCAACGTGGAAAAAAAGTTTAAATCGTCCATCAGCAGGAAACGTGGCGTGACTAACTTTAAGAATAATAATTTCCTTGCATCATACAACATTTATGCTTTCCAGTCACCATCTGTTGTGCAAACTGGAGAGGATTTTCGGATACAGTTTTAAACAAATGAAAACACGATGAACCGTTATAGCATCAGGTACCCCAGGGCTATCTATTGCTTTTCGCCTGGAGAATAATCGTGCATCAAGGGAATGCGGTATATATATATATATATATTGCAACAGATTCTATTTGCTATGCAGAATATCGAGTACCTATACGAGGGCACGATACGTCGACCACCCACAGTACTATCGATTTTCCTCATGGTAATAAATTATATGAAAAAAAAAAAACGGATGTAGGAGACTTTGGTGCGCAGGAGCTCACAGGTACTCACACAGCTGGCTGAGCGTCCTTAATCCCACAGGTTTGAAGGAAAAAACCTGACATGCCACAAGAAGATGCCTTAATTCTGGCTGCGTCTTGACTTAAGCCCCTTATCACTCTAATGTAAGTAAAAGCAAAAAAAAAATAAGATTGTAAAACTAGAATACTGAATACAATTGACCACAGCAACGTTTACAGTTGTGAATCGCACTGGCACGCAATCTGGAATACTACATTACACAACAAAGGTTGCAAAGTAGAACCTTGCACACTGCTTCCTCATTTTTTTCCCCACCATCAAAGCCTCCACTATGAGAAACTATATTTTTCAATTTTGGCTTCCATAGAGGAATTATTTTGTGGACAATTTATTTATTATGTACTTTTATAAAAAGCAATATTTTCAAATTTGTTTACTAAGATGTGTCAGAGACTTGTCAGTTTGACTAAAAAAAATAGTTGACCGACGTTTGAAAGATGGTGCTAGCGACGATAGCTGAGGAGTGGCTAAGCGAAAATGTATGGTGAAGGAGGTATATGCTAGTATGCTATAAAATGCGCTAGCACTAGTACGCCGTGGCATCTATCGGTCGTTAGCAGTGGCCCGCAAAATACCTACCTTGCCGATGCTGGTGAAAATATATTTCGATCTATGCCTCTTAAATAGAGTTGTTAATATTTGATACTGAATTTGGGCGAATTCGATAAAGCATTTAAAATTTTATAGAAATTTAAAGATTTGCAACTCGATCATTGCACATACAAAGTTTGCTTCATAACTTTTTTGATCCGCCGTCCACAAAGCCTCTTCTGTGAGGAAGCCAAAACTAAACAATAAGTCTTTGCTGAGACAACATTAAAAATTTTAAATCCCATACGGATCGACATAGAAAAAAAAATCGCAATAATAAAGCTTCCGTTATTAGGAAGCAAAAAATAATGTTGTCCAATAAATAATCAAATCTGTTTGTTGTTCTAAACAATTATAGTTCGTCTTTGACGAATTTTATGCTAAAATTACAAAAAATATTTTGTGCAAAATAATAACACTTTTTTGTTGTAAAAATAACAATTATTGTGAAATAAAAATAAATTAAAAAATAAAATAGTATACTCAAATAAAAATAATTTACGAATATCCGAAACGTCAATTATCCGAACGATGATTTTGTGCTTATCCGAATTGTCAATCATCCGAATGGAGATTCGGTTTATCCATATTCTGGGTTTTTCGAACGACTTTCTCGTTCGTTGCAATACATTGTTGCGCGTCTTAGCGAGCTCAGGCAACTCAGACTTGCATGGCGTTACCGCCCCCCTCGACCGCCGCTAGTTCGCGTCTTATCTTTCTTTTGCAGTCTCTATATGTCTACAGAAACGCGAACAACAATCTTTGTTTAGCCTACTATTCGATTTTCCGTCAAATAAAATGAGGTTAACACCGTTTTCGTCCGTCTTCCAAGCGTTAAACGTCACGTATTTACCTTGGAACAAAAATATAAAATTATTTCCAAGCTCGAGAACGGCTAGACATCTTTAGCTACCGCTTATAATGTTGACAAAAAACAATCATTTGGACATTCAGGTGTTGTGAAACTTCATTGAGTGCAACAGAGACAAAGCTAATCTTGCGATCCCGAATTTCTCCTTCACGGTTCATCTGTCGGATAAAAGACGAGGACGTCGACTTGCAGAATTATTAGACGGAGAGCAACGTTCTTGGATTTAATCCGACAGATTAAATTTGGCAGAGAATTTCGAATTACAGTCTTCGTTACCAATCGGGTAGTTTTCACATCGTCATAAAGTGATGTGTTACACACCGACTGAGTCGCCGTAAGTGCGAGAGAGACACAACATCACTGGTGGCCTCGATGAAGTGAGAAAGAGCGACAGAAACGTGTATCATATTACGTTAAGAGCAATCGAGAGAATCTTTTGTTGTCTGTATCAACGTCGGGGAGTGGAGATAGTGACAAAAAAAATCGAAAAACTGTGAAGCATTCAATACTGTATGTATTCAATAAATAAGTATGAAAAATTTCCAGAAAATTTGTAACCAATCCAAGTTTAAAATTATATTTTTATTTTTTTAAACAAAAGAAATAGAGAATGCCAGAAGAGTGTACAAAATGAAGGTACTTTTGAGCTCAGATTATTATATTATTTAAAAAAAAACAGCATTGAAAAATTGTATCTTGGATCAAACGTAATTTCAACACATTTTCAATGCAAAAGTTATTCTATCGCAAGGCAAAAAGATTCTGGAATTAATCTTGTTCCGTTTTCTTGGGCAAATACAATGTAACTGAATTATGGAATTATATCCAATGGAAACGTACGTTACAGTAAGGAAGAATAATTGGATATAGAATATCGCTTTGGGTACCGACAAACGAGCACCGACGGACCATTAGAGAGACAACAGTAGTCGAGAATACACACGAGAAGTCAGAGAGATGAAAACGTATAAGGAGTTGTAATATGCCCAGAGTCGGCGCTCAGAGCAAATAACATTGCGATAATAGATATTGCTCAGTTTCTTGTAAAGATGTACCGATATACATCTGTGTTGTCTATATATTGCAGTAATACGTACCACAAGGTCTGTGTAACGGTGAAATGGCTCGTACAGTAGCGTAGCCGCGAAATAACATTACCGTGAATTCACCTGGGAAATCGAGAGCGTTTCCTCGCTACCCTGCTACTGGCAACTTGATAAATGCGTAAAGAGCACCGCGGGAGACTGGATCTTTCTCGTAATTAACTTGGCAAGAATATGTAGTTAAAAAAAAAAAATCTGAATTGCATAGTATTTCAGGTTACTTTGGAACAAGGTCACTTGAGGTTAAATTACATTATTTGATCTTATTAATTTAAGGGTGCCGAGAGAGTAAGAAGAAAAAAACAGGGAATTACATTTTTTTTTCCATTCAATCGATAAATCTAAAATATAATTTGCGGAGTGGGGTGGAAATTTTTTTTTGTCGGTGATGAAACCTAATTGGTTAGCCGGTTTCGTAATAAACAAATAATTATACTAATCTGTCAGAAAATGTATGGAAATCTCAGTAAAGAATATAGAAAAGCGTGATAAAAAATAATATGTCTTATGTCTGTGCTTTTTTAAGAGCATTAAGACACAAAGCACATCCTCGTTATTTTTTAATTTTTATAAAGCCGCCTCTGTGAGGAATTGCGTTTATCTATTTTGACTTCCTCACAGAGGAAGCTTTGTAAAAATTTAAAAATTATGAGGAAGCAATGTGCTTAGTTCTACTTTCCATTCTTGTTTTAAGTAAATTAAAAAGGTATGCAATATTTATGTAACATTTCTTTCTTCACCTTACACAATCTTTTCAAAATAAAATCTTCAATATTTCTTAAATCTTTGAAATTAAAAATACAATTATCAATACAAAAATGTAATATGTTGCATAAAATTCAGAACACGTTGCAGATTTTCGCCAAATTTTTATTCCGTTTTGTCTAATCTTTCGAAAATGCGGAAGCGGCTAAAACATTAAAAAATCCAAAATTCCATAAAATCAGAACCCCTTTAACAATGTTCACCAATTCTCTGATACGTATCACCGACGTCTACGTTTCTAACAACTTTACAGCCTTATAACTGCTAAACACGCGACAAAAAAAGTCGGGTATAAATGTATTTTAAATAGCCGATGTAAACGCATACGTAAAACACTGTGATTATTTGTGATTCATTCGTCGTTAAGTAGATGTAATAAATTACACAAACCCGGACTAGTGTGACGAACGCAGCGCGTCGTAATCGCTAACGTGCCAAGAAATGCACATCCTGTTCCGTTCGCGCGTGCGCTCGTATCTACTTTTCCCGCTCCCCGTTGAGAGAAAAGACACTTGGCTCCGCGCATTGGAAAATGATCTGCGACACGGGTTCTCTTCTCTCGCGTATGGCGCGATCCAGGTGAAGCATTTTGTATCAACGTTTTTGCCGGGAGGGAGTATGCCTCGCAATCTAGGTTGTCCTGAGTAGCGACTTCGCGTGAAGTCGATCTTTCGCTCGCAGGTAATCCGTATCACGAGAGGTCAGCGACCGACGAGCTGTGTAGAGGTCGACCACCGCCTCGAGCAGCCTTTTCCACAGAGAGATCAAGGACATCGCTTTTTGCCATCCCTATTAGTCGTTACGTCCGTCTCTACATAAATGATACACATACAAACGTATAACGTTTAAACGACGTCATATAATTTTACAAAAACCAAAAAAATCCTGGGTTAATATAAGTTCAAATAATAATCAAATGGGATAAACAAAAAAACTGTTAAATAATTAACAAACCTTAGCTCGGAACTAATTAAACATTATCATTTTTTCCAAATCATTTTTTAAGCAATTCTATGTAATTAATTTGTTGAAAATTAATAAATTAAAAAAAGTTATAATAAAAAAACAAATATTTTAATTCGTACATTTCGAGCTTTCGTTGCAAACTTTGGTAAATTTTTCTAATAAGATTTCTACGGAGACGTGTATCTTGCATCAGTTTTGGATCTCGAAAAAAGCGTTATTTTTTTCGATGTACTGTATTTTTTTGTTTCAACGAACATTTTCTTTTTTTTTTTTCTTTTTTTTTTAACTCTCACTCAAATATGTTTTCCCTTGCTCACTTCGTTGCTATCATCGATGTCTCGCTCGAGCGTTTTCCCATGTGCGCTTTGACCAGTGGTCTATGAAATTGAGCTTGAAATTTTACACGCCAATGCGTAATGAAATACCGTCGATTAATTAAATGAAAATAAAAAAGCACTATATGTATTTTTACGGTGTAGTGGAAAATGTAATATCGAGAAGTAGTACTCTGGCAATTACTCTGGTAATTCATTGTCTCGTTTAGTTTAAGCAGTTGCACGGTGCTGTGGGGGGAGGCATAAGGAAGAGGTACATAGCCGTGTAACTAAAGTACGCAGGTTCTCCGATAACTGGCCGTAAAGACTAAAGAGACGTTGCTTTATAGCTGAACGTGCGTCCCACGCGCTGAAATCTCAAAGTGCCGAACATCAACGGTAATAGCTCCCAGTATATAGATAGTCCTTAAGAAATGAGGAAAGCTCATTATAGAATGTGCAACACTTACATGTATTAAGAGAATCGTGCTTTACAGGAAGATTAGAAAACTAAAAATTTAACTTCACAAAAAAATGCCCTGACACCTTTACTTCCAAAAAAAAAAAAATGGTTGCAAAGTAGAACCTTGTAGAATGTATGCCACCTCTATGAGAAAGTACGTTGGTTTAGTTAAAATTAATTTTGACTTCCTCATAGAGAAAGCTTTGTGGATGGCAGGCGAAAAAAAAATTAGGAAACAATGTGCAAGGTTCTACTTTGAAACTTTTATTTTTAGTACTTGAATAGCGCGTCATCATTATCATTATAAAGATTAACATCATTATAATTATACCGTCATGAATATCTCGAAAAAAAAATATAATTTTCATGAAAACAAAGTTTCCTCTGTGAGGAAGTTAAAATTGAAGAAATTTATAACGCAACTCGTGTATATATCGTCGATGAGAATATTTTCAACTTTATCGCGTATCTCATAAGGTTCGTATTGCACTGATGGTGCAGTCAATTGAATTTGCGAAGCTTTTACTCTTCGTGAAAATATCCGCCGGGGGATGATTGCGTACGCAGCGTATTTTATTTGGTAATAATCCAACGCCGTTGCTGAATGTGATAAAAAAAAAGTGAAAGAATATTCGCACATAAAGGTATCATTTTTTTTTTTTAATTGAAAATAAAGAATCTACTTTACTACCAAAGCCTACGCCAATTATAAATTTTATGAGGTTTTTATTTTCCAGTGTATTGCAGTAAAACTCGTGAATAGTGCGCCTGTAAATAGACCTTTTCTGTATTACATGATTGGCTCTTGAAATCGGTCTATGGAGGGGCAACCTTACACCTTGCCCTTTGAATCTGGATTATTGAATGGATAACTGATTAAACATTGAGGAAATTCAATTCGACGTCGAGAAATAAACGAGAAAATGACAAAAATACAAATAAACATATAATATAACAAATACTAAAGAAAATTAATGACACAATAACAATTTATAGATTATAAAAATTACTAAATTCGAAAATTTCAATTGCTTCGAGTGACCTCGAAAACTTTTTTTATTTATTTTTTTTATTAACTTCAGGATCATTACATTAGGCATATATGAACTCACTTCTTACCTAAGAAGTGAGCGAACAACAAAATTATTTTGGGCCACCAGCAATTTCCATCCACCTCATTTTTATTGTAATTTTTAAATTCTCGACAACAATAATTGTTTCTAAAAACTGAATTGTCATAACAAAGTACAATGTGACTGACAATGTCTTTGTAAAGACACGTGCAATTTAATTAATTTTTCGCAATTAAATAGCCGGTGACGTGACTTTTCATTGAGAAAATAGGATCAATGGAGATATATAGACTTTTAAATTGTGTCGTTTAAGGTGTCTACAGACCATGTAGTTGATGTTCATCGTCACATTGCGCGGTATCAAATTACGCACGTCTACAATTAACGATAATTATTATTCGAGATTCGCCTTCTATCGAGACCATCCCTCGGTGCTTGTTCCTTGCCTCTCTCTCTGCCTCGCAATTCGAAGCAAGTCACTTAAAATGCATGGCATCCGCTTGCCGTACGGTGCAATGAAAGTGCTCCGAGTGCTTCGGCGTTACGCGTACGTTGGTACACATCTACCGTGTACACGTGTACACAGAGCATTTCCTGGATCAGGAAATCCCGTGAGTATCGAGTACTACACCTCTTTCCACCATTCGTGCTCTTCATTCTATCCCTGCCGACTGCTACCGTATAAAAGCCGACTTCGCGTTCCAATTCGAGTTTCAGCACCGTGTATACTGACGTGAGTACACGAGATGTGTACATTCACGTTAGCGAGCAATAATAGCGCACGATCGAATAGAGTTCTCGCTCTGCCGTTCGCTGCTCGTGTTTTTCAAAGAGAAACCAGTGAAAACGAGACAGAGAAGTATATCGAGCGCACGTGAACTGCTGCATACAGCGGAGACCTGCATAAATGTACCTGGAAGAGAATGCATCATTTTCTCTTATACACTATTCATCACGATATATAATATGTAACAAATTCGTTAAACACATCTTACGGAAACGTTCCGAAGCGCCCATCCCGATTTTAATCATTTTTTTATATGCTGTAGAACTTGAAAATCTAAGAGACACGTATATTTTTTTTTATCTGCTAAGAATTGCATTTAACAGGAGAAACCGCCCCCCCCCCCCTCCGCCAAGTAGCGATTTGTAAATATTTTTTTAAGTCAATGGATATTTACAGGGATTTTTTTTCTCTATTTTGCTCATTATTGTCATGTAATACAAAACCGAAATTAAATAAAAAATTTGAAATTAAAACTAATTTTTTTTTTAATGCTAATGCTAATTTTCGTAACGTCAATTTTTAATGAATTTGACAAGAAAATGATCGGAAAATAATATTTAAAAAGTTAACGTTTGCGTGAAATTTTATTCCGGTGACTTTGTAAATCGACAGATGGCGATTGTAAAAAGTATACACAAAAAAAAATTAAGTTCATACCCGAGGTAAATAGCATTTTTTATTATTATAATCATAATAAACGGACAATGATTGGGCCGCAGTCATTAATTGGTTCGTTCACCTTATTGATTTTTTATTTTCAAGAAATACATAGTGCTGCAGCGATGTTAACACGCCAGAGGTCAGTCCACGATCATCGGCAAGATCGTCGTCAATCGCATTAGCGTGGCGCCCAAATAAACACAGAAAGACGTTGGTCGCAGCAGACGACGCCGTGAGCTCCATAGAGAGCTCGAACAAGGAGCGAATAAGACAACGAGGATTCTTCAAAGGGGGTGCGTGACTTCGCGGGAGCGTTAGTAAACACTATTCAACGAAAGCTCTCGCGGGTGCCCCGACGATTTTCATCTACGTATATTGTGTGCTCACGCCATAGTCTTAGACCAATAATTCTCGTCAGTCTTCGCAACGCCGTCATCGTCTTCACACACTGTGCTCCCTTCACTCGCAGTGACCTTTATACGTCGCTTTACAGTGCAGTGTTTATGCATAATACTGGCATCACAAGTTCTTCTTAAAAATGGTGAAATTACAGAAAACCCAGTAAGTTATTTTCTATAATTATAGTGATGGCTAAACAGGCAGTGTTACTTCCCCCACCACTTTGAAAATTTAGAAATCTTTTTTCTTCCTAAATAACTCGATAGATTCGGCTGAAATTTTCAAAGGATGCGCGAAGTTTCTGGCTTCGTTATACTCAAAACCGTTTTTTTTTCTCTAGAAACTCTAGATACATCACCTTCTCTAATTCTCTAGATACACCGCTGGGAATTTATTTAGTCCAATGCTAAACGCCCATAGCGCTGTCTCTCTTGCACCGAACGTTGATTTTGGGTTTTTGACTCTCTTGAAAAAACGGCTTTAACTTTCGGGAAGCCAGAAGCTTAGATCAATTGTATCGTACTTTCGCGCATTCTCTCAAAATTTGAACCCAATCTTTCGAGTTATTTGAGAGAAAATAGAGTTCCAAATTTTTGGAATTGGTGACGGGAAGTGAAATTAAAACAGCGAATTGGCCAAAATTAAAAACATCGTCTTTTAAATGACATGGAATCTATTCTATACCCATTTAGTTTGAATAAATTCATGTATAATAAATATTTAGCTTAACTAGGTGCACACTTATTGTACTTTAGTGTTTTGCTGGGTGATTTTTTTAGAAGTATTTTTTCGAAGCCAGTTCATTTGAGTGATTATTCCGTTTTGAAAAATCAGGAATCGCAACCCGAAGAGAAGGTTGTCATATCGTTATCGCTGCAAATTTTGCAAGTACACAAGCAGCCGACGATATAACGTCGTGCGCCACGAGTTTCGAATTCATACTGCATCCTCGAGACCTCGCAGATGCTGCGGTAAGTAATTGACATTTTAAACTTTTAATTGCATGACCATTCGGGCTTCGAGACAAAAGAAAAAACTAGAAAAAAAAAGTAATGTTTTTAAAGATGCAAAAAGCGTTTGACATTCAAGAATAATAATGATGAAATGTTATTAATAAATCAGTAACAATGACTTTTTCAATAAACTTTTAAAAGACTTTTTTTTGCATAATAAATTCGCGATTTTAATACATACGAATATGTGTAATATTTTTTTTTCAATGTATTTATAATTTTAAGGCTGTTTTTACTAAACTTTCTTCAGTGATCCTGAAACTTTTGATGGGCACATATTTTGGATAATTTTTCACAAAAACATATCCAAAATTAGATAGAATTTTCAACCATTTCGCAGAACAATAAAAAATCTTGAATTCCCGATTGTAAGATAATCTTGTTTTTAGAAATCCACAAGTATTCCGAAAAATACTGAAATAATTTAAATGAAGAAAAAAAATTCGATTTTTTCTACTCCACATATTTTTTAAAACTATTTTCTTGGTAACTTTTGATCATCATTATTGCTATTAAAGATCAATATTTTTTCAACTTTTAATGACTTCCAGATTTTCCTCTTGACATAAAGTACTCAGATTCTAATACAATTATAATATTTGTTTAGGAATGTATGTATCTTTGATAAATTTGTAAAAATAAATTACTTGGGCTACGATAGGATGAAGGGATCTAGACGAAAATGGGCGAATTTGAAAGAATCCGCGGATAATAAAAAACCCGTTTTTTTTTTTTCAAGAAAGTTGAAAAACCAAAATCAAAGTTCGGTGCGAGACAGCCCTAATATGCGTTTAACATTGGGCGAAGTAATTTCCAGCGGTGTATCACTGCCTCTTGATCAAATGGGAGCACGTGCGCTACGTCTTGTTGTTGATAAATTCGAGCGTGGAAGAGGTATCGATTCCGCTAGTTGCCAAGTTTTTGTTTATATGCTTCTCAGATTGCAGCGTTGCGCTCGTAGAGCGTCTTGCTCGTCTCGCTTCTTTTGTGTTCTCCCTCTCCTTCTGCCGATGACCTCTACGTCCCTTGAGTTATGTTTTCACCAGCGTCGACCGCCCGTGACAACGGATAAACCGTCGCTGCTGGTGAACTCCTCGTTTACCGTAGCCGGGGCGATTTTAATCAAAGTTATCTCGTTTGTAAGGACTTAGCGGACACGCGGAGTAGCGCGCAATGAGAGCAGCCTGTATTTTCATTTAAGTAAGCCTCGAAGGACAACGTTGAAACTCTTTCTAACCATCTTCAGTCTCCTGGGATCCGCGAGCGTGAAGGGCACTACAAAATAAAACCGCACAGCTAACAAAAAAAATATTTCTAGAGAGTAGAAAGTTAAATTAATGGTGCTCTGCCTGTCTGCTTGCCTGCGAACCAATACTTATGTAAAAAATTCGAATCATCGTGAGATATCTATCATCTATATTTATCAAAATGCGAGGATCATTTGATCAAACGGGACAGACATTTTTTATTACTTTTCTGAGTATAGTGGCTGTTCTCTTTTGTTCGAATTCTAATATCATCAAATAATTTCGACAAAAAAATTGTAATTTTTCTATATTTTAATTTTTTTAAATTGTAGATAACGTAAAGCATTTTCGAGATATAAATGTTTTAGTGAAAAGTAATAAATCAAAAGTCCATCCAATTTTTTTTTTTTTTTTTTTTGAGTGGCTGAACTTATATGGAATGCCTTATATATGTGTATATGGAACTCTATTTTTTTTCTCAATTAGTAATGTAATTGTCGTTCTCTTCCACAGATGTGTTGCTAAAAACAAAAGGCGAGTACTATCTCCACTGCGAAGAAAATCATCCCGACTCTCGTCCGACCAACATCACATCGAGACATAAGTACAAGATTCTTCCGGGGGTTATAATTTCTCAACCGCGTAGCAACACGTATGCCGTGACATCGTCCCCTAAAAAACCCCGGGAGAAAATGCCTTATATGCTGCGAAGCCGTAGACCGACGACTTCTACTGAAGTCACCAACATCGTTCTTGCAGAGAGAGTAATTCCGAACTCATTGGAATCGGCCGACGAAGAGGAACTGGAGGATCTGAAGAATAGTTCTGATCTACAACAATCCTCCGGTTACGGAACAAATGATTTCATTAACTCGACATTCGACAGCTTTAATAAAAATGATGTTATGAATTTGTCGTATACGGAAGAGAAGCTCAACGAATGTGTGAAATTGGATGACTTGCAGCTTCCCTGTCTCGAAAATACGAGCGAAGAGGTAATCAAAGATGAGCCAAACGAGTTCCCTGAGAACGAACAAATCACCGCGGGTCACGGTGGTAACACTGCTCATGAAATGGAAAATATCTTCGACCAATCAAACGTTTCATCGCGAAATAACGAGGGGATTAAAAATCCCGAAGATTCCTTGGATCTAAGCACCAAAGGTGTACATCCGGAGAAAAGCGAATCAAGAGCGTTAGACGCAATCGAATCGGAGGACGTGAAAATGCCAATCGATAATGAATCGAAAGAAAATTATTTTTCACTATTCGCATCCACGTACTATCATCTGCCACCGAAAAAGCGGATTCTTCAGAAAATAGGTTTATGCAATCGTGAGAATATCGCGAATGCAGGAAAACCGATTGGCGATCGGCTCGCAAAGCCACTGAAGCTGGACGAAACGCCATTTAGAAAGAAGCACCGCCTATCGAAGAAGATGAAGTGCCGAAACTTGCGAAAAGCAATCAATTTATCGAAATACTCTTCAGCGTCGAGCGACGCCGAGAATGTTTCACCCTTAAATGCAGCAACTTACAAACAGAACAATCCATCTGTTATTGTGGATTTTGGCGATGAAAGAAGATTCACCTGGGATGGAATTACCGGACTTATGAGAGAGCACTTGGGACTGATTGATTTTGATAGTTACAAGGTGACTCTACATTGAAAAAGGCTGATAAAACGCGTCTCAGGGGGTGCCTCGTCATTTGGCGGAGCCAAAAAGGAAAAGGGACCAAATGCATGGCTATTATGGTTTCAGCCCTGCTAAGACATATTAACTTAATGGAATTTTACTTAATTAACTAAAAACCTTCTTACTAGATCGTACTTCTTTTCGACATCTATTTCTTTTTTTAACTATATTTGTGTCGACAGTTTATAGAATGTCTTTAATCATGATGTTCAGATATTGTAATTTTAAGCGAAAGTATTTGTAAGTACCTTGCAAGTAAAAGAAAAGGTACTCCCCGTAAGTGACGTGAATACTTTTCGGTCACCTGCATTTACATATGGGGCGTTCTCCACGAACTCGGCCACCTTCTCTTTACCCTCTGGAATTTGTTCCATAATTTGCCATATAATAGTATAACTTAAAGGTACTCTTTGTGAATTTTTTCAGATTTTTTAATTTACTCGTTTCGGAAATGGTTCTTCTTTTCTTCAAGTATATCATGTTGGGTAACATTATGTTTTTCCATGAACTAGTTAATGGAATTTGAAGTACCAGAGTACCTTTAAATAGTACTACTACGAACAATTATGGATTATCCAAGAGGGTGAAAAAAAGTGATAATGTTGGTGGAGAACGCTTTATATAAGGTGGATGAAACAAGACGTACTAAATGCATGGCTATGCATTTGACTGCTTAATTAAGTTTTTTTTACTAAATCGTACATATCTTTTCCTAATTATAATATTTAATATGAATAATTATATCTTTAATCATGATGTTCAGATATCGTAATTTTAAGCGAACGTTTTCGTAACTTGCATTTAAATGTTATCTGTACTTTGGAAGTAAACAACAAAATTAAAGCTTCTCTACAACTTCCGAATTTTTAAAAATAAGATATAAAAATGCCGTGAAATAATAATCTGAATAATGTAGTTAAAAAATCTATCTTGATTTGCTAAAAATACAAGTTAAAACGTACTTACTTTTGCATAAAACAGTTCATCTTATTGTTACTTACATTCTTCTTCTACAATTTTTTTCTGCAAAGCTTCATTAAAAAAAACGCTCAAGTGATAGTTAAGTCTGATTAATAATTAAAGATATTTAAAAGGATAAAAAAAAGAACGTCACTGAATTAACAGAGAATGTTTCAAATGGCGACAACACGTGACCCCGAATTTGGTTATCTGCTCGCGGCGTATCTAATGAACGATAATGGAGCGCGCTGGTGAGCTCGTTAGTTCGTGGATCACGCGGACCACGTGCCACTTAATCGCTTTCTAGTGCGGGCACGAGTTATGGCGTTATATTTCCGTAAACAATAACCGTGCTTTATACACACAAACTCGCGGGTCTATTACGATGATAGTTATTTTTAACGTCACCTTGTGCGATGTTGAGAGAAAATTGGTAGTTGCGGCATCGAGCAATGTATTATTTTTCATACAAGAGGAATTTCCGTAATTTTCATGTTACCTTCCTCGGGTATAATTGGATTAAATGGCGAGCTTGCAATGTCGAAGGACCGGTGTTAAGCCATTGGAGTGTCGTGTTTCCAACTTGTGTAGAGGTGAGAGCTCGGTCGAGTAGAATTAGTGTATGTAGACTGCCCCAACAGTTTCTGTGTATTTAGGGATAGCAAGGTGTACAGCAGAACGTCAGGAAATCGTTAGTGCGTGAATCATCTGAGTATTCCGGAAACTAACTCCATTTACCAGTGGGAGTGAAGCTTGCCGTTGGCGTGTGCTCGGGCGAATCGTTCGATTTCAACCGAGAACGAGTTGGTATATATGGAGGTGAGCACCGAGCGAATTAGATAGTTCGTCCCTTCGAAATGTAATTTACGATACATCGAGAGAGGAAACTCTCAGACGTTCGCACTCACCGTCGACATTGATTTGCAGCTCCCACCGGTCAGGAATTACGTTTATCACACCTCCATGGCAAATCCATGAAATTCAATCCTTTGAAATACCAACCCCCCCAACAATAAAATCTTATAACACAATGAAGTAAATTTTGGATCTGACGAAATAACGTATCATATAAAAATAAGATCACTTGTGATAAAACAGTGCTGATCTTTTTCTTGCTGAAAAAAGTTATAGGTTGAAGAAAAATACGTCCTCACAGAGGAAGATGTATAAAATTTGAACTCAAATTTTCCTCTATGATGAAGACAAAAAAAACTGAAGTTTCCGGAATATTTTTTTGTAACATTTCAAAAAGTTGTAAAAAAATACATGTCGAAATTGTTTTTATCAAATTCAAATTACATTACATTCGTTACATTTCTTAATTACCTTCAATTGTACTCTCAATAAAAGAAATTTGTTTACGTGATTAAGAACAGTTAACGTCATTACGTATTATACGTATTCCAAGGAGAGTGCGAACCATAAGTCGAGTGATAAACGTCGCGTGTTCTTCGGTTCGCAATACTGTCGTCCAACTACAAGAAACTACTACTATTATTACACACAGCACGCGTTGTTTTGCACCCCTCAGGACTTTGTCGAGATGCGGCCATAAATCAGTCGTCGCTTGAGTCCCTCGAGCCCCTCTTACACGCCTTTCTCTTCAGAGCCGCATAAATTTCATAGTCGGAGTTAAAATAAACTATATTACAATTTTGCTATATAAACATTGCATAAACTAAATCAATGAAAATTTAATTTTTTTTTAAATAACAGTTATATTATTAAAGTGTTTATAAAATTCATGCAAAAATTTGATATCCATGACACGAAATACCCTTTCAGAGGCGTGTTTTAAACCTGGTGAAAAATAATACAAGTGTGAAAACGTTATTAACCTGAATAATGTTAAAATCCATGCATTTAATCCATGATTAAATAGTAATTTTTGCATTCCCATTAGGCGATCCTTTTTTGCTTCGCCATCAGCATTCACGTTCACCAGATATTCAGCCTTTAGAGATTTTTCATGAATAGAATAAAATATTCCACAAAGCAAATGCATGTAACGCTGGAAAATCCGGGGGGCTTAGCCGTTGAACGAATCAATCGATGCTTCTCGCCTCATATATTCCATTTAATTCATCGGACGAGTAGAAAAAATTCCTTTTGCCTATACGCATAGTATGTGGGGCTTTTCAGGCCAAAACGACATGCTCGTAACCCTCGTATTTTTTATTATTGTTTTTTATCCTTTTTGTATGTTGAATGTTGTGTTTATAAAAAAAAAAATGTCAACCAATATTCCGATTTTTTTTGCAAATAGTTTTTGTACAATTACAAAAAGTATTAATTTAAAAAAAAAAATGGCGTCAGCGTTTATTATTTTTTCAATAAAGTATATTTAGAATGTGGGCTTTTTTTTATTTTCAAAATGCGGCACTCTTTTCTTTGACAAAAGTTTTATTTCGTTTGTGAATCTGAATAAACACGCTGATGCTGAAAAATATTGATCGATAATTAATTTTTCATTTATTTGATAATTTTACAGATTTCCTTTTTAATTTGAAAATTTTTTTCAATTCTCAAATTTTTTTTTCCTTTACACATAATTAATGAAATAGTGAAAAAATGTTTTCTTTTTTTTATTCGTTTTGATGATTACTTAAAATTAAGGCTTCCTCTGTAAAAAAAAAAATGCTCGCAGCAGGAATGTCGAGTTCCACGATACCAATATTTTTTATTAAAGGGGGTAGAAAGAAAAAAATATATTTTTCATTTTTTCGTCGCCGAAAGTAGCCTCATTAATACCGACAAAAATATAGCACATATTGCAATTAATAGTTGATGGAAAAACGTAACTTTTTTTTGTTTTTACATTTTTTGTCCCCCGGTTACAATCTTTCATGATATACAGGTTGGAAAAAAAACCCATTTCCGAAATGAGTGAAATAAAGAATCTAATAAAGCTCACATAGAGTATCGTTCATTACTATGTGGCAAATTATGGAACACATCCGAGAGGCTAAAAAAAAAGTAGCCGATGTGATGGAGGACGACTCATATTCTAGATATTCTACACCACTCTGAAACAAATTATAATCATCTTTTTTTTTTTTTTTGTGACATCCCGTAACAGAGGGGTGGCAGACTTTGTCCGGGAAGCCCTTATATATATACTTTCATTCCCGTTACTATGCTTTGCCCAGTCACTGGTGAATAGATAGATATTTGGGGCGGAATCTTTTCTACGGACGTCAACGAGAATGATGCGAGTTGCCATGACTCCAACGAATCTGATAGAAGCTATTATCCGGAGAGCGTGTTCTGGCGTCGAGGGTGGCGGAGGGCGAAAGAGCGGACAGCAACCGCCAGGCCACGGCGGAAGCCGGGGCTGTTCTCCAGGCACGAGCGACAGAATGTCGCCACGCGATATTGGCGAATACCGCTGACTCGACGCATGCGCCACAACTTATCTTGGAACCCCCGCACAATTTTGGAATGTTGTCAACAAATGTTCGCACTGCTTCCTCGCCTCTTATCCTAGTAAGATCCATAGATTCTTTTCGGTGCGCCTGAAAAAGAAAGTAAAACGTCCAATTGATCTGTGTTATCCGGTCAAGTGATAACCAGACTTAATTCATAATTGCTCCTCCTGTGATACTGTGAAGACAAACTACAGATAATACCGCATTTTTCTGCAATTATAGTTTGAGGTATTTTTTTTTTATTTGTGGAACGATCAAATTTCATGTACATGGAGCGAATCATGGAGGAAGCACAGGATACTCCAACAGTCGATAATCCAGAAGTCACAGATCTTCGTGAAAGGTGAGCTTAAGATGAGTTTAACAATCTTTTTAGAATCATTACATTATTTAGTCATTAAGATTTGCTCATTGACTTTAATTTAATTATTTATTTAATTTTTTCATTGTACAGACTAATAAAATCCTGAAGAGGAGTCCAACCAAGAGCTGAAACGTTCAAATTCCTCTTCCAATAATTAATCTAGCCGCCCATTGCCAAAGCACATTTTCCATTAAAAAAATTTAAATATTAATGAGTGTTATCAATTATTACGCCCAAACAAATTTTTTGGTATTATTAGGATGGCTCGAATTTTTAACAATTTCATTCAATTTCCATGAAGGGCAGATTCGCATTTTCATATGAATGATCGCGTTTTCATACGCTGAGTCAGGCAGATAAAAATTATTTTTAGATAGTTATATTTATTTTCCAGTCACCTGATAAATAAGAAATATATACTTATGATATGAATTCCGAAACGAAGAATTATAGCTGAAATTCATTTAATAAAACCGATGTGGTTAATCGGCTTCCCACGTAAATCCAGGTCTTGGTTTTTTAAACTCTGCGCATGATTCAGAGCAGAACATGGATTGCGCTCGGCAATGTCTCATTCTCGGTTCAACGACATTCTGCATTAGTTAGACCGAGCAAATATTGAATGAAAGTCAATACTTTAAATGCACCAAAATTATTTTTACAATTTTAGAAAATACTTTTGAATAATGCGCTCAGTTGAAAAAGCCCATATCTATAGTTTATGAGGTTACTGGTTAATCGATTCTGTCTAGACACCGATAGAAAAATTCTTCTTTCGAGTCCTCAAATGATTGATTTATGGCTAAAAGTCCACGGTCTCACAATGGCACATTAGACTCGGATAAAAAATAAATAAAGAAATAAATAGGAAAACAGAAATATACAAAACTACTCATGTATATCTGAGGCTAGTAAAGTTATTTAATATTTATCGGGTAAATTTTCCTGTAGACTTTTAATGATTTCACTAATTTTCTGAAAAGGGCTGTTACGATTTTTCAGGATACTGTTATCCATTTTTCACAAAATCCAGAAGGGCCTTTGAAGACACTTTTTGCCATTTTACACAATTTCCAGAAGAGCATTTAAGCTTTCTGCGGACACTTTTAAGGAGAAAAGTCCCCTTGAAGATGTTTGCATGTTAAAAAAAAATTGTAATCTAAAACTAATACACTCTATTTTTTTTAGAGTTGGATTACAACGTCTCGAAATTGTCCTCGACCATCCGCAGCACGTGTACTATGGCGGCAAACTTATATCCGGAAAAGTATTTCTCGAGCTGCAAGCTCCCACTATTGCTTTGGGTGAGTAAAAAACCAATACGAATTCACACAGATTGCTATATTTGTCAGATTTCGTAGCGCGTTGATGTGCCGTTTATTGAAAATCGAATAATATATGCACCAACGCATTTTACAACGTTTTCATGGCATACCATCGTGTTACAATATAATAGGGAAGAGAAAACATCTGACGGACAGTATACCCACTGGACATAACAGCGCACGAAACTTTATATTTTATTGTTCATCCGCGTGTACGATGAATTTTTTTATACACCTTCAAACAGACTCAGCTCGTAGACGAATTTTCTGTATATTTGTGATCAACCGTGTTTTTCTGTCAGTCGAACGAACCAGCAAATTTTTTACTTTTTTAAAAAATGTATTCTCGATTATTATTTTTTTTTTTTCGTTGTCGTAAATGTTCCGAGTAAAAAACGCATGAAATATGTATGCCACGTTTTTCATAAATTTATTGCACATTGTATCTCGAATAACAATACTACGTTTCAACGTATATGATTAAACATATACTGGTTGCAGAATTTGAGTTTAAAAAATCCTGCAGAAAAAAATTGTCAATCTTACAAATTTTTGTTTAGTAAATTAGAATAGACAAAGAATGTTTTAAAATCAAAAAAAAAAAAAAAAAATTATAAACTGGTGTCGACAATTTTGTTTTTTTGTAAATTTTTTTGAAATCTAAAATTGTCGTCCGTTGTTCGAGTACAAGTTGTATTTGCCAAAACTAAATATCGATCGCAGTAGGGACCCGATTAAAAGTTTTATCACAATGTTTATTGGCTCGAACTTACGAAATGGTAAAACAAAGATTTTCCGTTACTGTTCGCCAAACCACTAATGGACTGTACCACCTTACGATCCGGCAAAGCTTTCTTGCTCTCTTGAAAACTATATTCGTAATGCATTCACTCTTAAAAAGGTATAAGACTGAAATGCAAGGGCGAGGCTCAGGTCTACTTCACAAACCGCTCGGCTGGCTTTCGGCGAAGATTCACCGCCGAGGAAACTTATCTTCACGAGGAGATTTATCTGGAGGGTGGTAAGTGAAAAAAAAAGTTACTCGTAATACTTATAATTAGATAAGCACTGTCTTATCTGAGTTACATAGTTTTTAACATTTATTTTGTCGTCTAGTAAATTAACAAATAACATTGTTAAATAAATAGCAAATTAGTTCGTTACTTTAACAAAAAAGCAGACTTTTGTAGATAAAACTTTTTACTTGAATGTACGAAAAAGTCACTTTCATTTTAATCGTTGAGTTGGCCCAGCCGTAGCCGAATATACGCATCACTTGATATCATTTTCTATTATTGATATTTAATTGATTTTACGATTTGTATGCAGATGGTCGATCCGAATTGGAAATCAAGGGTGGTGTTTATCCGTTCAGCCTAAAATTGCCGGAAAATGCAGCCTGCAGTTTCGAGGGCCGATACGGACGAGTTCGTTATTCAATCAGAGCCATTCTCGATATTACGAAGATTTATAGATTTTCTACGGATATTCTGTCATTCACCGTTGCACCTGTGTTCGATTTGAATATTGATCCACTTGCGCCTGTGAGCTTTTCACAATTTCATATTAAAACTTGTTTTCGACAAACTTAATTGTTATACGCTCTCTTTTAATTACTTTAGCTACCGATGAGCGAAAGTCTCGCCAAGACTTTTATGGGTCAAAGCGAGCCCCTCTCTATGACAGTCTTTCTACCAGTTCGTGGTTACGTTCCCGGTCAAACAATACCCTTGAAGATAACTCTGAAGAATACCTCCCACGTCGACGTCAAGAAACTCCGGATTGTTTTCAAGAAGGTGAGACTTTAATCAAGGCTGACCTTTCCCAGCGAAATCCACGAGTTTTTAAGGCTGCCAATTTAAATATTTATTAAATCTAAAAACAGCGCCTGGCAATCGAATTGTTGTCTACAAAACCCTTGTATTACACGACCTATACTTTCAGGTAGTACTCTATCGTTCATCCGAGAAAGTACGTAAGCATAAAGAAATCGTGGTGGAAATCGATCAGCCGATCGAGCGAAATTGCGAGGAGTACGAAGCGGGCGTGGACGTACCAGCGGTTCCTCCGTCAGGAACAATATGCAATCTTATCGATGTCAGATACACTCTCAAGGTCGAAGCATGTGTCGACGTAAGTGAATGGTACTACAGAATGTTTCACAAAAATCTTAAGATAAGATCGAGCATAATTGTTGGAACGATTCCGCTAAAAAATTATGAGGATCCGACGGAATCGGGTGACGATTCACAGGGAGATACTCCATCCGCGAAATTAAAAGTGGATAATAATATAGAGGGACACGTGAAGAAAATCGACAACGATGCTGCACTAACAACGAGTCCTAAACGTGAGTATTTTTTTTTTGGTCGATCATTTGCCAAAATGTAATTCTGTGCATGTGTATTTTTATCATTTAAAGTACTGCAAAGTAACTTCGTCACAGCTTCATCATAATTTTTTATGTTGAACAAAGTCTCCTCTATATGAGGATTTATTTCGATCAATTTTGATTTTCTCATAGACGAGGCTTTGTGCAACATGAAACATTATAAGGAAGCTATGAACAAGATTCTACGTTAACATTACAATCTGGCTTTATTATCGTCATTTTTTATCGTCATAAGATGTCAAACATTTTTCTGAAAACTATCGGAAATATTAAATTCATATTATGTTGATCTGAACATTTGTTCGGTTTTCTGCTTATTTGATTATTTTTTTTTCTTATTTACCTATTTATCGTGATTTTTTTTCAGCCATGCTCAAATACCAGAGGAGTCGTATATATCGATCTTCGAAACCGGACCGTGACGATCCGACGGGCGACGAGGGTGATAGCGACGGAGAAGTAAAGCCGTACTCGCCCATGTACCGAGTGTACAAGTTCGAAGGTTCCATCAGAGAGAAGGGCGTTTCCACTTAATGAACTACCTACAAGCTAATTAAACTGCCTTGTTCCACAGTGGAGAACTGTGCGATCGACTTATATATGAATTATACTATACAACTATATGCCTTGGACCTTTGAAAACGCCTCTCGTGCACAATGAGACTGACGATAGTGATAAATCTCAGTTTTAAATTATTCCCAACGTTTGCTCTCTGTCGTCGCTGTTTATTAGTATTTAAACGTTACAATGTCGTGCCTCGCAGTTTAAATTGTATAAAGATATTGTAATATACTAAGTACAGAAATGATAAAATTTACATCGACATAAATAGTTTCCGATTCAACAACCTGACGAGGGGACCAACTCGTTTATCATATATAAACATTAATAGCATTCATTCAATTCATCTTTAACTACTATCACCGTTATATATAGACGCTGCGTTTTTTATGTATTATTCCATGATTTATCACTCGAGTACTCTAAGGTCCCAGTATATAAATTGATGATTTCAGAAATTGAGTCTGTATTCGACCTGAAATGAAGATTCTAATATTTCTACTTGTAAACAAAAAAAAAAAATAGTTTGGAAAGGTCGCTCGTAATAATTTAAATTCTCGGTCTCGTTAAAAATTGGTTTTTTAAATACTGATAAATGTGGTTCCAAAAATCGATGGGATATATTAATATTGAGATTTTACGTGCACATCGAATAACGAGGAAGATGTTGTACATTGAAAAATATTGAAAAAAAATGTCTATTCCTAATAGATGAATTTCTATTTTTCACGGTATAAACGTTTTTTAATAAAAAAATTATATACAATTTTTTTTCACATGTAAAGTTTCGGATTTTTTTTTTTTTGGGTCGCTACAAACTCGTATATTAAGGAAAGGCTGAAATTAAAATCATCGATTTATTTTTCGCCGCCATATATTATTAGTGACTTTAATTTATTCATGTTTTCTGTGGACAGTTCGCCGTCATTTGATCTATACCTATAAATTCGATTGGTGTAACCAAAAAATTCAGAATGATTGACAGTAACGAAGACATTTTAATACCCACATGCCGACGGGAAATTCTAAAATAGAGTTTACTATGGTTAAAGATAATTGACATACAGAGCGTACTGAGTACGTGTAATAGAGTTATGAAATATAGCCGCTCAGTTCAGTAGATAATACTTCAGTTAATCAAATTACTGAGATCGAATAACTACAGGCGTTGTTCGTAATTTCCACCATTTGGAATAGCGGGCATTCCATACCAATTCAGACAACGAAAAAAAAAAATCTCAAAAATCAGTTTCAGTGATTCCAATAGGTACACTAAAGTTCAAATAAAAAAATTAAATTCTGCCAGGATATGGCAATTTTTTCATTTTTCATTTAATCTGTAATATCTCGCAAAATGATTCTTCGTATCGACATCTCTAAAAAGCGAGAATATGCATTTTTGCATGTCCCACGCGATAAAAAAATGTATTCAGATTTAATTGTGTAATTCTAGACTACATTTGATGGCAATATGAACGAAAATATTTTATTTTTACGAGAAGCACTTCCGATATCTTTATCAGAAAAATTGCCCCATATTTCGTAAGTGATCAACGAATTTTCACTTACATTTTTGAGCATTTTTTTTTCAGGTGGCTGAATTGGTATGGAATGCCTTATGTATACAATATGCACGACTCGTACAATTTGTAATAACGGTCTGACCTGATTCACTCGAATTAATGTCAGTACGAGCGAATAAACCGTCCAATTAGCTATATTCAATAGAAAATTAATATACCTCATGAATTTCTAAGATTATTCATCAGATTGTAATGCAAAGCTCGCGGATATGTTGAACTTTCTGGCTTCTCGAAACTGGAATGTATACTCAGACTGATGCTAATTATCTAGAACTTGAGGTTTCAATTAGTGTCTCTATCTCGGTGGTGTGGGGATCAGTTGCTATGATGTAAACTGAGGACGAAGCATCAATCAGGAAACGCTTTACTTTGAGAAACTTCGTCATATCGATATGTAGCTTTGATTAAAGGGCTGAAGATGATGTATCGTCTCGGTGCCGTCTTCTCTGTCGCCACCTTGATAAGCCGCATTATAGGCAACACGGTTTTAAGCCAAAATCTCGTGCTCAATCATACTGCTTTACTATACATTATATTAATGCAATTGTTGTTAAGCGTCAGCTTTGATCCATCAAAGCTTATTAAATTTGTGAGTCGAAGTTTTACGGAGTCATTAAACAAATGCGTCAAAACTAATTTTTTTAAATTGTTCCGTTGCTTAAAAAAGAATCGTACATTCAAACCTTATAAAATGTACATCAAGCACTGTAGATTTACAATTTTGTACAGCGATATAGTGTACTAGATAGATTGGACGCGCTGTTCTGCGTCGCCAATTTTTGATGGGAGCTCCAGCGCTCTTTTATCAAACGAAATTGGGCGCCTCAGCGCTCAGGTACCTTTCTGTCGGTTTTGATATTTGACACAAACAAAAAGATTCAATACGTGAACTTGGTCCTAGTCCTAGTCCAACACAACTTTTTCATATTTCGCCTCGGAGCTTTCCGATGCTCTATATGATTCTAAAAAATTACAGATTTAAAAAAAATTAATAGTATCATCAATGAAAACTATTTTTGAATCTTTTTTTTTAAGGGACCTGATTCCCCTAAGCTACCGTTGATTCTTTATGCTCAATAATATCGCTGAAACATTATCGCTAGTGTATTTGAAAAATATTCTTCTATGAATACGTGCCAAAATAAAAATGCTGGCTAAACGACATTTTCAGCTACTTCATTCAATAATATTGTATTTTTAGAGTTGCTGAAAGCGATCAGTGGAGTTTGAAAGGGCGGATCTTTCGTGCTTCTGCATCGTCGAGGAAAGTGGATATTGTGGTGAAAAAAAAAAACCTAGACATTTTCACCTACGGA
This sequence comes from Perithous albicinctus, assembly GCA_964016905.1. Classification (NCBI taxonomy): domain Eukaryota; kingdom Metazoa; phylum Arthropoda; class Insecta; order Hymenoptera; family Ichneumonidae; genus Perithous; species Perithous albicinctus. The sequence continues at coordinate 24,493,670 of OZ024691.1, read as the reverse complement.
ATCGAATGATATTGCATTTGGAGAGTGGCTGGAATCGATGGACCAGGATAGTTCGAGCTATTGCAGAGTCGAAGGGAGAGAGGATCTTTTTACACATGACACGTCGGATACACATGGCTCTCGGAGTCTCTCTCTCACTGCGATTGCCAGTTATTCTTTTGCTCGGTGTGAAACCATCGCCACCGAAGAGCCCAGACATTGGGACTACGGTATATCCCGTTGAATTTCAATGTTCACAACTCCTTAGAGAATTGCCACAGGGTTCCAAGCACAGCGAACGGGGAAGAAGCTTTCACACTGGTGTACCTATCGCTACTCTCCCATTTTCTTCACAGATCCTTGTGTGACCTGATCACACGAGGTGGATTGATATTTTTCATGGTTGGGAGTGGATATTACTAGTGACAATATACATATATATACATATTGAGATAGCTCTCGTCGAAATGATATTTGTGTATCAGCTTCAAATGCAAAACCTTCCTACAAATCCATTTAAAAAAAGAAAAAAAGTTATCAAGATGGGTTTGTATTTGTCGAGAAAATTGCAATTACAGAGTATGATCTAAAATTCGAACATAAGGTTGTAGAATTCTGTTTAATTATAGAGGAAACTTAATTTTCATTTTTTTTTTGTGCAGAAATAAAGTCGTAACACCTCTTGGATTATTATGATTTTAAAAAAATTCATATTCGATGACAATGTGATTACATTTTTATTGATTAACTTGTCGTAGTTCAACGATATTTGGCATCACATTTGCGAAGAATTCGGCAGTTTCGGTTTTCCTGAAACTTTGAATTTTTAGAAAATAATTTCAACATTTATAATTGTTGCTAATCTAGAACGCGTTAATTAGAATTTTCTTGAAAAGCAGACTAACGAACGAGAAATCTTGACATTAATATTGGAAAAGATCGATAGACCGATTTAGTTTTTGTAGAATACTTAATTTTCATATTATTGATAAGAAAATTTAGGCATTACGTTTGATGAACTCTTGCATTTTTATTTCTACAGGATATGACTAATTGGTCGAGACAGAGTCTCGCGTCGTCGCAATTGCTAGTGACCGAATCAATCGAACCGCGCTATCGCCGTCAACACAAATCCGTGACTCATTCAACCGCGGCGTGATTGACTTCAGCAGTTAAAACAATTACCCGCGAGAGAGCTGCGAGAGCTGGACGGTTCTATGGTATATGCCTAACACACGAGTCTATGTTTCAACGCTGCAGGTAATCCTGTTATCGGGCCACGAAGAGCGTTCGTGAGTTTAACGCGTCTCTCTATACTTCTCTCGGGCAGCAACCACGTACGTTTCTTTGCAATAGTTGGTTTTGCCATACAGGAGGCAAATCTATACCAGTGTTCATTGAAAGCCCTTCTCGAGAGTGCCCTGTCTGATCTAGATAGGAATTTTATGCCTTTCTACTTTATGTGTTATGTTTCCTATATCTTGTATTACACGAAGAGACAGTCCTGGTGAAAATACAACCCAGAATTTTTCAGAAATCATATTCATATTATTTTTTTTCCGATATTTTGCGGAAATTTCTCAAATTTCGGAAAGGTTTTGAGACATCGATGAGAAAAAAACAATTACGATTTTTTTTGCGAAATAATGATTTTTCTAAAATTTCTCAAAAATAATACCACGATTGATCGCGGAAGGATTCTCTATCTTTTTTCATTCTCAGATATTTCCAGAATAAGCGTAATTTCAGACATTTTAATGTCTGAAAAAATAGAACCCGCTGGGGAAAAAAGAATGTGTCTGGAAAAAATATTAAAATTACATTATAGATTTTTATTAATTTCGAGACAGCATTCGGGTAGTGAAATTTTGCAGTTTGCAGATTTTGAAGATTGCTTCACTTATGTGTCGAATTTCAGCTCATATGCAGAGCCTCGAGTTAACAGATTTAAAAGTGCAAATTTTTTGTTAGAAAAAATCAATTTTTTGAATAAATTTAAATTGAAAATTTTAAAAAATTTAAATTTCAACCCGATTTGTTAATTCTGTCAAAATGCAATACCAATCAACCTTTTTTGCTCAACTTAGCGTGTTTACGTCCTTTTGCATAAAAAAGAAAAATGAAATTCTAATAAAATGTTACCGAGTTAATAAATTTCAATTAAATTAGCAGCGATGTAAGGGTAGCAAAGGCTCCATTGGCGTGTCAAATTTCAATCAGATTAACCAATCCCTTCACAAAAGTTATAGGGGATTCAATTTCTTTTATCCATTACACACATCGGATATTTTTTCTAGACCACTTTTCTCGACGTGTTTTACTCTCTCCAGTTTCGTATATTGACATTAAAATCGCAAAAACAGAAGTATTACATAAAAATAAAGCTTCATCTATATGAAAGCAAAATGTTTGTAAAATTACATCAAAGCTGCTGGTTTTAGCTTACGGCACGTAAACTATTAAACGAGAAACTTTATCGGGATACGAAAAAAAAAAAAAAATAGAATAACTTCCAATCCTCATAAACGATAACTGGTCTCCAGATTGAAATATAAAACTGACGATTCCTCGTATAGTTTTATGTTGAACCGATAATCGTTCGCGTTATTTCGTAACGACATTACCGCGACGACGTTTGTCCGGATTTTCGCCAATTTAGGAAAATGCGCGAAATGCCTTCTCTCTCTCTCTCTCTCTCTCTCTCTCTCTCTCCCTCTTCTCTCGCTCGTTAGCGGAGAACTGCTGCGGTAGACGAGATATACCTCTGGACCACTATGCGTTTAACAGAATCCCCCAATGTGTGCACATACGTTGCAAACGCTGAGTCTCGTTGTGGTCGTATCGGTGTGCGTGGAGCGCGTTATCGCGAACTGGAAGCTTCGGATAACGGCCTTGCCTGGACGTCCTAAATAGCAGAGAGCAGTCGGAGTAAACCATAATCTTCAACATGGATTGGCACACCAGCGCACTGAAACCCGGTAAATAATAGCGAGGGTTTGTGTCTATTGTACTCCAGATAGCCGTAATGAAGTCGCGCTACCCGGTAACAACTCGGTTATATACAACACGCAGGACGCGGTCGTGGCTATTAGCAATTAATTAGTTTAAAGGCGATGAAACGCAAAATACCTTCGGACTCTTTATCGATAGAACTTTCACAGATTAATCATTCCTGTTATTTAAAAAAAATTTATTTATTCAAGGTCATAGATTCCAATAATTTATTCAAAGTGAACTCTTGGAGTTGCATTTATTTTATGGTAATTATCTATTCATATTTTTGGAAAAGGAGATTTGTAATGTCAACTTTTTCTAAAAATCTTCATGTAAGTTTGAAAAAAATAACATGTTCACGTTTTTTTTTTTTTTTTTTTTTTTTTTTACAAAAACTGGTATGAATTTACCAGCTCGTGTGACATATTTTTAAGATCGGATCGCAATTGAAAGTCGGGTGTAACATTTTTGCACCTACACGTTGAGTGTGAATGTAAGTGGAAATTCATTCGATGTATGACTCCCACTGCAATGTATAGTTCTCTCGATTTTAGGCTGTCTTGAATTTCCTACTATACAACAAAACATACATGTCTATCGCAGCATGAAACGATTATCCGTTGACTGCATATCGTAGCTAACGTTTCAAATATATATATATATATATATATACTTCCAGAACCATTGGGGACTTTGGCTTTTTGAAACTCGACGAAGCGAACTATTCAATATTCATGGAACCGCAAGAAAGCACTGACTCTGCTATTCTGTTGGCCGACCTCAGGATCCCGCGGGCTTTCCTGACTTTCCGCCTTGACTATATACGAATACCCTGAAAACGTGGATCATCTTTCTGCCTCATTTCATTAAATATACACCGTTTCTCTGTATTGCCACTTCGGTGAAACTGCGTCTTTTTTTTTTCAAAAATTTTCGAAAAGGGTCCAATGTATTTCTAATAATCTGCTACCGCGATCGCTAACTGGAAATATTGTTACAATGCTTCGAAAAATTGTCGCGTTAAAGTTTCGTAATCTCAGGATTCGAATCCGTAAGAAAATTTGTGTCCATATGCACGGTGACAATTTTTAATGTGGACATCCCCTGTTTTGGTTTGTACGTCGTTTTGAGTTTTATTCAGGTGCGATCTTTAAAGGGTTTTTCATTCCCTTTTTGATGATTTTGGCAATTTTTTCCTACAGAGCGTACTTTTGTAGGTAGAAAAATTTTATGTTCGAAATTTTTTTTTTTTTTAGTTTCAACTACAGATTCGTAAAGATTATTAAATTCTGCAAAGAATCCTTATATATACATATATATTTTTTTTTGTTATATCTTTCTGAAAAAAAAAAAAAAAAAAAAAAAAAAAAAAAAAAAAAAAAAAAGAAAAAAAAAACGTAGTCTGGAATGGCGTCTCTAAATGAATTTTGGAAAATGTCTTTGAAAAAAATTATTCAAAACGAAAAAAAATATATAGGATTGTTTGCAGAAATTCAAATGTATATTGGACAATATTTTTATAAATTTGAACAATACTTTCGAGCTCTCTTTTGGCAAAACTGGCGACCCTCGCCTGATTTTTTCATTATAACAGCTAGATATTCGAGGATGTATCACCAAGAACTCGACTTTACCATACACATATTTTATTGAGATGACAACGATTTTTTTGTCGTTATCACAAAAGTAACTACAATTGTATGGTATAACTTTTCTGCATTTTATCATATTAATTGTTTTCAGTGTCAATGATCCATATTCAGCATTTTGTACAGAGGATCTTGAAGTCCAGTAAATAATTTCAACCCGCAGAATAGAAGAAAAAAAAGAATTGATGGTAATAATTAAAAAATCTATTTACAGATTCTGCTTCAGGAATCGTGCTGCTGCCAGATGTGCTCGAAATATTTTTTATGCTGTATATTCTGGAATGATTTACAGAGTTCCGAATATCTGGATATAGAGAAGACTTTTTAGCTCGATTAATTCATAAATCTCGGAATATATTATTTTATGCCAAACTGCAGCTTCTCGATAAAATCATCTGAAAATAAATTCTCAACTTGATATCGATTTAATTTCTATATTGGATTACTTATATGAAATTTTTATGTTAGTCACATATTATTTAATCAATATTCTTGCGGTACCAAAAGTATGGCAAGTAAATTTATCTTAACTCATTTATAGTTTATTAGCTGATCATGTTTTTTTTCAATAAGGAAGTGTTACAGAAACAGCTGCGCATAAATCTTGGTCTGAAATTAATTTTTACTCGGTAAGTCGGTTTTTCGACATTATCGATATTATGAAATTATACAAAAAATAAGATGAATCTTGACGAACTTGTTTAAACTACTTAACAAACGTAAAAATCAAAATACAAGTCAAATGACAACAAATTTCGTTAAAAAGCAGAATTAACAAGAAAAATTTTATTTAAAAAAATATCATTTCTTATCAATCAACACAAATCAACGTATTTCGAAAAAAAAAATTTTCTTTTTCAATTTCCTACAACGGAAGGTCAATAAAAAGAAAATACAATTTGTCTTTCGAAAATTTAAGAGCATATGAAACTTGGGAAGATTTTTCCAACGTCACACTATATTTATTTCCGGTGTTATTGCACGCTTTGAAGAATTTAGGTGGCATACTTTGAAGTCTTCGTTCTCAGACTCAAAAATGTAGTTTCTGGCTTTTATTCTAAATGAATTCTTAAGCAGAAGTACAACAGCATCTGTAAGTCATCGTGAAAATGTATACAGACCTATTATCTATTATTGTCTTGCACGAAGAAAGCGCGACTCACCTATTCTAGCATGAAAATCTTGTTAGAGCCAACAGTATCGTTAAAAGAATTGTAGCATTTTCGCGTCGTTCTGCGCGCTTCCGTTGTTAAAAAATAACGACGGTGAAAATTGCTCGAAGGAAAAATGAAGAAACGACAGTAAGCAGATCGAGTTTCTAGCGGCAACCCGCGACATCCGGTATTTAACTTAGATTACCCCAAGCATTGCATAGCCGAGATGAATCTTCATCTAAAAGTCGTGGGACCCTGAGAAACGAAGTTTTCAACTTTCCGATGGAGTTGCAGCTTTTTAATAAAGTCTGCCACAAATGTTGATTATTGAAGTACTTTTTATATCTGTTGGTAACTTCCTCATAATTGTTCATTTTGCACAAAGTCTTCTTTGAGCAAGATGAAAAGTATGTCAATTATTTTTGCCTTTCTCATAGAGGAAGTTTTGTGCAATGCAGAAAAATTATTTCTTTTAATTATAGAAACTTTTTTTTTTAATTTTAATAAAAAATATTGAATGAAAAAATTAATATTTTCCCTTTATTCTTTAGAGAAGAAAATAATTCATCATTATTATTGCAAAAAGTTTGAAATATTTATTTGTGCATTAAAATTATTTATCTAACAAAATATTTTAATATACTATAATATATTTTATTGACGGAGTAAATAAATGTGCAAAAAATTGTAAAGTAATCTTATCATTAATTAAATACAAAAGGCTAGTTATTGTAGTACTTTTTATATTTGTTAGTAACTTCCTCGTAATTTTTCATCTTGCACAACGTCTACTCTATGAGGAAGTATGTCAATCATTTTTGTCTCTCTCACAGAGTAAGTTTTGTGCAAGATGAAATTTTTTTTTTAATTATAGAAACTTAAAAAAAAAATTGTAATAAATATATTAAATAAAAAAGTATTTAAAGTATTAAAAAATATTTTCCTTTTATTCTTTAGCGAAGAAAATAATTCATCTGAAATATTCGTAATTATTGCAAAAAGTTAAAAATATTTATTTGTGCATAAAAATTATTTATCTAACAAAATATTTTAATATACTCTAATATATTTCATTGACGGATTAAATCATTTTACAAAAACAATTGTAAAGTAATCTTATAATTAGTTAGGTACAAAAAAGGTGTCTAACAAAAATTGTTAATTAAATAAGCTTTTTACAGTCGAATGGTGCCCAATGTGCTTTGGTGCATAAATAATTCGCAGTGGTATTCAGTTTTTCCGGACAGCTTTCGTGATTCCCGAAAAGAGTCTCGTTACTCGTATTTCCATAGTAATTAACAAAGTTAATTAACGCTAGTTATATCATTACGTGGCAGGGTTTCTTGATATTTGAATCCAGTCCAGTTAACACTATACACTAAGAGATGTCGCTGCAACTACTTTCTCTCCAGCCGGTAAATATTCTGAGTAGGTAAATAGACTGGTTAATTAACCGCGGGAATTTATTGTGTTTTACCTAAAAATGAAAGAGAATTTTTTGTAATTTTAATAATATTTGTACACATAAGTACAAACGTATTATTATTGATTTTTAGAAAAATAAGTTTGTGTTTTTCAATTTTTGGAAACAAAAAGTACAAAAAAAAATAAATTTATAATTTATTTTTACAAAATTATAATTTTTTTATTATTTTGTTTAGACAAATTTACAATGTTTTAAAATCGATTAACTAAATGAACATAAAAAATCTGTCTTTTTAAAAAATAAGCAAACGAACTGGTGTCAATTATGACATTAATTATAATTATTTGTTCAAGTCTCATAATTTTTTATTTTATTCACGCATAAAAAGACAAATAAAATTAAAAAATGCATGAATATTGAAAAAATGTAATAATAACACGTATATCAACTTTTATTATACTATCAGTGCATTAGTTAAAAGATTTCCAATTTTTCGAATTCAAATTGGAGAGTTGGATTTTGTGTATTGGTGTGTATTTATCGGTAAAATAGGTAAATAAAATAATTTACCGGTAATTTAACAACACTACTAGCCGCTAGATGGCGAAATGTGTTTCTTACAATTGGCTCGCCGTTGGTCAGATTTAAAATTTGAGGATGACGGTTGTGTCGAAGCCGTGTGCAGCGCACCGTAGCGTGTGTATAATAATGTCAACGGATAGTTTTTAGCGGCGTTCGGCTTCGGCGAAAAGTCGCTTGTAAAGTTTTCAAAAGTAAATAATATAAACGTACGATAAGCCCGAGAATGTTTTCATGAAAAGTGAGGGATTATCAGACGAGAACACAGCATCGCGTTACACAATTGTACACGAATACTTTGAAGATAAATAAGCCTCAACGAAACGCGGGTTTTTGTGATAAAGGCGCCCTTTTTTCTTTTTTCATTCACGATTTTTTGGTGGATGGATTTTGTTTTTTGGTCTGACTTCGAAGAGGATCGATTGACACTGTAAAATGTCGTCTTCACTGTCGGTGCTCGCTACTCACGATGAACTTGTGCGATGCACCAACGTTCTCGTCAATGGATCTTGCGAAGAAGGTTAGTAATGCTTAAGCTATCTACTTAAATCAATTGCCGTGAAAAAAAAATATATTAAAAAAAAACGGTAGCAAAGTAGAACCTTGCATATTGGTTCCTCATTTTTTTAGCGCCTTTACGAAAAATTACGTCGGTCAATTTTGGCTTTTTCATAGAGACATTCATCTCAATTTTTTATTTATCATATACTTTTATAAAAATCAGTTTTTCCAGATAGTAATTCGTTGATTCTTTTTTGATTAATATACAAAATTTCAGGCCATTTATTTGAAATTTTTGGAATGTAGTAAATTTTCAAAAAAATTTAAATGTGTAAAATTCTCTGAAATATAAACTCGGTTGAATTCTCACAAAATTCAGAATCAATCATCAACACGGTCTATTTAAGTTTTATGCAACATTTTAAATTGGTTATTTGAACTTCAGTTGAGCATTTTAAAAATTCTGAAGTTTTTTTTTTAAATTGTAAATGCAATTTTCAATAAAATTAAAAAAAATAAATTCAAAGCTTCCCGAATGAAGAGGGAATAAATTAAAATTTCATATATATGAATTTTTTTTGTATTTCTTTGACAGTAAAATATCTTTCGTTCTGTTGTTACAGAATTTCTTCAGTTTGCGATTAATCAAGAGGAGATGCGACAAAAGTGGTTGGCATCCGTACAAGAATGTCAGCGTCTTCACTCTGCTCTGGAAAAATCGCATCACGAATCAGCAGATCTGGAGAGAAAATTGAGCCACGCTCGTAGGCTTTTGGATGAGGAAAAAAGAAGGCGTAGAGTTGCAGAGGAACAGAGAAATTCACTTGTAATTATCAAAATTTTATCTCTAAGAAATGTCTTTTGATTGGTACTTGATTGCAACGAATTTGGTTTTTAGGAAAGGCAAATTGCACTGGCACGAGATTTACTGTTTAATGATGGTGGAAGAAACTTAAATGACGAGACTCGTGAGAAGCTCCAGTTTCTTAATAATACTACTTTGAATGGTAGACACAGTAACACACACTTGAAAGAAGTACACAACAACGACAAGTGAGTAATTTGTATACTGTACAAAAAATTGTACAGTAGAGATCTGATTAAGGATGATTTGATGCTTTACACTAGTTAAATCAATATAAATATTTGTTATAGTATTTAGAGACGTTTATGGATTTATTAAAACATTAACTGACTAATGGACATTTTTTAAAAGTGCAATTTAATTTTTTTTTTTCCCCCAAGAAAAGCCCATTATTTTTCGCTTTTGAAAATTAAACAATGTCCTCAATTTTTAAAAAAAAATTCCCGAAACCGTTTAAGTATTGATTCAACACACTTAAATCTATCAATTAATGAAAAGTACTTTAATTTGTATCTTGTTTATAAAGCACGTCTGAAGATTCGCGATTTTGCAGACTTAATACTATAGCGGAGCTGGACTCCACTGGTTCGCTGTTAAGTGATCTCAGTTGTTTCTCGAAATCTGAGGACGATCTCGACGCAAGCGCGATGCTCCATCAGAACCAAAAGAAACGAGAATGGAAGGAGCACAGACCGAGCGGCGAGTATTCCATAAAAAAGCGTAAAAGCACGTTGCAGAAAGTCGCTGAGCTTAACAACTCTGACAGAATTGTCGCTACCACTACGGTAATAATGCCTAAAGATGGGACGATCACTGCGTCTTCCGTTATCGAGGCTTTGCCAGCCGATGAAAATTGCGATCCGCAATCGGTGCTCCATAGCTCTCGAAAGAGACGAAAGAGCGTCGATCGTAATAGATCGAAAATTGTACAATTAGATTCCAACGATATATTGATAACCAACAATAAAGTAAGTTTTGGTTTAGTCACGCAGCTCAGAAGGGATGAAAAATGTGCTTATGAGGTTTTTCTTTGCAGCCTTCCGCTCCGATGGCTGATATGTTGACGTCAGGATCTGACTCTGAGGGTATATTCAAACCGAGTCCTAACATTGGCGGCTATACACTTAATTTAAAATCATCCAGAGGTCACAGCTTTGCGGCAAAGACCGTTATAAAACCGGAAATATGTTCGCCATGTGGAAAACGGTATGCTTTTTTTTTTAGTGTTTATTTATTAAATAATACATTGGAAAGTCAATAAATTTCTTGAATGGCATGAAAGTTTACGTACATTCAAATATTCATGATCCGGAGATCAGTAATCTCTTACCTGGCTAAATACTTCGTACTTATTTGGAATAGACAGATTTATTAGAATTAGAATAAGAAATTGAGTACGAGTACTCTGCAATAAGAGAAAAGTTTTATCAAAATTTATGTTATTGTTTTTCCAATGTTTTCATTTATTTATCTCATTTTCGGAAATATTTAAAAAGTCGCAAATTTTGTTAAATTTAGAAAATTTTGTTTTCAACTTATTTATTAATTATTTTAAAAAATTAAAAAGCTAATGAAAGAATTCATTTCCGTCGGAGAGACACAGCCTAAAGGCCAAATTCCGATTAGCAACATCGTAATGTACTTATATTTACCCGTAAATTAAATTTCCAGAATAAGATTTGGAAAGGTCGCACTGAAATGTCGCGATTGTCGGGCAACAGCTCACTCGGAATGTAAAGATCTCGTACCACTTCCGTGCGTACCAGCCGGAAATACGCCCACGATGCGTGGCGTATCGGTACGCATATTATTATTATTTTTAACGTACATTTTAAGATTAGATTACGTAGGATGAGACTCAAAGATTTTTCTCATCTAAAAGGGAACAATTGCCGATTATACGCCTATGATACCACCTATGGTACCGTCATTGGTTGTCCACTGCATCAACGAGGTCGAATTACGTGGAATGGGCGAACAAGGCTTGTACAGAGTTACCGGTGGTTCTTCGGAAGTCAAGTGTCTTAAAGAGAAGTTCCTCAAGGGCAAAGGGGCTCCCAATCTTTCCGACGTCGAGATACCGACGATATGCTCGACGCTCAAAGACTTTTTGAGATCTTTGCGCGAACCGCTCATCACCATCAGCCTCTGGGCTGATTTTGTACGCGCTACCACAATCGTCGACAAACAAGAAGCGGAGGCTGCGCTGTATCAAGCTGTTTCCGAGCTTCCTCAACCAAATCGCGACACTCTTGCTTTCCTCATTCTTCATCTTCAGAGGGTCTCTAGTAGCGCCGAATGTAAAATGCCGATAAGTAATCTTGCTAAGGTTTTTGGTCCCACTCTAGTCGGTTATAGCTGTCACGAACCTTCGCCGACGTCCATGCTCAGCGAAACGAAGAACCAAGTTGCTGTAAGTTTTTTTGCTTCTAATTGTAATTTAAATTATTGTTGTTTAATGAACTAAACACTCCATCTCTTGTAAATTATGAAAAAATATAGATAACTGTGTTATGACTATAATAATTTCAAATTTGCAGATTGTTGAAAACTTGTTGAAGATCCCTTCTGATTATTGGGCCAATTTTGTGAATCCCGAATGTCTGAATGGTTTGGGAACACCGAAAACCGGCGAATTGAGACACACCCCTTCGACGGAATCGCTTCTAAAGCGAACAACGTCCCGTGGATTTTTCAACACACCGCTCGGTTCTAGGTAAGTCAGATACAATCGATTATTACAGTAATTTTATTATTTTACCTGTAGCTTGTAATACATTTTTTTTTCGTTTTCAAATTTCTTTGCAGTCGGACATTTTTGAGAAAAAACAAGAAGTACTTCGCAACTCCGCCATCCAGGTCAGGCTTTTAGACAGCACAGAGATATTATAATTTAATATATAAATATATGCAGACACGACGACATCCCATTTCTTTTTTTGTAATCGATATTTTTTCAAAGCAGGAAAAACGCACAAAAATTGTTTTATAAACTTTAGTTTATATATTTATCTCTGAATATCTGAGCACCGATGACATGGTCTCAGCGTTATTGTAAGCTTTTTGTTCATTCGGTTTATTTATTAATAATAATGAGAGCTTTGCTTTTGGTACGTTGTAGGAACAGTAGCGGTGATTAAAACACCGGTCAATCTCGTAATGGAATTATTAAAGAAGCACATGCAGCATGTGCGTGAAACGAGACTGACTGAAATGGTACAAAACACATTCGAAAAAAGTGATTTGTTGCGAACAGTAATTTCGTTTGATTTTTTTCAATACACCAGGCGAAACGAACTCTCAGCGCTCGTCTTTGTAAACATCTTTTTTTTTTTTATTTTCTTACCACGATCATACACGATCACTATAAATGTATTAACAATGGTTACAGAAATAAAACGATCACTAATTTTTCTAAACATATTGATATCAAATTTTTCTTTGTCAGAGATTATATTACTGATATTTATATACACGCGTAGAACTAAGGATTTAATTTCCGTTCACTTTTGTGCAAGACTTTTCTTTGAGCTCCCAGCAGGACTCCCAGAATAGTTTAAGTCTGTTATCACCGTTTGAGCAGAAATGCCTGAAGTCTTGAATTATTTTCTTTTGGAATAGCTCGTCACCCGCTGACGCCGACAGTGATTTCCACTTTCGACTCACCATGTGATTCCAGGACCAGAGAAAACCCATCTGAACATTTAAAAAGGGAAAAAATTATTCTGTTTTTTGTTTTGTTTTTTTTATTCACGTAAAAAAATGTGATTGTTCGGCTAACTTACCCTTCGGTCCATACTGTAATCGTCCTTGTTCTTTCCGCTGACGTGTCTCGTGATATATGCCTCATGCGGACTCGGCTGATCCGGATGAACGGGATATCTTTTTTGAGCGGCGGATCTTCTCACGACACTAGTGCCCGCACGCGGTCTTGGTCTTGTAGACATCGTTGACGGTACCAGAATGAAAACATTGCCCGTTATGTGAACATACTGATGATCGTTTTCGTTGTTTTCCATTTGACAAGGTATAAAACCGAATCTCTGTAGAATAGCTTCTTGGAACAGGAACAATCTTTGAGCATACGTGTCCTCTCGAAATTCTGCGCAAACCATAAAACATGTAAAGTTAGACGACTCGGGAAAGTTGGAAAACTTTAGGGGAAGAAAAATTGGTCAGTGGATCAGGAAAATGTTAGGCGTCTTTGAAGTTCGTCAGAACAAAAAAGAATTTTTTAAGTTTGTTTTAATTTATTGGATTTATCTCATTTTTATCACTATTCTGAGTGTGCAAAACCCTAATTTTTTGTTTGAGAGAATATAGTAAGTATACAAAATGTTAGAACCAGTTACATTGGCTAAAGTCTTTCAACCTTTTTATTTTTTTTTCAATCGTTTTAGATTTTATCTTGAATTGATGAAAATTTCTATAAAATTTAAGTCCTTTTTATTATAGTTTGTTCTAAATTTGTGTCAAAACCGAATTTATTTTCATTTTATATGTCGTTAAGGGAATGTAGTGAAATATTGATCGATATTGGAAAGAACGGTACAAACCTTCAAAAAGATATCGCTTGTTCGTCATGAGACACTCCGTATCCAGGGGTATAAAAATTGGTCCTCGTAGTGGATCGCTCTTCAATGTATAAGGCAGAGCTAGGAGATCGCTAGGAATCGGTACCACTTGTATTCCACACGTTTGAGCTTTACGTTGCCATACGAAGATCTTGTCATCAAACAGAATTTTTTTAAATTTAGTAAAAGAATACATTATTGTGTATGTGTGTGTCAGTTGAGTCAGATATTTACAAGATCCGCTACGATACTTCCGGAAGAGGCGACCCATTGGACAACAAGTTCGTAAGCATTAACAGTCTTGAATGTGGATTGATATCTCAAATGTCCCCATTCGATTCTGTCGCTCCGATTATTTAGGTCGATGTCCATATGAGTGTGTTTGTAAGGCGGTACTAAAAGAAAATACATCGTTCTTATGTTTTCGTTATACTCTCGCTATGACGAAACCAAAGAAAACTTACCTCTCCAGTCTTTTTCGTTCGTTGGATCCGATAGCTCCAAATCGTCTCGAAGAAACGGTGGAATATTCGATTCGTCTATAGTTTCGCAGCTAGGTATGGATATCGGTGTGGAAATGCTGTGAGGTACATTCGTCGATGATGGCTCGCACCATCCTTCCGGAGCTTTCATCTCAACTTCGACCCACTCATTCTCAAAGCTTTGTAAATCACACAGAGGCGGCGAATAATCCACAGCTGCACAAATCGTTCGACATTAAATACAAATTATTGGTGTGTCTTTGAATTCTTCTTTCTCGAATACTTACACTTTTGTCCATCTTTGTCCTGAACAATGTGATACAAATAGAATCCCAAGATAAAAGGCTTTGAGAAATCACCGGAAGCGTGGCAGATGAGACGTTCCATTATCATATTCTGATAATTTTCAATCGATTAGAGACCTTCTCGAGAAACGTTGTTTACTAATTTTGTTTAATATTTAGGCTATACCTTCATAATTTTTGTAGCTTCCTCTATCGTGACACCCCCTTCAAGATGTTTATTAAGCCACTGCACCGCGTCGGCACTTACAAATGTTTGACTTGGAAGCGATGGATGCTGCGTGAGAAATCCAACACCTGTTTGAGGATGCTTCATTGCTTCGAGAATCTCACTGATTGGGGCGGTTTTTTTAATCTTTGTTACTTCGGCATTTGGGCTGAAAAGATAGTTAGGTAAAAAAAAATTATCAATCTCTTAGATTCTTGGTAAAGAAAAATCTTAAAAGTTTTTGGAGAAATACTGAGGAATTCTGAATATTAGTTATTGGAATGTTCCGAAAATTTATTGAAAATTAATTGGTCGAAGAAATCTGCGAATTAAAAACTTAGAAGAAAATATGAAAAATCCGAGGGTTATTGGAAGATCTTGAATAGTGTTGGGAGACAATATTTGAGAAATTCAGAAAATTCGTACGTTCAAAAATATATTCTTTATGTGATTAGAAAATCTTACTTTTCTTCGGTAACTTCCGAGTGATCTTGTTGAGGTTGTTCGAGTGCGAGCGGAAGGACCGCTTCGCTTGCTGGTGATACTCTTCCTCTATCCATGACCTTCGAACCCGACCTACAGCCCACGCAAAAATTCGATTACCAGAATAAACGATAATAATATATTTGATGGAGTGCAAAAATCAAGCTGTGTTTGAAAGTTAATTTGAAAAAAAAAAGCCGCAATAATGTTTGTGCTCCGAGTATTCAAGGGCACACATTCTTTTTAGTAGTGAATTGCACACGAGAACGACAGTAAATATGTATAATTGGAAATAATAAATGACCACATCCACAAAGTGTATTAATTGGGAACAGGAAAATAAGTAATTTACGGCAAAGTTTATAGTAACTGTTTGAGTAATAGAGTCATTGTTTCAGAGTGAAAAAATAGTGAAATTTTAGTTCTAACGAAAGAAAAAAAAGCAATGAAAGACCAACCTGTTTGGCATGTAGCGAGGAGTGTCGAGGGACGTGCGGGCAGCTGCAGTTGTATTTACTACATGCTTCTCCTGTACAGAGAACCCCGTCACTGTCACTCACTCACTTACCACCAAAAGATTATCACAAAACAGAGCATTCGCACACGACTCTAAAAACAGCTAAATATCACTTTTTCTCTATTCATTCTTTCGTGAGAAAATGTATCATTTCTATTTGTGCAAATACTCGGCCGTACAACTACAAGATATAATAATAACATCATTTTCTTTTAACTGAAAAGTATAATAGCCGTAATTACAGAAACAAATGTAATGCATACAAATAAGTAACAACCCACTGCCGCAATTTATAGGGAACACACACACTGAATAGGTATGTATCACAGTGCTGCGAAGATGAATTATTAGCGTCAGTTCACTCCTGTGTAAGTTGCCCATGGAAATGTGATATCTACATAATTGTGACATGCACACGAGAGGAAAAACATACTTCCTCTATCAGGAAGCAAAAACCATAAGACACCAGTGCAGATATTCAGCTGTAATAGAAAAAAAAACTGAGAATGTGCAATAAACTGGTTCATAAAAGGCCTGTATTTATAGATTGGATTGATCATAGAAATTTAAGTACTCAAAACAAAAACTCACGCGACAGGAGCCACAGCAAATTTGTACACTTCACTTTTGTGTCAAAGAACTTGAATCTGAATGAACAATCCGCATACAAAATACAGACCATTCTTTGCAATCCGTCTAATGTTCAAGCTTGATAAAAGCGAAAAATGTTGCAGTTTTGTCCGATTAAAGCATGTCAAACCTTGGTCTGGGCTTTTCAGGTAGGCGGTTGCTTCCCAGCCGTTCCCGGAAAGGAGAGCTTCCGACTAGAGTTGTCTGCAAAGTAGGGGACGGAAAAAATATCGATAATAATGCATGAACAAGTGTAATTATGCTTTTGTAGATGTTGTATGATTGAAAGATCAGAAATTTAAAAAAAAAAGCTCATCAGATTACGGATGCATAACATTCAAGGCGCGTAGAAGCGATGACTGTTAACGTGGATGATTTGTAGCGTTAACAGGATTATTTCTGGGCCACTGCATCAAGTTCGTTCTGAGAAACTACATCAATAGAAGAAGCGTGTGCATTCGCATGTTGGTAGTGCAGGGAAAAACGAGTCTTTGGACTCTATATAGGTACATGAACAAGGATATCGGTACATGCGTATAGTTTTTTTTTTTATGCAGTGGTTTCCGAACGAATCTCGATCGCGTTGACTGAAATTGATTGATTAGGTATATATGAACAGCTCCTCATAATCAGTAGCAATATATCTTCGTTGAAGTTCGGTCGATGCTAAAACGGGAGAGGAAGTACCTGGTTAGTGAGGAATATCAGGCTCGTGCTGTGCCTGCGTCTTGTCAGGTGCGTGGCAGGATCTCTCGGGTTCTCTCGGGACGCGCCTAGAGCTGTCGGGCTCTGAAACATAGCATGCTGAACTTCCTCTCCTATAGACATTCGAGCTATCGGCAAACTACGACGAATCTACGCATACGAACAATATTTCTACGATAAGTGCTGTTTTCGAAGCTACGAGCGCTTCCGTTTCGACGATAACGACGTCGTAGGCCCTGTTGAAAAAACAAAAAATATCAAAGCTTTGGTACTCGGGGGAATGTTGTTACAATTTGGATTGTTGTAAAATTAATATTGTGACTTAAGCAGCAAATTAATATAATCTACGAATGTAAACTCAAATTCTACTTGGTGTTTTGCATGCAAATTTTAATATGAAGGGCGATTAGCGTTGAATTAGCGGTACGTAACAAAAAAAAAATCAATTTACAATATTATTATTAAAATGCTCTAGTTTCGTTAAGAAATTTGTCACGCCAACCTAGAATTGGTGATTAAAACAGAAAAAAAAAATTATTTTCTTCTCCGAGCCTACTCTGGGTATATGGTAAAATTTATTATTTTACCCAGTTTTTGTTGGGATTTGGCCGACGAATTTTGTTCAAATAGCCTTCGATGAAACGTAGAAAACCGTCCATAAGTTGGGCCTGCTCGCGGGCCGTTGGTGGTGTATAGAGATCGCATCTGGATGAACCCTCCAGTATTCTGCGTGTTGCGATATTGTTTAGAGGTAATAGAAACATTCGGAATCTCCAGTATTTCAGGGCCTGCAAAAATTTCAGAATATAGTAAAGTTTAATTTTGTTTGGCTTCCTCATAGAGAAAACTTTGCTTTCGTGGAGATTTCATGTCAATATAAATTAGGTACTTAATCAATGTACCTCGACTAGGGCAAAGTCTGTGTCTCCTCTTGTGCATATATAATGATCCAAGTAATTCCAATTGTAGTTTTCCAGCTTTTCCGTCGTAAATGACACCCATGATACTTCGTAGGTGTCGTGATGAGGTGCATGGAAACGGTACCGGTAGTGTATATTAAAAGGTGGGTATGGATGCCTGCAAAAAAATTAACACTAAAACTGCAGACAAACAAATTCGACATAAAATTTAAAAAATTAGAACATTTGCTGATTTATTTCACATTTCCTACATTTTAACTTCAATTAGAAATTAAGGCAAAATCCATGACTTCTTACCGCGGTCTGTATCTTGTAACCGTAATAGAATTTCCACAAAGTGATATCTTGTGAAATATTCTTCCTATGCTTAACAAATACTCCTCTTTTGGTTCCGATTCTGTCTGCCTACCGCGCATCACAGAACTCACTGGTGGTACAGTATTGCTGCCGGGGGTTGAAGATTGATGTTTGTTGCTCGGCGACAGTATGATCAATTGAAAACCCTTGGAAAATTGGTGTTGTTAATTTATATTTTTAGATGATACATTTTTTTGGAAATTCTTACTTGAGCCAATCGCTGAGACACGAGTTCTTTAAATACTTCAGCGGTCGTTAGAGGTTTCTTGTATATCGCTCGTTGCTGAGCAAAATCTGCGTTAACGTCATCGGGAAGTAGATTATAGTCAGACACGACATAGTCGTTCTGGAGACTCCTCTTATCGGGAAAATAGTCCGTTGTAATGGGTAAACACGCTGGTATAGTTAACGACTTCCAGTCGACACCTAAGTTCGCGAAAATACAATACACTAGAATTTAACGAGCATTTTATTCGTTTAACTCGGATATCGTATATACTTTAGTCAAAAGCCAGATAGACAACCCAGATACTGCCTAATGTGTATATACAATGGCGATTGTGAAATTGGGATCTAGAAATGTGTATTCCGATTCAATTGGTGCAAAGAAATCTACAGAAACTACTCTGACTACTCTACAGAATAGAAAAAAAATGATGCGTATGGTCGACAATGTTTCACGTGAAAACACGACAGATGAATGGATGCATAGTGAAAGTACCGCGAACCGGTGCACACGGCGATTATCGGTGATCGTAAAAAAAAAAAGAAAAAAAAAAAAAAAAAAAAACAACAACAACAACAACAAAAAAGAGTGAAAAATTTATAACGCGATATAAACATAAAACGCAAAACTACGGCAACATAAAGCGGTGAAAAAGGTGCTTGGCTCTCAGCTAATAACAGTAAAGGCAATTTTTATAGCAAGACAAGGCAGAGAGGGTTTCCAGAATCTCGTGAAACATAAATACGATTTCGACGAAACCGTGCAGGGGGTTGAACTGCAACATAATTGTATCAAAAAAATCATATATAAAGCTATGCGTTTCTATACATAAAATTTAAAAAAGATATAAAGAGCAACATATATAGACATGCTTACGATTATTACAGAATATTAGAACAGTCGACCAATCTAGAGTAGTGACAATGCTACTTGGATTCAGGATTTTGTTTTTTTTTTTCTTTTTTAGCACTTGGGAGTAAAGATAAAGTGTGCTGTGAAAAAAAATAAATCCAACCCTCCAATAACCGAATCAGCCCCGAGTAATGTATGGCGCTAACCTATGATTGCTGTTTAAAGTGACATCATAGTTGCACATCACACGCGCATCAATGTGTCCAGCGTTGCATCCCGACAAGACGTGTACCACAGCATGGAAATAAATTTGATAACATTAATCTTGTGTGACGCTGCAATATGGGATACAAGAGAAAAGACACGACACAAATATATAAAAACAAAAAAAAAGTTAACAATTTAATTTTATCTCTGAATGATCTGCAGGTTTTTGCGTTTCAGAAATTTTTTATAAGCATACAAAATATCGTTTTGATTATATTATGTACGTTGCACTAGCTTGCAATGCGATTTTGTATTAACTGAATGCCTCGTGTATGCCTCGCTTTTATGGATTCGGAACAGTTATTTTAGAATCACTGGAATAAGAGATAAAAATACATGAATCGGCACGTATTAGCTATTCATGATTAAAATTCATGCATGTGGTATGCGATTATTCTTAATTAATAAGCCGTAATTATCGGCGATAAAGTAAATTCTCCGAGTATGTACGGCAGCGAGGCGTGAGGTGGTGATCACACCCCGTATGTTTCGACGTTGTAGACAATCATGCACATGACGATAACGCTATGTATATGATGTAAGGCAAACGATTCTTCCTACTCGAGACACCTTCAAATATATACACTCTTCAAATTTACATACTTTCATTATGACAACAATAAGTCGTGCGATGATAAAATAAGTAACGAACATTCGGAATATATATCAAATATACATTCCAAATCCCATCTGTGAAAATTACATCACTTTTATATATTTAGGGTGTAAGTTTGAACAATGTTGCAAACATTTGCTAATTTTTTTTACAAAGCACGATTTATTTTCTTACAATGAAGATATGTTTTTGTAATGGTGTAATTTTTGCGGCGCTTCACCGATTCTCTCTTTTTACGCAATATAAATTTCGAGTGTAATATGACAGACGTATCGACAACCCGTAAAAACCTCCCGATCAATTTGTGTATAAATCATTAGCCAACCTGTCGTTAGTGCTGGAGTCCACTCTTGTTCCCCAGTGGCACCCCACAAAAGAGTCAAACTTTTATTTACGGCCGGCAACCCGCTTTGGCCACATTTCTCTCCGCTGGCCAATGGGAGACTGTGACGTTGGCTTTTTCCTTTCGTATCTGTTAATCAACTCGTACCCGTTGCATCTTGAACCCCGCGATAATTATAATACAACATTTATTTAATAACTTACGGTCTTGAAAACCGACTTGCGACGCCGATCTTGAAATCGCTCCCTGTGTTGAAGCTCCGACTCCATGCTCGACCGGTGAATCACTCACCGTCGACGTTGCATCGTTTTGTTGATCCGAACGCGGTTGCGTTGGTACAGCTTGATAATGATGCTGTTGTATGAGCACTCCAGTAGGTCCTGTAAAACAGTTAACGTACATTTATTCAATTAAATAAAAATTAAACAATTAAGTGGAGAGTATATTAATTTGTTTTAAAAAAAAAATATTTTTTTAAATGTTTTATTTTACAAAATAAGTTCAGGGAGGTCCAGATTTCTATTTCGATTTTTCAAAATCATTAACACTATTAGATAGTTAAATGGTAAATTTAAGCTATTATTCGGATTATTTATATTAAAAAAATGTCACAGTAACTCACCTTTTGGAAAAATGTGAGTCCACCGGCGACGGTTACTCGTTAGTTTTATGGTAACGTGAGATGGATCGAAAGGATTAATCAGTGCTCTTCCAGGACGATGAGAATTGACCGGTTGAACAACGTTATTAGTCGGGCTTCCAGCGCTTCCGACTACCGGTCTGAATGGTGGTGATATTTCAGTATCAGTGACATCGGCTATTATCGCACCGTGTACTTCGCCGTTCGAGCTACTTCTTGCTGGATCATCGGTTCTATAGGGAATGAAAATTGCGGCGCTCCGCGTCGCTGTTACAGGTGGGGAGTGTAAATCAGTAACAGGATGATGTATATCGGGATCGGACATTTTTCGCTTAAGTAGCTTTAAGGCTTGAGCGTTGTTATGCGTTTCCATACACGCTACACTAGTTTTCTTGGTCCTTGATGAGACTCTAACAGATAAAAAAAAATTAGCACCGTATAACAACAATCGATTCATCGTTTATTCTCATGTGTTTACCTGGAAGCGTGAATCGTGGGCAGCTGAAATACTTGAGCGTCGTAAGCATCGTAATCGAACAGAGGATTGTGCAGGCACTCTCTCGTCTCCTCTTGCAATAACTTTGTCTTGCACAGCAGTTTGCCATTTTCCATAGGCTGTTTCGTTACTCTTTGGGGCAATTTTATACGTGGAATAAACGTCGAGTAAGGAATTTTCTTGTTTGTTGAATAAAAACTGAGATTGATCCAGTGAGGCATGCTGTAGTCGTCAGGCGCGTTTGTCGATGTATCTTTATTATGAAACTAAAATAACACGGTGTTCAACAATTGAATTTCTTGAACAATTGGACAAATTAATTTGGAATTCATTCTATATTTGTGTATTATAAAAAAGAAATGTATTTATATGTAAACATTTTGTAAGTGTTGAACTATCTTGATTCAGAAAATTGTCCAGTACTTAAGAAAAGCCTTTTTATTTTCAACACGAAAGGGGTTTGGCCGTTGGAGGATTTTTAAAAATCAGTTTTACCTTTAAAAGTGGAACCGCGTGCAAAGGCTGTTCTCCAACACAGACCAAGTCGCTACCGACTCCGTTATCGATAATTCGCTGTTTAGTGACATTAGTGAGTTCTCTGTCGACCTCGAATACACCGACGCCTGGAGTTATTACTACCGAGAGCTGGCCTGTTCTGTCGAAGCTCCGATCCAGGTAATGCTTTTCAAAGACTGCATGTGTAAACAAAAATAAAATTTAACAAGCTTTAATCCAAACTTTTAATAGAAATCTGACACATATATTCTAAGGAAAATTGCGATAAATAAAAAGTTTTCACTATCTTTTTTGCACGTTTTTCATTTTTGGAAACAATCCTTGACGTTTCCTTACCGTTCAGCGACATGTTGAGAACTTCCAAAAAATTTCCTTGTGCAGCTGTGGAATTCATAGCTTCGGGCATATCGATCCCAGGCTTCTGATGATACTCCAACACGACTTTCTGATAATCCGTGAATAATTTTCTCAATTGTACGAGAATATTGCTCCAATCCTCGAATCTCTCGTTCTGCACTGCGACCCTGTAGAAATCTTCGTAAAACCTACCCCTGTAATCGTGTTGCAAACATTCTCTCATGTGATTCGGAAATTCCTCCAAACTGCTGGCATTGTAAAAAGTCCGTGAGAACAGGACTATCGTAACTTCGTGATTGCTGCCATTCTTCTTCCACTTCTGAAAGAGATCAGCGAGAAATCCGTTGACCGCTTTTTCGAAATATAGATCTCCGTGAATATCAAAATCCCACATTTCGGAACTCATTTGGATGAAGAGATAGACCATACTTGTAGAGGAACGAAATACCACCTGCAAAATTCGTGAGAATAACCAGATTGATGCAGTAATATTCCGCAAAGAATTTGCGCGATCTACTGACCTTAGTGTCGTCGGTTATTACACCACAGGCGACACGATCACCCAGAGACCACATCTCGTATACTTGACATCTTATACTGCCTCCACAAAATTCTATTTTCTTATTCATGTACACACATGTGTTGACCTAGAAAATGATAATTTTTTTAAAGTTTCTGTTTTGTATCATATCCAAGCTTCATTAATTAGTGTATTTAAAAAAACGGGTTTTAGGTTTTATATAGGTCATAAAAATAAGTATAAAAAATCTAATGCTATTGATTATTTTTATCTGTGTTTGTTCATGCTTTAAATTACTAAGATCCAAATATAACAGATCCAAATATAATATTAAATAACAGATATTTTAAATATCTATTATTTAAAAAAAAACTGAAGTTCTGCATTTTTTTTTGTATTCAGACCTGATTTTTTTTTCATGCCTTTGAAACAGAGTCACAAAAAATCAAACCCATAGAATATTACACACGATTTTTTTTTTAGCAGATACAAAAATGGTTGCCCTCTTAAGATTCCAAAATTGTTATAAGCTTACAAGATTCTACTTAATCCTTTCATCTAAAATTTTGTGGATGTATATTAAAATTAATAAATGTTCTAACCCAATAGAGCAAATATAAACTTATTATATTTTCAAGATTGATAAACATTTTCAATTGAATACGATCGTACCGCATAATTATCAAAGTGAAATTCAACTTTTTTTTTTTCTAAAATGTTTGACATCTTTGATTGAAGAAAAAAAAACATGATTACAGTTTGTGTTATCTTACTCAATGTATCACTTTGCTTTAACATAATTTTTTAGTACATTTTTGACTGAGCTTGGAAAAAAAAAGCATACCAGACTGTTCTTCAGCCTCCACATCTCGCTTCTACCCATGTACTGATCCTTGAACGTAAGTTCAATAGAGTCAAGCGCCACATCATTTGGATTTACGATGTTCATGTAAACATCAGCAAAAGTCCGCAGTTGAAACATAGATGCTACATTATTCTCAATGCTAATTGTTTCGCGTCCCTGTAGATCCTCTTTAAAGGCTGTAACCTGGAGAAGTAGACGACTGAATTCATCCTCAGGATGATAAATTTCCACAACATCGCCGCACTGAATTCCAGGATAGTCTTTTGGATTGATAATCAAATCTTCGCCGCTGAAGTTCTTTTGATGCACAATCAGCTTAAATAGCTTCATACTCAAGCTGTATATCTTTTCTATATAACAATGCTGAAATTAAAAAACGAAAAAAACTCATAATAACAGCTGTTAACAAGTATAATTTCTTAAAAGTAAATCTAAAATTCCTGGTTTATAGAAATCTCACCTTTTGTTACATTTGCTGTAATTACAAGAATATTTTAAACACCAGAAAATATTGAAATTTTTTCTTTAAGGTCATTAAAAATCACAGTTTCGATATTTCGTAAATCATAATTCTAATCGTTGGGAAACATATCACTTTTCGTCTCTAAACGGATGGATTAATCAAAGTCAATTTTGTCACATATTTCAATCAACATCACAATTGTTTTGGAATTGTAACGATAGCGAATTGAACGCAAATCATTGGCAGTCAGTCGATCTTTTTTTTTTTCTTCTTTTTACGTCGTATCCATGTTTATTAAAACGCGATAAAATAATTATTGTAGAACCAATAACCAAGCTAAGGTCTATTGCCGCGAATGGTTCATCTCGTCAGTAATAGTACAGAAAGCTATGCATGTGGCAATAATATCAACCATGTTTATCTGATTGTCTCGTACCAGCACGAACTATACGAGGCGTATATAGAATAAATTCGAACGAAATTAGAAACGCCTGTAAAAGTGTCTAGGCGCCCGTGCGACCTTTGGATGTTTGTTTTTTTTTTCTCTCCTAATCGCATTTTTCTACACAAGTGTCAATAAAACGTGCGGCTGTTTTGTTGTGAGTTTTGTTTGTTTGTTTGCTTTAAATTCAAATGTTTGACAACCATAACGCGAAATTATATGATGAATTTGTTGCAACAATGCCCGTGGTTAAATTACGTTGTTATTTACTGTGTTAACCTGAAAAATGGTTCTCTCACCACTCGCGGCATTGAATAATCCTAAAGTTTGAAAAAATGCGGAAAATAGGTCGCAGAGCTTCACGATATTTCGATAAACCTAATTAAACAATGAGAGATGCGTACCAAAGGCCTGCTCTTGTTCCTTATTTGCATCGTAGGGAGCAGCATTATTTTCATTGCATTCAGCAATCAGCGACCTTCCATCCAGACATTAGTTACAGAGACGCATAAACAGCTAAGGAGCTTCCAGGTAATTTTATTAATAAAAATTATAAATCAGTGTGGGCTCAAATATAAATTATTATTAAATTGTGAAATCATTACATTTTTAAGAGAAACAAAGCTAAGGTCCACGCCTTTGTAAGAATATCTATTTTTCATTGAGTGAAAATATATTTCAAGTACTATCGCGAAAGAATGATTGTGGATTTTTTTGTCTATTAAATAATTCATTGTAAAAGAGCAAATTATTCCTGATGCAAAAATATAAACATTTTTATTGAATTTTTATTATATATTTTTTTTTAATTATATTTCATTGTATGTAATCTACCTGTAATTAATAGAAAATCCATTTCATAATAAATAATGAAACTGAATGTTTAAAATGACTTTTTATAATTACAGGAAAATTTGAAAGATGTTGAGGAAAAGCGGCTAGTGACAGACTCAAAATATTTAGCACTGCTTGGTCTGGACAGCCAATTAGGCACAACGCCCGTAACACCAAAGTCTCAAAATGTGACTATTGTGACGCTTCTCAGGCCTGGAAGTGAACAACACATCTATGGTTTTATTAGAAACATCTCTCACTTCTTGCCGAACAACAATATTGCTATATTCGGAGTTGGTTTAAGCGACGATGCACTGCAGACCATTAGAACGGTTTGCAACTCGAGCAGATGTAATGTGATTCAATTGGATTTAAGCCCCTTCCCTGCACACGCAGAAGACGATAGACTGCATGTCTATCGACCTCTAGTCATTCAGGTAATGTTACTATTTTTAATACCATTTTTTTTCTAATTATACAATTTATCAGTTATTGGCAGCTAAGACATCTCTTACTCAGTGGCCTTTTTATATCCAACTTGTTCTCTGATATCTCTTACAAATTAGTTTAATTTTCGTTGTTTATCAGATAAACAATATAGCAATAAGATTGTGCTTATAATTACTTTCGTCTTAGACAACAAAGAATAATTCTTTGATTTTATATAATGGACCAGCATTAATAGAGCGATCAATTTTTATTATTTTATTTATTTTCTTTCTAAGATAAAGAGTTTTTGGTATTGCTAAACTTGTGATTGAGCGAACTGCCGTTGGGCAGTTTCATCTGGCTGTTTCTTTATTCCGAGTTATTATGAAAAACGGAGAATTATTGCAATTATGCATTTAAAAAAAAAAAAACAAAAAAGAGATCCTAAGAAGTGTCTTGATGCTGCATAGCTCAATACAAGAAATTTACAGAATACATATGTTCACATTTTAGACCGCTTTAAATACATTAGGAAACATATTGTACATGGATTCAAATGTACGTCTGAATTCCTCTGATGTGGTGAAATATCTTTTACCGAAGTCGGGTGTACTGACATGGCCAACGAAGCACGCAATTAGTTCTCTAACTCATCCAAAGATGTATGAATACTTTCACGTCTCGGCCGAGAGTTTCTTTTTCCTTCCCTTCATAAGGGCTTCGCATATGGTAATCCGAAATACTAGAGAAATTCGGGAGAACATTATGTTACCTTGGGTACAATGTGCTTTGACAAGAGACTGCATATGTCCTATTGGTGAGTATATTTTTATATTCTTATCTACAGTATGAACTTTATTTTCATATTTACCCTATTTATAAAAAAAAATATCCTGTTAAACAGGCGCACAATCCGCTGGTTGCCGATTTAATAAACGACCGCAGTATCGTTATTCCGGATGCCACGAGTACGACACGTCCGCATTGAACATCATCCTTGGATTGCACTTCAACTTCGATGATTCATTCTACGTTCATCAGGAGCGCGAAACCTACTTTAATAAGATTCAGTCTGAGGAAGTTAACGAGGAGTACCTGATGTTTGCGAGACAGAACAACGTCACCGAAGCTAACTCTAAAATTTTGATATCAATGGAACGATGAATCTCAACTTGACGTACATTTTTACAGATGTATTTTATCCTCCACGGAAATAAACTATATGTAAGGTATTATGATGGATCTTAGATATATCAGATATGTTTTGCCGACAAATATTTATATCTCGAATATATTCTGGATATATGCAAGTGAAAGATATATCTGAGGTACATCCAAAATGGGAGGCGAAATCTCCACGAGTGAGAGTCATATAGGAAGTCATTTTCGGTACAATAATATTGCAAAACGATCGTTTTCGGCAAAAAGAAATTTATTACCTGATGCAGAATTATATTCCGCTTTTGGTGACAAGTTTCTACTCCGACACGCTTGATATTTTGGACAAAAGATGAAAAAGTTGACATGCGTTTAATAATTATTTATGGCGACTTTCTCGGCTTTTATCCAAAAGATCAACCATGACGAAAAATGCAGGAGCGCAAGATTAATTCTATCTCTCTCGCACTCATATATGTTTCACATCACAGTAGAATTAAATTTAGCGTCTGTTGATTTTTCGCTTTTGTCCGGAATATCAACCATTTTTCAAATGGCATTTGAAAAGTGCAGCTATCTTTTTCGCAGCTACTTTGTTGTAAGGTGTTCCGACCTTTTCTGATATTTCTAATAATTAGTAACATTCTACTACCATTTGAATTTTTTTCAACATTTTTAAAAATACTTTTTTTCTTAAAGGCAACGTATCTCGAAAGATTAATTACGAAAAAAAATGTCTCACCATAAAAGTTGTATTTTTATTAGCTTTTCAATGAAATTTATCAGATATAATTACCGGCCTGACAAATCAATTGAAAGAGTAACTTACAACTTTTATGGTGATATATTCTTTTTGTCACTCGTATTTTTCGAGATAAGTTGACTTCAAAATGCAACAATAATTTTTTTATAAATGTTGGTATTAAACATTTGAAGAAAGTCAAGTCAGACTTAAATCTGGCTAATTATAAGAAACATCTGAATGGTTAAAAAAGAAGTGTCTGAACTGACAGAGAATGTTTCATATATAAAACGACGAAAAGTTTTACATGTTGGATTCTTTGTATATATATTTTTTTCCATGGGGGTTATTAAAATCGTATGACTATGAATGAGCACAATTTGATTTAAGAAAAGTTAAAGTCTTTATGAAAGATGAACTTGAAACTAAACCAAAAATGCCTCTTTTTTATTATTTACAAGAAAAACTTTCCAACCACGTGAACGTATTGGCGGTCCGAATTAGTCGGTCGACTCTCTTGATGGCGAAGCCATACAAGCGTTTGTAGTTTGTTTTTTTGCGGGTTGATCGACTTTGAAAGTCGTCCAAACATCAGCGACCGGGAACCGCCGCAAATTCAACCGCGGAAGTTAACAGTCTCGAATAACCATTTAAAAAAAAACTCTTAATGGAGGATAAAATTCTACCTTGGTAAATGATCAAAAATTGAATCTTCCGTGACTTAACCACATTGTATTTCATTAACTGGCTATTGCTCGGAATTAGACAGCGTAGTTTATCATGGATAAAAGCTCGTATGTAAGTAATAAAGCTAAGAGAGCTCGAGACAACGATCGTCTATCGTTTTTTAATAGTTTAGCTTCTCACGATGACACGCGCTCATCAGATGCTGGACCAGGGTTAAGCGTTGTCGAGTAATGGCAAATGACAACGTCATTGACAGTTGGGAATTGAGGCAGGATGATGTTCCAGTTCAATCTTTTTATCGAAACGATTCAACACCTTCGACGGTAAAGGGATACGACCCTGTGAATGAATCAAAAGCGCGTGTAAATCCTACTTCTCCACCGAATGGTTATTCTCGTTGTCAACACAGGTAATTGATCATCGTGATGTGGGTTTTTTTAATCAATAAGAAAATAGATAAATTAAATAATTTCATAGAACGCGAGTTACACGTTCTGGTTCCGACGTACGATTTATAAATCCTGCAATATATGCTGAACCCTTGGAAGACAATAAACATCCGGCTACGATAATTCAAGCAAATTGCGGAGATTCGTCCACTTTAGTTGGACGAGTTTCCTCTCTATCTATAAGCGGTGCTTCTCACGCTGGAGATCAGCAAAACGGTCCTGATACCTATCGCTGTCAGCCCTTTATTTCATCAACCACTCCATCAACGATTGTATCATCGAGAGCCGAGTCTAAATCTTCTGTAAAAATCCGTTGTTGCACGATTGGCAAAACTAGCGACGAGGAATCGAACAATCTTAGTGAACAGCCGGAAGTACAGAGGTTTGTTCGTGGTACTCGTGATTGTTATTTTCGGAGAGAATAATTTTGTTGAAAAATATTGTGGACGCAAATAGGTACGCCGTGAATGGTCACAGAGTCGTAGAATTTTCCGCATCTTCAGTCTCGAGCTCGATACTATCGGATCGTCAGGGATCGACGAACGGAAAGAAGAAAGCTTATGAGGAGTGGGTTGAAAGGAAAAAGGCGGAGGAGTTGCGAAGGAAGGAAGAGGCACGTAGACTTGTGCAGGAGAAACAGGCTGAGGAAGAGCGTTTGGCTAAGGAAAAGGAAGAACGAGAGCAAAAAGAGAGGGAAAATTTTCTTCAGTGGGCTGAAAGAAAGAGGAAGGAAGAAGCCAGTAAGCGGGAGATTGCGGAGCGTGAGTTGGAGCTGGAGAGAAGATTGAAAGATATCGAGGACAAAGCTGTAATGGCTAAGACGATACACCTTCGACAGTGGGCTCGAAAGAAAGAGGAACAGCAGAAAGGTATCATACTTTAGTAAATCGAGAATTCTTGCGAGTATTTAAAATTTCAAATATTCTTTAAAGCGCTACAGAAGAAACAGGAGCTGATACAGAAACGTGAGGCGGAGGAGAAAAAAAAGCGACTGGAGGAAAGCTCAAAGGCTTATGAAAAGTGGAGGGAAACTTCGAAGAACAGGCCAAGGCCGGCGACACAAGGATTGTTGCGTTAGTTTGAATAATTCCAAACTTCTACATTTGTTTCCTCATTATTTTTCATTTTTTTACATCCTGGTTAAAATTTTTTTTTTAAATCAACTGAATTTTTAATACGATTTTTTTGCCAATAATAATCAACGAAGCACGCTGTTTCAAAGGTGACGGTTCGCTTTATTAAAAGCTCTTTATTCTTTTCAGCGCATCAGAAAGCAACTCCGTCCTACATCAATCCAAATCCCTGGATCGTTGATGACATCGATTCCACAGAAACTCAAAAGAATCAGTCGTCAACAGGAGCCAAGAAAGCTGGTATAGGTCAGACTAAGAATACCGTTAGAAAAAGTATCACTTACAAACAGTGATAAGACACAGGGATAAGGAGTCTGAAATAATAACCGATTCCCGTTCATTTTTTTTCTCCAAAACACTTAATGAGTCTTGTACAACTTGGTGATGAATTTTCTTTCCTATCTCATATCTTGTTGTTTATACCTATTGTTACATTACGAATACGAGTAACTCGCTGTACTTGAACTTGCGAATGATGACACATAACTTATTTCACATAAACAAAAAAAAAAACTTTGAACTTGCGCCGCTATTTTTAAAAATAAAACAAGGCGCACGTTGCCGCGACGCGATTCATAAATGGGGTAACAATAAAATGCATCATCTCCTTATATAGATCAGTATTGAATATATTTAAAATCTCCATATACAGAAATATATATATCGACATATTCTACGCGTACGATATGCTGCTTCTGCTTCACTTCACTTCACTTTCCTCACAAGGCCCGCAAAGTTGACGCGTAACACGAAAGCTTTAACGTGCACCTCGTAAACTTTTGTACTCTACATCAGCCCAGCTCGTGAATATGGCTACAGTCAGACCGAGCGCATCTAGTAATAATCTTACCGTCACTAAGAACGTTACGATACCTAATACGTATATAATTAGATGAGTTTGGTGTGCCACCGTGTAATTCGTTTATTTACTTCGCCATCGTTTCTTCCTCCTCCTGGAGCCTCTGAATCTCCGATTTGTTCATAAAGTAATAAGACGGCTGTCGAGATTTCTGAATAAGTAAAAAAAGAAAGTTTTTAAATATCACAGCAGACAAAAATACAGCAACTTTGGGGTTTATTACTGATTTTTTGAATTTAATAAAAAAAAATTCCGTTCGAGAATAAGATAAAAACTGGTCTTCCACCCACGAGTATAATTTAAAAAAAATGTACTGCTTTTTCTCATAGAACCTAAATAAAATGAAGAATATTTTGTCTTTATTTTATTGAGGCAACCCTTAAGTAAATTAATTGTAAATTATTTGTAATTAGTTCATTATTCTCGAGGTTGGGAAACAAAATTTTATTTGTTATTTCTCTGTAATTAAATATTTGAGTGAGTAATAAGAAATTAAAAAAAAAATTTATTCGAAATGTTAAACTTACAAGATCCTTGTGCACGCGTTTCGCGCCAGCCTTTATCAAAATTCCGCTGAGAGCCTCCACAGCCGGCACGGCCATTGCATAGTGAAGTGCGGTTCTTTCGAGCTGAAAGTAGGATAGAACAAAGTTGTCACGTCTATCGATGTAATAATTTTACCTAGAAAAGTTAAAGGGTTTTTACTTACATTGTCGCCAGTGCCCAACGCATCTGGATAATGTGTTACGATGTATTCTACAATTTCCGCGTGTTGTCCGAGTACGGCGATATGGAGTGCACATCGACCGACGATATTCTTCCCTACTGCCAACAGTGTTCCACCCTTTCTTAATAACTCTTTCACACTTTCGAGGTCACCTGCTCGAATGGCACGATGAACTTCCTCTCGTAGCGCCTAAAATTTAATAGCATTTTATATTACGAGTGCATTAAAATTCATTATACGCTCTCAAATTATATAAAGATCATTATCTTTTGATGAATTATATTCTAAATGGTAATCTGGGATAACTTGAGAGCAATTATTCTATTATTTTAGAACACACTCTTGATTATTTATTCTACAAATAAATTCACATAATTTATGTCAATATCGTACCGTATTGATAAGAAAAGATATAAATATTTGATCAAAAACTAAAAATGGGTTTATCACAAAAATTCGTTTAAAAAAACGGGCTATTTTTTATTCCCTCAATTATGCATAACTATTCTGCTTATTACATTTTTACACGAATCATTGTGCGAACAGAAATGTTTATACATGTTTTTATGTACCTATGAAATTATTCATGAAATAATTAAACAAGTAGAGTGAGTTCGTAAGTAATGATTATAATTTTGCTACGATTATCAAATTGATTTTAGCAGTCGACTTACGACAAAATCAGGAATTGATTGCAAAAATCGCACGGTAGCTTCGCGATCCCTTTCAGCAGCGACGTCGACAATATTAATTCCCTCGTCTTCAGCGTCCAGTATATGATCGTAGCCTTCCAGGAGGAGTTCGACCAATCTCTCGGTTTCGCCCCTAGCCGCAAGATAGACGACCCAGCGGTCGATGTCTTCAACGTTCTCACGAATATTTGACTCTTCAGCTACGTCCCTGGCTGTTCGATAAAGCTCGTCCCGAAAAGCAACGTTGATCTGTGTGTCTTGTAGCATGTTGAAAAGTCTGTTCGTCGGATGAGTTCCAACTGCGGCAAAGTGTAGCACACTTTGGCCGTGTTCGTCCTGAAGTCACAGATTTATTTAATATTGATTTCAAGCGAATATTAAGGGAAAAACCACTGTGACGAGCGAAAAAATCAAATTTTCATAATTTTTTTTTTCTTCTAAATGTTTTTGTACTTCTTTAAAATTTGTTTTCCAATAAACGCGCCACTCTTACTTTTCCCGTGAGTGATATTTTTGGGACAACCAAGAAATCAATTTTAATTGATTGTAATATATGTTTTCCCTTCTAAATAGTTTTAAACATCTGAAGATTTACCCTGTCTGAATGATTAAAAGTAGATTGTGGGACGTATGATTCTGGACTCTGAGGATATCCAGCATCATCATCAAAGGCATCAGCCACTGGATCATCCAAATGGCCCTGTTTTCGTTCTGGAATTATCAGGACATTGGATTTCTGCAAAAATACATTTAGGACACAATTCGTTTAGACTAGTTTAGATTAATCCAGTGGAATGTAATTTCCTGTATTGTGTAAAAAAAAAGCTTGCCTCGTTCGATTCCGCTGACTTATTCTTGCTTGCGAAGTTATACAAATAGGTCGCAAGGTATGTGACTGGATCGTTTGGTCGCGTGTTTGCAACTTTAGTGAGGCCTTTTATCAGCGGATCTCCGAGAGCTGAATACGATATACCACCAGATAGTTAGTATAGCAATGCATTTTCACTGCATTGGCGATAATATATCAATACTAGCAGTTTTAACGGCTGTAAAATGACCATAAGAACTACAATTCGTTTTGTGTGGAAATTTCACCTCATAATTATTAGCAATCGGAAAACGATCATATATGAAAGGCGTCCGTTTGGAAAATTGTCGTTCACTTTTTATGGTCATTTTGCGGTCGCTAATTTAAAAAAAAACTTCCTCAATTTTGACTTCCTCGTAGGGGAAATAAAAATTTATATTTATAATTATTTTCGGCCATTTGAATTTAAATGTTAAAAAATAATATATACAATTGAAAAAATATATATTTAATCAAAAATTAATGAGTTAACTTCGGGTTTTCAATTATTGTTATAAATTTTAAAAAATCTAAAACTTCAAAACCTTGCAATTTATTTTGGTCAAATCGAGTTTTTCATTAATTAAAAAATCTTATAAAATCTGTATAATAATATATACATTTTTATTTAAAAAAAAAAACCTAAAACGGATTCACTGAAATAATATATTTATTTCATATTTATTGGATGACTAGAATCAAAAATATAAATCTCTAAAAATATTTTTTTTTTTAACGACTCGCACCCCATAATTTTTCGAGGTCCTATGGTTGACAAGAAAAACTTTGTAATACTTACATGAAGCAAGGTAACGTCCTTCTTCAGCTCGAAAAATAGGAATGTCCGTTTCCGCGTCATCTGAAACATAAAAAATTCTGTCAACTAAATGGCATATTATAATTAATTGTCATCTTGTTTTGCAACTGGAATATAAAAAGATATACAAAAGCTTTCATCGTAAATGCAAAATCTCTTCGAAAAGATCACACAAACAGACAGGTACGTATATATTTACCGTCAGAGATAAAACGCAACACACGTTGAAAGCGTGATCAAATCAGCCTCATTAAAAAATCTCATCGCACAGACACGCGTACAATTATAAGAGGCAAAAAAAAGTACAATAAAATAGTTGGAAAGATATGTGCTATGTCATTTTCATGTGAACATCGATATATAAATATTCGTGCGTGACATACAAAGCTTTATCGAACTTCGAAATGCTTTGTCGCCATTCGGATCATTCGAGAGATCAACAATCAATGGGCGTGTATCGTCAAATTTATATTCGCGTGCCTTATTTTTTTTTTTTTTGCATCAACACTATCGGTAAAAAAAAAATGGCGTCAAAACATCGAATCAAAATTTCCAAAAGCATCAACAAGATTTTCGTCTACTAACCCACAGTAAAAATCCAGCGGTCATCCAGCGGCTAATCCAAATTGCTCAGAGAAACTTGGATAATCTTGTAATTAGGAATTTTGAAATGGAACAATGTATATATCTTTCATTAAAAAAAAAAAAAAAAAAAAAAATCGCGAATGCCGAGTCAAAAGAGCGGTACTGAAAACGACATTCACACATCTTTCCAACGGGGGGGCGAGGGGCACAACAACTAATTAAAGCTATTGTACAGTTCCGTTATTAATATACGAGAATAAAATCTACATTTACATATTCACTATCACTACTTGACGATCACACGAACAACATTGGCTGATAGTTTTATCACAGAAAGTTATTTTTCGAATAAGCGTATAATGTCCATGTTGGTCCGAAGTTGTTTTTTAACCGCACAATGATCGTGGAAAACATTGATCAATACATTCTATTTTCTATTATTTATTATATATATATTTTTTTTTTTCAAGAATGCGTATCAATGTCATTTGATTCCAATTTTAGATAACCATCGAAAACGCATACGTCAATTAATTTTGATCTTTTTTCTTTTAGGAATCATTTGATCGATATTGTTCGTTATCGCGATGGATATAAATTATTTATTTACGACGTACTACGCCTGGGAACCCCGCGAGATAGATGATCTCTTGCGAAACATATTCGCTATCAAGGAGGCAATTTTCATAGAGTTCGTTAGTAACAATTCCTTCTCAAGACTGAGAATATTGAGAACGGCACGCGAAAAGTCCTGTAGCGTTTGGAGTTCGGTTATACTTAGACACTGTTGATTTCCAATTTTCACAGTGTCACTTCTCATGGTGTCCTTGACACGTAGACCTCGGACAACGCACAAATGTCGGAGATTATCCGGTTCTTTCGACAATGAGGGTAATCTTACGATGAGATTGAAACGCATTGTATTACCGATGGCCGATGGTCTAGCGCTGAGAAAACCCAATTTTTCGTCTCTCTTAAAAATCAATTTGTCATCAAAACTACTCATGACTCTTGCCATTCTTACGTAGGCTCGACCAATCTGTCCAGGCTTCATTTCGTTGGTGCAACATATTACTCTAAGATGATCCTGCAAATTGATCCAAACAGCAAGATCACCAGCAGCAGCTACATAAACACCTCTACCGTATGGCCAATGTTTTCCATGAAGTCGCCTTTCATCGCTGACTTCGGTTTCCGTAATCGGTAGCAAAAGTCCAGCTGCGGCGAGTCTTGCTCTTATTTCGCTTGGTCTGTCCAGGACTTCGTTCAACGTGTAATAAGTTCCAGCTTCGTCTTCGCTGGAACCTTCAGCCATAATGTTCGTTAAATCAGGTGCCAAAAGTTCTTCGGTGATTTGTCTTTCAGTTTCCTCCAATTGATTGATCGTCAGCGTTGCTGGTAATGCAAAATCTTCAAGATTTCTGCAACAATCGACGACTCCAGCTAAAATGTATTTGCAAGTGTTATCGAGATCGTAAGATTGAATGATTGACATAGCTTCTTTGATATTTTCGTTCTCATCTGTAGTGACGATTTCGTCGAAGAAACACGGCAAAGGATGCTCGGGCAATTCACCAGTCGCGGTCACGCAATGTAAATCACGGATAAACGGATCAAAGAGCTCGGCGAAAACAACGTAACTCTCGTAATCCGGTGCTACGATTGTTCCGGTAAATTCGTCATCCATGCTGTTGCTCGATCTGTTGCTACTGTTACTACTAATGCTGCTAGCTGTTTTCGGATGATTCGAACTACTGTATTTTTTCAATGACGGCCAAATAACGTCAAAGAGATTGTGGTCCATGCGTGTCACACGGTGCTTCAGACGATCAAACACGGGACGCTTAAGAAAACGTCCGATCAGTGTACCCGAGGTTGCTGTTGGCGTGTTGGTCACCGAACCGCGTCTTGTGTTCGCAAGCAGGCGGAAACATCGCTCGAGGGTCGCCAGGGTTTCCGGCTCGTTAACGTCACGACGTGCCGAATATATGTCTCCACCAGGAACTGCGCTCGTCATTAAAATCATTAAGGATTTGATAGCAACGATGGAAGAACATTGCACATTGCTTCTTCATTTTTCTCTGTTATGAGGAAGTTTGCTGATAAACTTTGACTTCTTCAAAGAGGAAACTATATTTTAAAATATTCATTTATGAAGAAGGAATGAGCAACATTCTGCTTTGCATACGTGATTTAAAAAAGTAATTATAAAAATGAAATTTTTTAATGGAATTTCAGTGGACAAAAAATTTTTAAAATTGAAAATGCTCTAAGCAATAAGCTTTTGTTTAAATATCTTTTGAACAGAAATTGTAGCCAACAATGATAATTTTTAGAGTAATTGGTGTCACAAATTTAGGATCAATTCTTTTTTAATATAAAAAAACAATGTTGTATAAAATTCAAGCGTCGCTGTCGATGCTCATTAAATTTGATACCAAATATCCTTCAGTGTTATTACGTACATATTCAAAGTTTTAGCTTGTTTCATAAATTATTTCGAAAATAGAAAATGATAAAAATAAAAAAATTCAAACCCTTCTACCGATGTCAATATATCGAAAATATTAATTCAAGTGATAAAAGTTTACTTGAGTTCGAGCAACAACTTTGGATTTTCGAAAAATTGAAAATTCCATTAAATCTGAAAGCTCTTGTGGATTTTATATAAAATATAATTTCAAAGGATTTAACAACGCAGCGTCATAAAATTCCAAAGCATGAATGAATTTTGAAGAAAATGATGAATTTCGAAAAAAGAATCGATGCTTTGATGGTCACCGAATTACAGTTCGTTTGGTCGAGTTATTCTTGACATACAGAGGTTTGATTTTTTTCAAGTCTTAACACTCGCATCCATACACATTAATCCAGTCACTTTTTTTTTTAACGTTCCACACAATTTTAATTATCCCGAGATGAAAATCTCGAAAAGAAAAATCGTTAAAATAAAGCTTCCTTTATGAGAATGCAATTGTTTCGATA
This sequence comes from Perithous albicinctus, assembly GCA_964016905.1. Lineage (NCBI taxonomy): Eukaryota > Metazoa > Arthropoda > Insecta > Hymenoptera > Ichneumonidae > Perithous > Perithous albicinctus. The sequence continues at coordinate 24,455,798 of OZ024691.1, read as the reverse complement.
AATTAATTGGATAAAAAAAACGTGCTCATTGTGCGAAAGTTTCATCTTATATAATTTTTATAATAATAAGAAAAATTTGTAGCCATTTAATTGAACCATTATCGATACTCATGTGCGTGACATGTGCAGGTACATGTTAAATAGCAAAAGTACCTTTATCAGTCAACATCTCGTCGGCGAGTTTCTCACGTGCGCCGAAATCTCGCAATAGACGTTTGTGCGACAGGTCGCTTTGATTCTCCTTGTAATAGTCGGCTTTTTGTCCGAACTATATTTTGTGAGTTGGTTTGTGAATTTGAAGTTATTTTTGAAGATGACTGCTTTTTTTTTTTTTTTTTTACTAATACTTACATTATCTTGGACCAGTGGATTCGCGCCAAGATGAAGTAGGAGATTGTAATAATGTCCATTGTCAGCGAGGGTTGCCGCATAGTGCAATGGTGTTCTTCCATCCATATCGACCGCATGGGTAGTTTCTGGAAACCTTCCAGCTAGATACCTGCAAGTACGATCGATTTTGTACGACCAGTAAGCAATAACTTCTGTACTATCAGAGTGCTACCTTTCATTTGAAAAAAAAAAAAAAAACGATTTAATTACATTTTACAAAAAGTCATTTGTATTCTACGATTTTTATGTTAAGCTTGTAAAATGTACAAAATAATGAGTAAATATTCATCAAATTCACTTCTTTTTATTAAATTTGAAAAAAATGCCAAAAACACTTCACCGTTTGTTTTGTAAAAAAAAAAAATACAAATTTTCAATAATTTTGTTTTGATACTTTTTAAAATTGTTATGTGAAATTTAAAAAAAAATGTCTAGAATTTTAAAAAATTGTAAACGTAAAGTGGACCAAATTTTGTTTTTACTTACTGCCTTGAGCTCCGATTTTTCTATGAAAACGAATAAAAAGTATGAACCTGATAACTGCAGTGTGTCCGAAAATAACTGCGACGTGAAGTGGCGTTGCGCCATGCGGCGAGGATCCATCTTTTGCGATTGCAAATTTGCGTCGATCCAAGGAACTCTGTAAATCTCGGAGATTACCTTCTCTTGCAGCCATGTGAACCGCATGAATTTTTCCCTAAAATATTAAAAGGTCAAAATAAATGTATACACTCTTATAGGTAAAATAAAAAAAAATGACTTTAATTCGTACGATATAAGCTGGAACATTGTCGATAAAAGCCTGAAGTTCAGAATTGCTGGATTGTCGTCCAACGAGTCTTCTGCCCTCGCCGTTTAAAACCAAAGAGGCAAGCTGTTCCATGTTACCGTTTTCAAGTAAATCCTCAACTTCCGGATCAACTGCCATGCTACCCTCGTTTAGCTCGGCTTCTGGCAACTCCTCGTGTTCGCCAACGATGACCTGTGTGAAATTGTCTTCGGTCAGGTAAAATGCGCATACGAACTGACCCGATCGATATGCTTTGCGGTATTTATCGTGCGTGTCAATCTTGCCATATATATAGGCGCCGATCGATCGGTGTGTTGTGTGCTTATATGAGGCGTTTCTCCCCATAATATGAATAATAACATGTGACATGTATATATATATATGTATATAATATATGCATGATGTACTATAATACAGCGAAGCAATCTAGTCGAGCTTCTCATTTCTGCGAGTGTTTTGATAATAATAGCTTTTTCGGAACCCCATAGATGATAATGTTTATTGAAATATCAATGCAATTATGTCAGGTGATTGTGATGACTACGCGTGTCCAGGTGTCCCAGTTATTGAGTAAAATCTCATAAAATGTCCTATTTTTCGAGACAACAGGCATTTTGAAAAGTGTTACCTTGCAGAAAGAGAAACTATTTGTATTGAATTACCATTTCATGTTCATCATGGCTTGTTATTTCAATGATCAGCAAATAGAATAGAATAGTTTCAGGAGACATTAACTGGGACCCTCGTGATTAGTCTCCGAAAAGCAAACTATCCATATCGCACCTGGTCTTCATCATTTCGAGACTCGTCGACTCCAGAATCTCCCGTACTCGGATCGTTCCTCTCCTCCTCCTCCTCCTCATCCTGTGGATTCGTTTGTTCTCCCATAGTGCTGTCTTCCGTTGTACCTGCATCCGGTTCATCAGCATTTTCGGCAGGTTCCTCATTGGTCTCTGGTTCCGCGTCTTCGGAACCAGGAACCACGACGACATCGTCGTCGGATGACTTTTCTTCCGGTTCCACTGTGTCTTCCGGTTCAGCTTCGGGTTCTTCAGTTTCCGGCTCCGGAGCTGTTTCATCGGCGCTAGTTGATTCCGGCTCGGCTTCCGGTGTTTCACTTTTTGCCTGCTCCAGGGCATCGTCGGCTATCTTAATCTGTTCCACCAAATCGTCCTTAACATCCTCCCTAGTGCCAATCTGAAATTTTCAACTTTGTCCCCCCACTTTCACAGGTTCTCTACACCGAAATTCATGTCAACCAAAAGAACGACTAATTCCGAAAAAGGCTCCTTGTACATTGGCACACTAAAAATAACTCGCTAAGCTCTTGATGCGTGTATCATTCATGATAATAATTACAATTGGCATGGCTAGGATAATGGAGAGAGAGAGAGAGAGAGAGAAAAAAAAAAATAGAATTGCCTATCGACATGCAATATCGATATATTGCATGCAAGAAAACTTACCCCAAAATCTTCGGATTCACCGTCCTCGTTTTTCGAGGACGATTCTGGACTACCGAAGGCACTGTCGACGTCAACACTCCGGCTTTTTTTCATTGCTCTGGATAATGATTCTTCGGACTCGAGAATTCTCCAGTCCCAATTTTTTGGATACGACGAACCGGACACACGGGGAGCCTCGGGAATCACCACCAAATTCGTCAGGTCGACGTCATTTGGGCGACTTTTGTAGTAGGACGCTGTCTTTTGTTTCTGTTATCGAATGCCGTAGATTAATAATTTTGAATCAACTTATTTGCCGATTGGTTGGAAAAAAAGTCATCAATTCAAAACCAGATTACTTGCGGGATGCCAAAAAAAAAAAACAACTTTTGTCAGTTCAATTCTACACTTAATTATTTCAATTCCTTATATGATATTGAAACTAAAAATGTGTAAGAAAATGTTTTATCCTTTTAAATTCGTATGGAATTATAAATATTAGTTTTTGGCAGCCTGCAAGCGAACTCTTTTTGAGTGAATGACATTTTTTTTTTAGCTGAAAGGTTTAGTGTAAAACATACATTATCCAATTTACTCTCATCTGCTCCACTCTCAACCAAGAGATCGTAAGTGGTTCCTTCGTCTTTGGCCACTGCAGCGTAATGCAATGGAGTCTTGCCATCGTTGTCTTGGGCAACCAACGCAGCTGGATATCTTTCGATGATTTCGCGGGCCATTTCTGTGTAGCCAAGTCCGGCGGCCTAAATATGCAAAAAAATATTTTTCATTACCATTTTTCTTTTAATTACAAATTTCGAGAAGCATGAGAAGGATCCTGCTTTAAAAAATATATATATATATATTAATTTTTGGTGTGCTTCCAATAAAAAAAGATTTTTTTGGTGATGATTTGAAGCTGCGGGTTCTTTTGAATTTGAAAATTTCAAGATTCAGAAATGGTTGTCACAGAATGGTGAATTAAAGGTCCAACAAAAATATGCAATACTTGGAATTTGTTGATACGATGGTTGATAAAAGAAGTTTTCGGGTCGCCAAAAATTGGTTTTCGAGTGGGTGAATCCGAAACTCAAGTAAATATTGCCAAATAAAAAAAAAGATTCACACAAAGTGGCAACTGTGACTTTGACTTTGACTTCTCAGAGTATTTCTCTTAATATCTAGTTTTTCTAAAGTGCAGAAGTGCTTTAAGAATATTCCATAAATACATCATTTTGAAATATTGCATCTGAAAATCGCAGATGTTATAAAAAAAAATTAACACGTACTGTTTAAAAAATGTTTTGCTAATTTAATTTAAATATTGACAATTGACATTTTCAATAATATCCTAATTGTGTTATTATATGAGACATTCCACGACTAATCGACCAGGTCAAGACTCTCATATTTTTTTTTCTTTTTGGGATATTGTAGGGTCATATGAAAAAGCGCTCAGTATAAAATCGAAAAAAATTATTTACGTATCAATTTGTATACTTTCCAGCGAAGAAAGATTACTTTTTAACGCTCGTGAACATTACAGACATTTTACTTAGCTTATAAATACAATTTTTCGTCATTGCATGGTCATCAGTAGCGAAATGACTTAACAATATCTATGGAATATCCTTAAAAAAAGAAAGATGCTAAATAAAGAACCTAATATAAAAATAAAATGATAAATTTATTGTACTCGCTAGGAGATTTCAATGCAAGCTACCAATGGAAAATATACCTTGTGAAGAACATTCAGCCCGTTCGTATCTTTGCTGCACAAGATAATCGGTGATACTGGGTCGGCAATTTTTTTCTTGAAAACTTCTAGATCGTTTTTCACTACGGCGTTGTGAATGTTTTTTATTGTGCCCTAAAAATAAAAACGTCTCGTCGTATATCAAGCAATAAATTCGTAGATCTTATTAGGCATAAAATTCTCTTCTCTTACCATGATAAAAGGCGATGCTTCCAGAAACTTTCTTACTCTTGGATTGTTGCTCGTTTCGCACCTCAACTTCGTTCCGTGTCCCTCCCACAAAACCTGTTGCAATTTACCAATGTCACGATTGTGAATCCAGATTCTTATGTTGGAAGGCTTAAAGTCGAGATCTGCAAAATAATAAATTGGAAAATATGACTTCATGTCGTGATGTACGTTAGTTAAGTTAATTCAGAGATATTCATAATTCAACTCACGCCATATATATATCTATATATATATATTTTTTTTGTATTCTACAATTGTCAGTGTAGCGTTCACTTATCGATTCAAGTGTAAAACGACAAGAAATTCTAAGACCTATTATACGCAGACACATCCGGCTAATATATTATTCGTGTGCGCTTGAACGAGCGCATGGCGTGTTCGCTAACGTTTATTAATATTTTACAAGAGGCAGACGGTTTGTGTGCCGGTCGTCGACGGTTTACTGACACGTTTGGAGTGACGTTTACACCTTTCGTAGATGTTTTTCCAAGGAATGTATTGGCTATGCGTAAACGCAGCGAAACCAACAGCTGGCGAGCATTAGACAGGTCGATTTGTTGAACTTATAAGGGTAGGAAACGAACGCGAGGCGAAAGATCGTTAAAGACACCAAGGGATGTGTGGGGTATTGCTCGCAAAAAGACTCATTGAGGGAACACATCGTTTCGAACTTGCAGCGCATTTTCGCAGAAAATTAGATCATTTACGAATGCCAGGAAAATTGCTTCGTTAACTTTGCTCAGAACTCTGTTACTTGTTAATGTTGGAACGTTACGGATAAATGAAAAAAAAAAGTAAGAATATAGGAGTAGATCTTCGCTTACATGAAATTTTCAAATCACCTTATCAAAATTAGTTATGTCAATAGCAAATTGTTTTTATCATGACCTGATAGCATTTAACTAGAAATTGTTATTATATTGCATGAGTTTGATCAAAGTTCTTGAACTTTTTATTTTTACTTGGATTTTTTAGGATGGTTCTCAATTTTTTTTGAAAAATCAACGAAAAGTGTCATTAAAAAGGAATAACAAAATAAAATTTCTAGACTGCTCTCAAAAAAATTATCAACCTTTTTGTGACATATCGAAACCCAAGTTTCCCCCAAGTTGTATTAAAAAGTTGCACCTTTTTGAAACATTAGTTGCGATTATTTCTTGCTATATATCTCAGCCGTGAAAAATTCAACAGTTGAAAAGAAACAAATATTTTGTAGCAATTCAATAATTCGCGTGAATTTAACGACAATTGACCGTAAAGGCGTAACCTTTCCCCTAGCAATTTTGCTCGCCTCGTTTATCGAACGAACCAAGTAACTTTGTATTAAATATTTAGATATTATCGATTAGCCGGTAATCATTAGAAACTGGGCTATAAGTTACGAGGCTATGTCCGTGAATGTGAAAAGCGGTCAGCGTAAGCGGGCTTTTTGTTGCGCAGCAGCGGTTTTACGCGACGAAGGACAAATTTCAACAGCGAGGCCGGATATGAGAAAACATGGTGCAAGTGTTTTCATACATGTCTATATTTTCGGGGAATACCTCAAGCGACTTCTATACAAACTACTTTTTTTTCCCTATCAATGTCGTTATTTTTATCAGTCATGGACGGCAAAACAACGAAAGGAAAATTATTTAAAAAAAATTAACAATGTAAACTAAAACTCACTCTCTTTACTGCTGCTACTTTTGCGTTGCGACATTCTCTCGCCTTCCGGTAGTTCAATTTCCGTATTGTGTTGGAGATAGTAGGCAGCAGGATTCCCCTTTTTGTCACAAATACTAGAATCGCAGTTGCCTTCAATGAGGACGTCCCAAATCGATTCCGGATCTTTGCATGCCGCGCAATAATGCAGGGCTGTTCTTCCCTCCTTGAACGAGAAAAGCAAATCCTTTTTTTAAGGTACCTTTCGAGCGTTGTGACTTGTATTATTTGTGTGTTCAAATATTTCACATCTTTTTCTATATTTGCTTCAGATTTTATCGTGAGAAAGGGCGAAACGATAGGGAAAGCCTTCATTAGTTCTTGAGGAAATTCTACCTCGCATAAATTAAGATGTAATCGAAGGATATCCGGCACTTTGGGAAACAACTTAATACTTAGTACACTGGAACATAGTCTAAGCCATGATGTACGTACGAGCTTCAGGAAAGAACAGGTGGTTTCATGCTTTTTGATTACCAAACATCACGCGATGTGGCAATAAGAAACGATGGAACGGCTTTTAGAGACTCTTCGGTTATTAAATTGTTAAAAATGTCTGCATATTTACATTACTGAACATTTTAATTCAATTTGTTTCATCTTCTTACATCACTTTATTGAATGACCCTTCAATAGATGTTTTTGTTTTTATACATTGAATGGTACATTTTTACTTCTTCATTGAAGAAGGCTCTGACTTCATGAAAAACTAATTTTATCGACATTTTCATTTGGCACAAATGAATCGATTCTGTAAAATTCACATCGATTTCTGCGAATATTTATTTGGCAGAAATTGGAAAAGCGTTTCTGATTTTATGGAGTAATAAAATTTTAAGTATATCAATTCTCACTCGATCTTTTTGATGAACGGTTGTCGGATAATTTTCAATGAGCCATTCAACTACATCCTGATGATCGTTGAAGACCGCTTTGTGAAGCAAAGGCGTTCCTGAGGCATCCTTCGCTGTCGCCAATTTCTTTTTTGGTTCCTCCGACACGAGCTTTTGAACTTCGGCCAATGCACCCCTCGCGACTGCATCGTGAATCTGACTAATTTTCGTCTGGACAGAATTGAATTTTTTGAAATTCGTTGCATTGAACAGGCTGAGCAATTTATAGCAAGGCAAGTTGTCGATGGTATGTATCGTAAACGAACCAAATAATTTGGAAGTCCCTTGAGGAACACTCGAGTTCTGAGGTCTGGCGAGTGCTCTCCAAGTAATCGAGCTCCTCGACCCTCCAGCACGACATGTTCGAGCTTCTCAAGTTCCCCTCGGGTCAACCACAGCTTAACCGTTGCGGGGTTCATCTGCAAATCTGCAAAACAGAAACAAAAAAAAACAAATAAAGATAATTCTCAAATAATGTTTTTTTTTTTCAATGAAAATTTACGTTTTTTCAGAAAAAAAATCGGAGTAATACTTCAGAGTGGCTCAAAAAAATGAATAATGAGAAATTATTAGTAAAAATCTGGAAAATATTTTCGTCAGGGAAATGATATTAATTTATGGAAAATATAATACGCATAGGGAGATTTATTAATGGCTATCGAAAATCGTCATTCGCTGATGGTCAACAAGTCCTCTAATCTATCAGCGAAGCACTATTATATACGTACTAATAGGAATACGTATCGCAGTGCTGAATACATGAATCGTGATTCTCATGTGATTTCCTCGTTAGAGATTTCTACGGTGAAGTCCCGATGACCGGGTGCTCTCGGCATCTGGTTTAAGACGATATGCAACGAATCCTCGGAAATACACGTTTTACGCAAATTGCCAATAATATTATTCGACAAGTTTATTTATCACCATATAATGTGATAAGAATGCATTGATAGTAATGAAAAACATGAAATATTATAAATTAAAGCTAAAAAGGCTAAAAAGCTGTAATGCACAGCTCTCTAATTAAAACTGCTTATTTTTGTTTATTGATTTTATTTATTGAGAAGTCCTTTCAAATAAAAATATGTAACTTGATTTTTTTAAATGTCTTAGCTAATTTTACTTTAGAAATATCTGACAAAACGGACTAAAACTTCAAACACACGCGTGATAACATACAGAAATATTTTATATCGGATTTGGTAAAAATCGGGAACGTGATCCGAATTTTATTAAAAAATTGTATTTTAAATTTGAAGATATTAGAATTAGTGAATGCTTTATTTTAAAAATTTTGTGGAAATTGAGCAAGAAATTATATATAAACATAACATACAGTTTAGATTTCTTTTAAAAGAAGAATGCAATGAATTTTGACTTTCTCTTTGACGTAGATTTGAAGCTTTGTAAAAAAATTCAAAAGCTGTGCGCAAAGTTCTACTTGGCCTTGATGGAACATTTTCCATAAATTTCAACCGGAAATAAATGTAACTTAAAAAAAAATGGGTTCATTAAAACGTCGGGAAGTGTTGTGAATGAGGCATGCATCGGTAATTAGTGAAGATTTCGCGATTCAGTCTGATAAAGGACTTCCGAGTGCATTATTTTTTTTTATTCCAAGGTGAGGCGATAAATTAAACACACAGTTGGTGCAACGAAAAAAAATACCTTTTTCCTCAGATTCCGTGACATTCAGACACTGATGGAGGCATTCGCCTCAATTATTGTAATCGCGATGAAATTATAGTACTGATGACAGACTATATGATGTAGAGGAACGTGATGGATGAGAATGGGTGCATAGATCGTTGCCGGACGACCCAGAAGTCGTGCGACCTGAAGAAGAGTCGCACGTGAAATGAAACCGAGACGCCGGGGCTCGCGATACCACCTGCGCGCGTGTCCAGTGGTTACACAGTAATAATACAAAACATTAGCAGTCGTAAAGCATCACCCACAGGATAGTCGCGTGGGCGGCATGAATAAAGTATTGCAGAATTTTACAAAAGAGAAAAAAAAAGGATGCAAAGTAGTATTTTGCACATTGCTTTCTCATATATTTTTTTTTTATTAGTACAAAGTTCCCTTTGACGGCAAAATCAATTTTGTCTTCCACATAGAGGAAGCTTCGTAAAAAAAAAAAAAAAAAATGTCTGAAATATATACTCTTTGTTGAATTCTTACCAAATTCAGTATCAAAATTACGAAAATGCAAATTTCTATAAAATCTGAAATAATGTATAGATTGCTTTAAGATTTAATACCAAAGGCCTGATAAAGTTTTGTGCCAAGTTTTTAGCCTGTTAGCTGGATATTTGAATTGGAGTGAAAACCGAGATTTTTAATAAGAAAAAAAAAACCGATGAAATGAAAATGCTTAAACAGATTTTTATGAAATGTATGATTTGACTGAAACTTGAGACTTTTTCTAAACAATTTTTTTCGACGTTTTTCGAAAATTTGTTTACTTTCTTTTTTTTGTAAAGCCAGAAACTAAATTTACATTTCTGTAAAAACAACAAATAGATTTAGGGTACGTATTTGGGTAAAAAATAATGTTCGTTAAAAGCGCCAAAATTTCAGTTTTGCTTTTACAATGTATGCTTCGCCCGAGCACATAAAAGTCTGACTAAAAGAAAATCTAGCTCGATGTATATCTAAAAAAGGGATTCTTCGCGTTGTCTGACCAGTATGTTACCGGTTCTACTCATCGTCCCATGTGTGGTACCCTTCCCCGTGGAAACGCCGATCGATATTCCCTGGACACGCGGTGCAATGACACGCCGACCATATACGTCATCCGTACATCGTGCTTCCATTCGGAATCAACACGGCCGCTTTGCATATTCGAGCTCTTCAAGAATAATGCTTCTACATAGGTCTCCAACATATGCACATAATAGCTCTGTACATCGGTTGAGTGACAAATACATCGATTACGTCGAAACCGATAGTAATCGAAATTGTGTACAAATTATTTCTTGCACACGAGATTAAATGCCAGTCATCGTTCAGGTGTTATTTTTTCTCCAATTGATTTCGATTTTTATCCACGCGGTACTTACGCTGAAGATGACTTTCATCGAAGCTCCAATCGACACTTAAGCGTCATCGAATTAAAAAAGAAGAAAAAAAGACGCTGGTATCAGTTGCAATTGTAGTCGATAATTTCGATAAGAAAATCACGGGGAATCCTAAATATCGGCTGTCGTCGAATCACTGATGAAAAACGCCACTATGACGAATCCCCTTCAGTACTTTATATGCATGTACGATAGAGAAGCTCACAAGACCCCCCAAGGATTTTCACGTGCACGACGAGGGCGAAGAATTGCCGACTGACTGACGTTGCAGAAAAACCTAGGTACCTTCAACGTGGCCTATCCACGCGACGCCTCTATTATTCAACGAGTCTACACTCCGCGAACGCAGCTTTACTGTGCAATAACAAAAGTAAAATGAAAGTATATAATACTCATCGAGGGTTTCGTGTGTATGTTCTTTACCTTCGTTGGCACGACACCTTTAGTGTCAGAATACATATGATATCTTATAATACTTCCTACTTATCCTATTAATAAACATTCAACAATCCTGTTTTACGCGACGTTTGCATTGGCTTTTTTTTTTTTTTCTTTCTTTTCGTTCGTGTAGTTCTGGAAAGAATTGATTTTCTTTGGATCAACAAGATTGGTTGACTGTATACATATAATCTTGTCATGCAGAGATAGCCGAGGGACAGCCACTGCTTTTATGCTACAATTAATTGATTGACATCAGTTGGATATGGGCCAACAATGGGGTTGGATATTTAATAGGGCTATAATTGGCCATAGATCGTTGTAGAAAATTACAAGAGTCTACAATCATGATACAGGTTTCACACTTTATCATAGATAATTGAAGCTTTTTAAGGTAGTTTTTCGTACTTGTAGTATTGGCATACTTTTGCGTAGGAAGTTATAGATTTGACGTAGTTATTGGATCTGTCATTGAGTGCAAATTTGTATTTATGGTGTAGCTTTGCCGTAGAGAGAATTATAGATACTTTTTTAGCCAGAGCTGTTTGTTGATGCTCTTCGACCTGGTTTAGATGTTTAATATTTCGAAACAACAATTGCAACATTTCGTTACGAAATCCGTGGCAAGAAATCAACGGTGCTTGCAAAATTTGCGTACCTCGGGTCAGCAAGATTGTCGATTCCGCAATTGGAAATTGGGACTGTAACGTGACGCTAATGATTCAGTCATTCACGGACCATTATTCTGAATAGTGGGCGAGTTGTTAAAGAGTAGTTGAAGAAATGAGCTGTGCAATCTTCTTCACGCTGTTGTGCGTGATTTTCGCTCAGGCGACTGGTAACGTAATTTATATTTAAATTTTTAAGAGGGGAAACCCCTTTATCGTGCTGAAAAAAACGGGTGCTGCAGCAAAAAAATATATAAAAGTAAATAGTATATAAAAGCTAGACATTTTTTTTCTTCTAGATTTGCAGAAAAATTTAGTGTTATTGATTCTGCTGACATAAGTTCTTTTTTTTTGTTGAGCGCATCGGTATTCACATCATCTGCTAAAATTGAAAAACCATCAAATTTTATTTTCTTTCGTTCAAACATGCAATAAAATGCCACGAAACCTTTAAAAAGGATCGCTTGTATAATTCGCTGTAACAAAAAAAATTGCAAAAAAATGATTTGTCTTTTTTTTTTATCGCGTCACCTAAGATTTCCCCCTAACGAATTCAACAAAAATCGGATGTGTATTAATTGAAAAATTTGTCGTTCAGAGAGAAGCCTGAACAGGACGGATTTACAATGCTCCGGACGTACTCGTCACAATGTGTCGCTGACTGCATACTACCCAGATTTCGAGAGCGATAATGAGTCCGATTACCTCGACGCTAGAGGAAAAAAACTGAGGACACTACAGGTACGTAATCACGAATAACCCAGCACGAGAATTTAACTGCGCTATTTTTTCGCACGTGTGGCTTAGAAAATAATTGCAGTGCGATGTTGTGCATTAATATTCACCAACTTCCGTGTAAAACTCTGCGCGACACCTTCCTGACTGCATGTTATTGTCAATGTCTATTGAATACATTTTTTTTTTCGCAGGATTACATCGATGGTCGAGCCGAGTACGTAACGGTGGGCATGGATTTAATACCAGAAATTCCATATGGCACTAGATTGTGCTCCCCGGAACTGAACGAGCACTTTGGGATGCAAATACCTTTACAGGTAATTTAGCCCAATCGTTAATCTATCTTTTGGTATATCGAGTGTGTCACCTAAGTTCCGCGTATATTCGCGGCCTTTTCGATATGTAAATGTCTTCGCAAGTTGGACACGATTGGTAATTTATAAATGGCAAACATTGCTAAAAGCACATTTATCATACGGTCTTTAGCATAAGTGGCAATACCCAAGTGCACGTGCGATTGACGACTGTTGTTGTGAAAAACTATACGCTCGACATGTATCCATTCTTCAATTTTAAATGCCCGATTCAAGTGTCTGAAATAATTAATAGTATGACAGAGACCGAGGCTACTTTAACGCATTTGCGTTAAGGTGAATTTTTTAAAATTCTATATTCACACCTAATTTAAAAATCTGAAAAATCATGTGTCATGTATACAATATTTCAAGCAACATCCGATTTTTTTTCGAATTTTTACATTCTGGGATGAGACTTAAAAATGTTTATGTCTGCTACAGGATTTTTGATCATTTTTTTTCAGATTTTATAATTAGTGCAACAATATCGAATTTTCGAAAATTCATAAAAGAATGTTGGCTAATAACAAAAATCTAAAAAAGAAGTAGAGTGTGTTTTTTAACAGGTATATACTCCCAACAACTTTATTATTATTTGCTTTGCTGACTACAATCTAATTTTAAAACCACCTTAAATTGCACACATATGTTTTATACTAAAACAATCCAATAGTGTGCGGGAAAAGAGTTGGCATTTACAATTACCGCCATAGCACGCCGGTGCGTTGGGCAAAGGAAGAGAGCCAGTGCAATACGTCATAGCCACCACTGACCAATCGTAGCACGAATAAAACGCCTTCACAAATATCTCGAACGCAACGATTATCGATGTCATGTCCCTTTTATCGATGATCGAGGTCATGTCTTTTTTACAGAGAGAATAATAACATAAAATAATGAGGCAAATTGGATACGGTCAGGTTTAAGCACATTATTTATTCAGAAAACTACGTTTATAAGGAAACCAAACTTGATCGACGATGCACTTCCTCTCAGAGGAGACTTTTTTCTATTTTTCAGCCTCTTTTTTTTAAATCTTAAAATATAAAAATAAGAAAATCAATATACAAAAAGAGAGTCAAGAGACCCCGATTTCCCCTGCACATATATAAACGTATGACGTTTGTTTTAGGTGAGAGATCACGGGATTAATTTGCGTGGCAAAGGTTTCACGACGGTGGACATCTGCGTCAGGAGCGAGGGAGACAGTTACGACATTGCCGTCAATAGACCAATTACCATTTACGTGTAGAGCGGCAGATGGTCAACGACATCAATATCGCAGTTGGAATTGCATATAAACACAATATCCTGCACATCGGTTCATCATAAATATTCATTGCGCTAGGAAACATTGATTTATCTTCGGTGTCGAAACATTGATACAGTGATGTATACCTTAACGCGGTATATTTATAACGATTATGTACATATATGAACCATAAAAATATACATTGGAATAAACAGATCGTATATTTCGTACAAACACTGCAGAATCTATTACGACTTCCTCTGCCAATGTGGCCATGACTGAATTAATTCGTACAGTTTCGTGCCCGGACAATCCGTTGAAGTGGTCTGTCGATGTCCGTACAACGTGTAAGCTGAAGTAATTTTTCCTGATGATACTCCATAAGCGATTAGATTCTTCACCGCGTTGATAGCTGCAGCATGAGGCTCGCGATCTATTTTTAAAGAGCAACATTATTAATTCCGCATAGTTCTGACTTTCCTCATTTTTTACTTAACTGAAGAGCACATTACGAAATGTGTTAGAAACGTTTTTTTTTTTTTTTTTTAATTGTAAAATGAATATAAGGAATCATTGCCTTGATGGTAAAATCAAAAAGTAATCTTTTGATTGCCAATCAAACGACAATGGATAAACAGAAAGAAATTATGAATCAGAAATGATATTTCCTGATTGCACTTACTATCAAATTTGCCTATCATGCAAATTCCGATGCTTTTGCTGTTGTACGGAATAGAGTGGGCTCCTTTGATACCCCAGCCGCGTCCCTCGTATATATTGCCGTCTTCGCCAACGAGGAAATTGTAGCCAATGTCATCCCAGTGCTTCTGATCAATATGGTAATTCTGAAACGAGAGCATATAAACAACTCATCACTTTGAATATAACTCTCGCCACCCGCTGTTTTCAAAAGTGCTATAAAGGCATATACAACAAAACAAATTATCCTTGGGAGTGACTCATAATTGCATAATTTACTCATTATGTTCAGCGGACTAACTATTTCTCGGTATCATTTTACTTATTACAAAGTCATTGTCAATTATCGAGCGAAAAATACAAGACTTAACAATTATTAAATGTATAGAGCCTTCCTGAGTAACTGCACCAGTGGGTCATATGTGGGTATATATACTTCAAGAGCAGGCCTGACACCGCTAGTTACAAATGACCCTGACTTACTTGGTAAACACAGTGCCAAAGGTTATCGAACGTTGGGCGTTCACATAACAAGCTGGATAATACTGATTGCTTTCCAAGGTACTCCAAAAAAAAATCGGATCATTTTAACGAGACAGTGAGCGTCACAGTGAGTTCATTCGAGTAATATTTTGAAAATTGTTTGTACACATCTTTAAATAGAAACTTGTATTACACCAAATGACACCGAAATTATGGGTTCCTGTTTGAAATTTTTTAAATGTATTACAGTGAACAAAAAAAATGAAAGTCTAACAAAAATTACAAATTTGAGTTCTATGAAACTGCGTTAAAATGTGTCATGATTTCTTGTAGTAAACTGAGTTATTTTTTTCATATTCATAAATTTAGTCTCACCTGCTTTAATACATGTTTATACTTTTGAAAATGCATAGAAATATTCTTAAAAAAGTAAAAGCATATTGCTGGTAGACTGCGGTCGTTTATATTAAATTATTTTTTCTTTTTTTAATTTTTTTCTTTTTTAGTTTAGCTTCGTCGTTTGACCATTATTATAGTAATATGGAATTTTGGCAAGTTGTACTCGGTTCTGAGATATTGATGCCGAAATTTCTGACGTTATCGAAATTCCCATATAGTTTCAAACAATTTCGAAAACGTCATTTTTCTTAGTTCCACTCTAATTGCTTTACCAATCCGTGAAGCATTGATGAAGCAATCAGCTAGTAAAAGCAGTTGGCCTCAATAACTGTCTTAAAATATTACCAATCAATGAAATAAATACATCAAAGGGGATTCCTCGGGAAAGATTGTTGATAAAGATGCGATGAAAATCGATCAGTTCACGATTACAATAAATAATCGAAGGTTCAGTGGATCTCAAGTATCACAAAAAATTATTTTATCGTCCGTAAGATATAAATGATTACCTGAAAGCTTCTAACTCTCGCTTGGCAGATAGCTTGAGAAGTACAGCCGTCCGTTGACGAATGATGAATTATGACGAATGGAGCTGGATTTTCTTTGAGATTCGATATCGTCCCTTCTGCGTTCCTCGCGCCCCATTGCGCCCTTGTTATTATATTAGGTTGAACTGTAACAAAGAAAAACACGTTTGCAAAACATTGATTTTTGTTTGCCTGCGATTTTCATGTACGGTATTTTTTTTTTTTATAGCCGATTAACATTACCCGCATTGTTGATCGTTTCCTGCTTGCTAGGTCGACCAGCTGCAAAAACTGCGCACAAAAGTATCACCAGCGTTGAGACGTACATTTCGGAGTTTGAAACACTACTGAGATTTATCCCCGTTACATGAACTTCGAGCCAATATCGGCTGTGCTATATTTAGTGAAATATAAGTATCCGTAAAAGTGGACACGGGTTATCGAACGTGTCTGTGTGATATTTACGCGATGGGAATTCCCCGACAACCTTCTTGATCTCACATGCATTTCTCGTGTTTTCATCTTTAAAAAAAGATTAAAAAAAAAGTTTCTCCCTTCATTGTTCACTGCATTCGAGAATATGAAAATCACAACAATTTTTTTCTTTGATTTTTAAGATAAATTTCAGAAATTCATCTCATGACACTTTTGTGATCACGGTGAAACAAGTTATGCACCTGGTTTTATCAGAAAAAAAAAGTATGTAAATTTATCGATAAAAAACGACCATGTTCTCTTCGTGATAATATATAGCCATTGAGATGCTGTCTACTACCAAAGTCATCAAATGTCGCTGGTGATTTATCGAAGTAGCATTAAAATTCATCACTGCTCTTGTGCTATACAAGTTGATTGGATCCATTCAGGCGATATTTACAAAAACTACGCTAATAAATAAACAATCTGTAATGAAAAATTAAGTGACGTAGTTACGTAAATTTATAGGCATACTTAATGAAGTAAAATAAACTCGACATGGACAAGCATCAACATAAAATGCGACGTTTTATTTATACTAAATTATTTGACAAGGCAGCGGATTGGTGAATCAATGAAAACGCGAGATGGCTTCGTATTAACAAATTGATAAATATCAGGGTATGATAACATTGGGTAACAATCAGTCTATTTAGATCAATCATCATTTGCTTATTGATGTGAAATAGCAAGTGACATTGCTAATAAAGAAAACACGTCACACTAAAACAAAAAAATCGATTGGTTCATGCCAATATTCGACGGATGCGGTTTGTCACTTAAAAGTTTAGTTGAAAAAACGGTTTTTCATTGCTTCAATAGTCATATCATACAGCAGATCGACATTTTTAAAGTTAACAAAAATATTGTGCTGACTAAACATTTATTCGACAGTCTGTGTCTCCTGGATTTAGATGAACCAAACTTTTTTTTTAGTGCACAATCACACATATATATATAATAACAAAAAATACTATTCACACTATTTGTACATTGGAGATTGTAATATTTTTCCCACAAGTATTACACGCACGTAAGTCATTTGTAATACTATATTGTTTCACTCCAGGTCAAACTTCTCTTTTCTATTACATTAGTTTTTAGGTCTGAAATTAATGGACTTTCTCCTTGGATGCACTTCCGCCGTCCAATGCGTTGTTTCCTGCCATTTTGGCTTCTCCAACCGAATTATTATTGTAAATTGGTGTTGGATTATCCGTCCAATTGGGCATCTTTTGCACCCAACCGTAAAACACTTCACCGGGACAAACGGTGTCGCGGGCTTGTCGATGTCCAATCGTCTTGTAGTCTTTGCTGATTTTGCCGAGTTGAACACCGCATGAAATAAGAGACTCTAGAGCCACAAGTGCAGGCTTGTTGGGAATGAAGTCTGAAATTACAAAAAAAAGAAAGAAAAATTATTTTCGGTCAGTTTGCAATCAGTAGAAAAATAGAGACCCTGAATTACGCACGGAAAGAAAAAAATTCGTGGAATCAAGTAGATTTAATTGAAAACTCCGCCAATCAAACTTTAAATTATTGTTGATTATATATGAGGCATTTCACGATAATTCAGCAACCCAAATTGACGAATTTTTGGCAATCACTTCGAAAATAAGTAAGTTTTAAGAACTAACACGATAAAAATATTTCAAATATTTTTAAGCCCTTTCAAGCTTCCGTTCTTGAGAAAAAGAATTATTTTTATTTCTTTCGACGATATCTCGGCGAGGATTGATCGTAGAAACATTAAAAAAAAAACAACAACATTTTGTGTTTTTTCATTCTCTTTTCGGAAAAAAATGATATAAATTTATTGTGAACATATTTTTTTTTAATTTACTATATCATATTTTTTTTTAACCCACTTTATCTCAACTTCATTCGAAAACGTCCATTTGACAGCTCATCGAATGACGTTTGAAAATAGAAAACCTTTCAACTTAAGAATATTGGCTTAAAAAAAAAGTAAAAGGTAAAGTATTCATTTCGGCACATCTTAATGAAGGTTGGACTCTGAGTTCTAGAAATTGGAGTCAAGGACTAGGTCGTATAATATTATAAAAGCCTTCAGTTTCGAGTGAATAAACAAAATTGCGGCTGTAAAGGGAATTTGCGTATAAATACTTATGGTTTCGTGTGACTAGCAACGGCAGTAAAAAGAATATGACCTAAATATTTCTTGGCTACGAGGTTACTATTGCTATTGAACCCAACTCAAAAATATGACATCAACATTTTTTTGTCCTACATCATTATTTTTTTGGATGCGTCTGAGCAGGAACATCACGAAATTTAGTTTTGCAGCTGCAAAATTATTTTTAAAAAATTGATATTAAAGCGGTATCTCATATAATTGCTACACGTTGTATGTACCAATTTTCAGCGAAATACATGCAGTCGTTGATTTTTGACGCTATCTCGAATTTGCACGAAGACAGAGCAGCGATGTGCCTGATCATTAGTGTATATAATTAAATACGTACGGCTGAAGTCACCAATGATAGAAATTCCAATGCTCTGGGTATTATATCCTGGCGAGTGGGCTCCAACGTGATCCCAACCTCGGCCTTCGTAAACGTTGCCATCCTCGCCAATCACAAACTGGTAACCAATGTCGATCCAGCCTCGGTCATCGATATGTAGATCTTGGTAAGATCGAACGACTTCCGAGCAGCCAGATTGATCGTAGCAGTAGTGAAGAATACCACCATGGTGTACGACAACGTAAGGTGTTGGTGTGTAGGTCATGGGTTCATATGCACTGGTAGCATTACGCGCTTTCCATTCTTCTCTGCTGACAATTCTTGGACAGTCTGAAAAATAAAAATCAACGCATCTCATAAGTTGGATAAATCAGGAAAATTAATAATTTGCATTTCTCAGAATCGTCGAACATTACTCAATACTATGGTTTTTTTTTTTTTTTTTTTTTTTCTACTGCATCGAGTAAAATAGTTTTGAGCGCAGTCTTCAAGACAACAAGTGACTCAACTTTTTCGAAGAACCTGAGAGAGCATCGGCCAAATAAATCTTTGTGGATCCCCCTATTTTGCACATTGCCGCGGGATCCCCTAAGCAAATCTCTCTAATAGCAGCTACGTTAACTATAGCTGTTACGTACAATGATTGGACTTATATAACGATCGTCACAATAGTATTTTATTATGATCGCGATTACCTGTCAACACTATACTTTGGATATATAATGTTTGTGCTCGCAATGTAAACTTTGTTATGAGGAAAAAAAATTTTATATAATTTTCGTTGTAATTAAAAAATTTCGTCATCAACGTATCTACATATACAGATTTTTATTGCCAAATGACAATAAAAACAGTTAAAGTCAACGTATGATAACAAGAGTTAAAAATTAACTGAAAGTAACGGATTTAGCCGCGGTTGAAATTTTGTTATTTATACTGAAAAAGATTCTTGAAAAAAAAAATGCAATTTTATATAATACATTTTAGTGTGAAATACATTATTCGGTGAACTATATTTTTGGAACTTTTTCGCAATAAAAGTATGATACTTTGCGAAGACTCTTTTTTATATCATTATTTTTTGTTTCATTAATTTGCAATGGAGAACTCTAAAAACATCAAGGCTGACGAAAATGGATTTGAAGGTTGATAAGAATTGTACAATTTTTTTCCAAGGGCGATATACTTTTGAAGTGAAACTTTTCCACTATTTTGGGTGTCGTAAAAAAATATTTTATTACTTGAAAAAATGTTTTTTTTTTCAATATAATAAAAAAATCGGTTATTGCTTTAAAAAATGCAATATTTCGAAATAAGTTATGCGTGAAATGAATTACATTTTTACATTTTTTACGAAATATTTCTTCTTTTTTTTACCAATTAAAACCTGTTTTATATTTATGTATTTGTAATTGAGGCCTCTCAAAAAAAATCGACGGAAAATAAATATTTTGAGGCTGATTAAATTATGTACTTTTTATAGGCTCAAAAGGGCGATGTATCTCTGAATTAGAAATTTTCCACTAATTTATAACACTAAAAAAAAGTGTGTTTAAGAGTTCTGAAACTATTTGTCAATCCTCATTGTTCCACGATGATAGGTTTACCGACGACCGATACGCAAAAAGCAAGCACCTTTGCCAAAAATACACATTAGGTAAAAAGTAAATCATTTCCTTTGTATTCCGAAATAGTTTCGGAGCAAAAAAGAAAAAAATAAAGTCAAATAAAAAATTACAAAATTAGCCAGGTGAAAAAAAAAGTTACAATAAGAAAAAAAATTGTTCTTAGCTGAGAACAATGCAATTTTCTGTAATCATAATATTTGAAATTAATTACTCCATATATTACTCTTATTGATTTTTTACGCAGCAAATGCAAGATATTTCATGAAATCTTTTAATTGGCAAATAACATTTTTCAGCTTATTCGCAATTAAAGGATGCAAAAAAATCGACCACAACTTTTTATACTTTTTTTTTTTTAAATCTCCACTATTTTAGCACACTAAAAAATTATTGTATGGCAGTTTTTATGTTGTAAAAATAATACACTAACTTTTTTCTTTGGCAATTAAAATCTGTTTTCATTTATTTACGATTAAGTCCTCCAAAAAATCGACCAAGGAATATTTGAAGAACGATAAAAAGTTACTCGACTTTTTAATAGGCTCAAGACAGACCTATTTCCAAGTTGAACATTTTCCACTATTTTTTCACACCAAAAGAAACAAACTGCGAAGTAAAACCTTGCACATTGCTTCATCAATTTGAGCAGAGAAAAAGAAATCTGAGTTTATTCGTGAATCTTACGAGCAGTATCGAGTCGTTCCACGATGATAGGATTACCGACGACCTCATCAGCGACTAAATATATTAGCGTTGCGCTAAAGGCGAGCGCCCTTGCCAAAAGCCACATTTGTCGCATAGTTTATCCAATCGCAAGGAAGATATAAAGTAAGACTGAATGGATTTAACGAAAGCGCGGCCGCTTTTAAACGTAAAAGGGGTTGGGACTCGGGGAGTCCCTTCCAACCCACATTAGGAACTTTATAACTCTCGCGCCCCTCTCCGGACGAGTGAGAACGCGTGTGAAAAGTCATAATCCTCGTGCCGGACGTTATACCGCCACTTGTACAGTCGACAATCGGTTAAATCGCTCTCCCACCGTACGTTATAACACTATGTCCACATACACACTCGTCGCATGTTTTACCTCTGCACAAATTTTCTATTTGAAAAATCACAAAATATATCTGAAGTTTTATGGAATTTTATTGATACGTATGTAAGAATATTGATTTGTATTAAAAACAGTGAAATGTGTCTTTAATATTTGAGGCATTCTTTATCAACTGGGCCACTGTTAATTTTACAAACATTCTTTTCTGTAACTCGCGCATGAAAAGCGGTGCTTTTCATGGCAGTTTTATGGACCGAAAGCGGCTCATTTTAAGCCAGTATAGAAAAGATGTGTCGCCCATGCGCAGTTTGCGATTCCTTCACTTTCGTCCCTTGGGATTTCTCTTTCGTCCCTAGGGAGGAAAAGTTATAGCCTCACTCTTCACTGTTCGTCCTACAAAATTACCATTCAAAACACCACAATTCATGCGCTCGTTATAGAAGATGTGATGTGCAACGCGGGTCGAAAGCTAGCGATTGCGACCCTTGCTGCACAATATACTATTATCTGTGCAAATATCTTTTGTCCACTCTGCTGATTTTTCTATATAGATTCACGACATACCACTGTGCCTTATATAAAATTAAGAGGAAAATAAAAAGTGGACCAGTTGATAGAGAATGCCTCATTTATGTACCGAATGAACATTTTTGGAAGAAAAGTATAAAAATTCATTTTTCATTGTATAATATATTCTCATTATGGCGGTCGAGTTTTAAACAATTCATTGAAAAATGTTATTTGTAAATTAATTTTCAGAATCATATATATTAATTTCAGAATGGAAAGATGGAATTTAATAAAATTGTTAAATTTCTATTACATCGTGTTTAAATTCCGTATATGTATATATATATACACGATTTGCAAGTTTAATACAAATGTTGTAAATGTATGTTAAATTTTGTAAAAGCTTTGAAAAAAATTTCAATATTTGATTTTGTTCTTATCGAAAACACATTCATTAACTTCGAATGGAGTTATAATAAAATTTTAAATAAGGTTATAGATTGGTTTTATCGTTATATATTAACAATGCTTTATAGTTGTGTATTAAATTTAATATAAATTTCCTTTTTTTAAATTCAATTTGTGAATCCAAACTAGCAATAAAACAATATTAATTTAAAAAATATTTTTAACATTTATAAAATATTGCAACTCAATTATCAGTGATTGATTTGCAAGAATGGGTTTGGGTAAAATTAGGTGATTTAATTTAAGATAGGCGATTTAAGGGACAACCGACTATGAGCTCTGACGTCAAATAGTGAAATGGCACAATTTTTTTTCCTGTTAAACCTTTTCAATCGCTTGCTTCAAAAATGACTAAAAGCTGTTTGGGATAACGGAAGTTTGCGAATATCTTGTCTACATGACTACCAATCAAGATCTCGTCGAGATAAGGTTAACTTATCGTCGACAAAAGCGGGCGTTTATTGACGATTAAACGTTACGCATTGATCGCGCGTAATCGCTGTGAGTACTACGAAGCTAAAGATCAGCAATAAAAATAACATTGTCACGAAAAATAAAAGATAAAAGGGGAGGCATCAATTTGCTACAAGTCGAGGAAATCGCTCGATCAACATTGTAAAAATCGGGTAGCGCCTTTTTTGTTGCTATCATATATTTCCGCGGCTTAAGGGATAAAACAATTAAAAATTGTATTAGTTTTATCTGACTCTGGGCAACTAATACCTTGATAAGATTTCATTTTCGAGCCCCAACAATAAAATACTATGATTTGTATGGCTGAAATGAGAAGTCATGATAATCGGGTGTGGAACCGGTTTTCACTTTTATACTTAATATACGATTAACTTCAGGATCTGTGTGGTACGTCTAGCATGTTTTTTGCTGAGGTCGATAAATAACTTTGGGTTTATTGTTTTAACGGAATCAGCCGTAAAATCAGCTCATTCAGTTACCTAAGATTTAAAAAAAAATTCGTTCACATTGTTTAAACTGTTTTTAAAGCAGGTGAAATTACAATTTATGAATATATTGAAAAATGCACTATGAATTCGCTGAGAAACATATTTATTGTTTTTTTTTTAATCTGAAGATAGAAATACGAAAACTTTTCATCTAATTGTGAAGTGAGATGAAGCAAAAAATTACTCGGTGAATTCGTAAAATATCGTTTAAGGCCCAAAATGCGAGATATTATCCGTAAAGATCGAATTAAAAATGTTAAAATTATAATGATCGTGATGTTGGTTCAATGATTTCGGTCGTGGGTGGTGTTTTTAGTTAACAAAACAATGTTTTCGACGTTTCAACCGTTTTTCTGGGCCCTCTTCAGAAATTGCTTATTTTTAAGTATATATTAAGCAAACATGAATCCCCGATTTGTGTCTTTTGATAGCCAAAGTCAGGAATTTATTTCTCTTCAGAAATCTCCTTCTAATAAATCCTTGAACTGTCACTTCAAATCCTTGTTACTAAAAGTGAGGTTAAGTCTTTATTTGTGTGGTCAATGAGTTAAATTAATACATAATCCTTTTTTTCGGAACACACTAAGGAGAACTGAACAAAGGTTACATCAACATATTTCAGGGATTAATTTCTGTGGAGAAAAATAAATTCTTGACTTCGGTTTTTTTTTTCAAAAAATACCAATGTTTGATTCATTTTTTGTTATAAAATATACCCAAAAGTAAACATTTTCTGAAGAGGATCCATATAAACAGGATCGAAGTGTCAAAACGTGTTTTATTGGCTATAAGAACACCAATCACGACTAAATAAAAAAGCAACATCACCACCATCACAATAATTGTCATACTCGGTCATCTATACTTCATCTAGTTATATTAAAATCTTAAATTTGACTTCTAAAGAACTGCATAAAAATATGTCTCCTTGGCGTAAGCTGAGAGTTATTTTTCTGTAGATTTATTATTACACATTCTTCAAACTTTAAACCGTAATCCATCAATTCGGTTTTATCTGCTTTAAAATAATTTTTTGTTTTGTTATGTTTACAATATTCGAAATCTTAATACTCGAATAATCTAACGTCTATAATCGTCTGAAATTCAATTTTTAATTGTTATGACAAGGATAGGATGTTAAACAAAGTTTTCAGGTGTTTCATCAGGTATCGAATTCGGCATTACAATTGTTCATATTTAATTGCTGGTATACCAGGAATCACGGATCGATTCAACATATAAAAAATTCCAGAACGTACTTAGAGATGTAGCTATTTAATTATATAAATGTCGGTATAATTATACACTGGTGATCATACGGAAAAAAATAGAGTTGATCAGGTAAATAAGTAGCAGGGAATTATTTTGCCGACTTAGAAAGCTGTGTGCTGTATTTCGTTTCACAAGGATGTATCGAAGAGGTCGTGAATGTTTGGAGGACTGGAATACTTCGATACTCGTGGCATTCAGATTTCTCACTTACCAGCAAGTTGGAATATCTTCGATGCTTCGATACGAATTCACCGCGTCGTGTTGTTGACATACTTTCATATACGGTAAAATGTTCAAATTTGGATTTTCGCAAGACGACGTTACAAATATTAAAGGTAAGTTGTATCAAGTAATACGAATAATCACAAAAGCATGCTTTAACTTTTGAAATAACTATTCATAAATTAGTGAGGTTAAGGTTAACGTTTTTAGCGGGACTATTTGAAAATACACAGTGAGAAATAATTTTGCGAAATTGGGAGTGCTGCTTATCGAAACAAAATAGTCTTATTAATTAAGTAACAAATTTGTTAGTTATTTTAACAAAAAAAATCATTTGTATCCTAGTGTCGTAATTTTAATAATTATTTATTTTTTGTATTTTATTGTCATTTTTTGTCAATAAAAAAAAGATTGCAAAATCAGTGCTCCGTTTTATAAAAATAATTTTGTTGAATAAGTAAAAAAATCCAATTGTTACTTTAACAAAAAGTCATTTAATAGTTAACGATATTTTTTTGTAAACATGACAATAAATATAACATCAAATGGAAAAATTAAAACTTTTTTTTTATACTAGTAAATGCACAAAAATGATGTAGGTGTGTTTTTTTTGTTGTAAAAATGGTAAACTATATTATCAAATAAAATATTATTTTTTTGTTTGTTTTGTTAAACAATTGAATTGAAAAAAAAATGTAAATTTGTTTTTTTTTCTCTTTTCTTTGTAAAAATAACAATAAACATTTCGTAAAATTAAAAAACGAATGCTTTATACTTTTTTTCATTTATTATACTTATTTTTGTAAAATAAAAGAAAAGTGAACACTTCTTTTACGAAATTTTAATTTTCGTTTCTTTTTTTACCGATATTTCCAACAAAGATGACGAAGAATGTACGAACCTTAATTGGTTTCCCGCTTCGGAGATTAAGGTGACCCCTGAACAGATTGAAGAAGTATATACGCCTGACGATTATACGGAAACTCACATATGCGGTATCGGCATAAAAATTATTCTCTCCGAGAATGTCATTGTGAGTTTGACGAACGAGGATCACGGAAATATCATTAAAGCGGAATCGCAACATTCCGATTTACTGCCGGCTGTTTATGAAGGTAATTATGACTTAAAAAAATAGGTAGTGTTTATAAATTTTTACGTCTACGAAATGATTATCATTTATTGTAAAATTACGATCACTATAAGTTTAACTATTGCAAATGTATGACAATGTTTATTTCTACACAATAATCAGTCATCTTTTTTTTTTATAAAAAATAATTTTTTCATACACATGGTGAAGAAACAATGATTCGAAAAAAAAAAATACATTCTTTACACAGGTGGTTTGAAAATATGGGAATGCAGTTACGATCTGGGAAATCATTTGATAGAAAATGGAGTGCAATTCAAAGAGAAAAAAGTTCTCGATTTGGGATGTGGCGCGGGTATAATTGGTCTTCTTGCCCTTATCAAAGGATCGACTGTACATTTTCAGGATTACGTATGAATGGCAATTAAAATCAATCTGATGAATTATAATGAAACATATTCCAGCAAGTGAAAAATAAAAATCGTTGTACAGAATGCGGAAGTCATCAAATTGGTGACGATACCAAATGTTCTTCTGAATTTGGAAGATCGTCAAGCCATACACGACAAATGTGAATTTTATTGCGGTGACTGGGCCTCGTTTGAGAAATTATCGACCCTCAAAAATCCCAACGAAGAAGACAAATACGACTTGATTTTAACTAGCGAAACGATTTATAATCCTGTCAATCAGGAAAAATTGTACGATATCTTCAAGAGAAGATTGAAACATAACGGTGTCGGGTGAGTGTATTTTTTTTTAAGCTGCGCAATAAAAATGAGTAATTATCGGCATTTTTAAACTATGTGCAGTTATGTTGCCGGCAAAACTTATTATTTCGGTGTCGGCGGAGGAATGAGACAATTCGAGACTCTCGTCAAAGAGGACCGATTATTTGATGTTGAGATCGTATGGAAAAGCGCAGAAGGTATACAGAGTAAAACAAATTATGAGTAGAATCTTAGTGTGAGATTTTAAAGTAAATAAACCTCGTTGTATTAATTAGACACAAACTTTGTGTATTTCACGAATTTTTCTGTTAAATTTTAAAGGCAACACAAAAATTGTGTAAATTTGCAGAAATCACAGAAAAAAATATTTCAAATTAATAGAAATAATCCTGTTAAATCAGAAATGATACGGTAATTGTATACAAATTTCACAAAATTTGTGTTAAATCATAATACACCTTTTTTTTTTACTTTGTAGTAGATTAAATAAAAATAAATAATTTATACTTTTTATTTTACAGAAAAAATAATAATTAATTCTCTGCTTTTAGGATTACAGCGAGAGATCATGATGTTGAAGAGATCACAGTCCTAAAAAAAAACATTGGCTTCTGATGAAAAATACTAATTTTTATATTGCCCAACATACCAACATAATATAAATTATATATATTGTGTTTAATGTACAATTGCAACTATTGCGTAATTTTCTATTATGGTGATAGTCGCTCATAGACCCATCCATCAATTCCCTGGTGTACAAGAATATTATCAATCTTCTCTTCTGACCGTGGTCGTCGGAAACGGATTCTATCGTGGAGACGATCACCCTGGCCTTGCCAGAACTCGACAGATTTTGGAATAACGATGAAGCCACCCCTGAGAAAGAAAATAGCGTATATTTATTATTTTCGTTCAGTATTGGGTTTAGTATAAAACTCACTCTTTAAATAAATTATCGGATCGTAACACGGATAAATTAGTAATATTTTTTTTTTTCAGTTTATTTTAATTCGCATCAAAGACTAAGGTTATTAGCGACGATATAATATACAAAATGTGTATATTTTCTAATCCTAATATTAAACATAAGTCATGAAAAAAATGATAGAGAACTATACATTATCCAATCACAGAGTTTCCAATCGGATCAAACATCATGATTTTCAATATCTAGTTTATTTAAAGAATGATCTATATCGTAATTTGTCGTAACACTTACCAACAGTCTGGCCTTTTTACGTTACCCTCGGTAAAATTTGCTAATAATTCTCTTTCTTTAACCATGAGGCTCTCCCTGCCCGCAATTACGCTACTCTGTTTGCTCGCATGAGCTCCTATTTGACTTGCAAATGGTCTGCTCCGGAAGTAAATATCAGAATCCTCGGCGGACGTTTTTTCCACACGTCCTTCAATGCGTATCGTGCGATGCAAAGCTTCCCAGTAAAACGTTAACGCGGCATTTGGATTGGCAGCCTAAAATGTTCAAATGGTATACTACTTGATGGTTATCAATCCTCAAAGCGATATATATTTTTCCCAAGCATTTCAACTCACGAGTTCGCGACCTTTGCGACTCTCGTAGTTTGTATAAAACTTGAAGCCTTCAGAGCTAAAGCCTTTGAGTAATACTGGTCTCACGGACGGTATACCATCCCTGAAAAAATATTAAGAATTTTACGTACATTTTAAAATATTTCTATTTTCTATTATATTTATTTTTTGTATCCATACAATTAACGATAATAATAAATAATATAAAATGTGTATGAAATTAAGTTTGCGACCACAAAGACATAAATGTCTAACGAATCATAAAAAAATATTTGTTTTTGCGTAGAAATGTTTTTAGTTAAAAAAATGTTACTTTATGTTTTCGTAATTAAAAAAGTAGAATTATTGGACTGATTTACTTAGTGGCAGTTCCCAGACACATTGCATTTGGTTCCCGAATACTGGCTGTGTTGCGGGCTTCATCGAACCACGCTTTAAATTGTCCAAAAGGTTCCTTGCTCTGCAGCTGATCCTCCGTGAATGTTTCGGACTTGTCTTTGTACTTAATTCGCATTGCTGAGTAAACAAGTTTTCAATTATTTTTATAATATCCTATAAAGAAATACTATGTAAAAACGTGTCAGAAAGTAAACTGAAAAAACTAACAGGACCAACGTTTAAAAAATTCGTGTTTATGAAAATCCGGTTTTATTTTTAAGAACCTTGCGCGACTTTCAAATTTTCTTTAAAAAAAAATTAGAGTACGTCATTCCCATAAAAACAGTTTCGAAAAAAAAAAAAAAATTTTAGAGTCGTTTTAATATAAACTTAAATAAAAGTACACTTGAAAACGAAAAACTTTCATGTACTTATTTTTACAATACAACTAATAGTTAAAAATATATAAATATTTGAAAAAAAATTGCTGAAGAAAATGAAAAAAAAAAAAACCATGCCATCGAAAATATTTAAAAAAAATTTAACATTCATCCCATTCTCTCAGGTGAAAAACTAAATAAAAAAAAAATGAAACCTATCGAAGAACATAATAATCGAAACCGGTGAGTTCGCTTAAAAATACGTCACATATTACTTGATTATTCTAAATAATACCTCCTATATCTACGCTGAAGGGTGCGCTTGTCGTGTCTTTCCTAATTTCTGCCATAATTTTCCAGGCAGCAAAATAACGCTGTTCAGTGATACTGTTGACAATCGATCTGTAGCGCGAAAAACTCGTCAATGCCATAAACTTGCCCGTCGAGAGGCTTTAACGATCTTGCACTAAATTTAAAAAAATGTACACCTTCCCGGAGACGCACAGAATTAATTGCCTACAATTGCTCGTGTCCTAAACACAAAACCGCTCCCGATGTAGCTTAGCGGCGTTATCTCGATGTTCTTGTTGGCTTTATAATACAGGTATGTCATCGAGACATAAACTGGCTGTTCGTATCGACGTTCCATTCAATGAACAGAGTGAAGTGAGTATTATGAACGCCTCTCGGCAACTCTCACTAGTTACGTAACATCGAATAACGAGCAGAATAATTCCGATCTCAGTTGACGATCTTTTCACATGATTTCATAAAAACATATGACATAATTTCTATGTACAAGTAAAATTTGTATTTGAGCGGTTTAATTTGCCTATCAGTTGAACAGCTTTGCATTATTATTTCTTATCACTGACGTTTGTATGCGCGTGAGTCATAGCCAACGGGTAGCGACGTTGCGTTTTTATCAGCTGTTCCAAAAACATTGTGTTTGTACACAATGAGAAGCGTGATTGTGACGACTATTGGCAACAACGAAAGTAGCAATAGGGGGAAAATTAGGTAAATTTTAGGCCTAAAAAAAGTGGCGTACAGTGCTTTACAGAAAAAGAACACATGACACAAAAATGTTTTTATTCAGATAACACAAATCGGTACATATATTAAGAGTTTTATTGATACGAGTTAACAATCGACTATCACGAGATTACAGTACCTTCCGTAACCATGATTCGAATTGTTCGATGTCGGAACAGCTCGACTCTGCGAAATCGATCTTTGTGTTGAGATGAGCAAATTCAAAGTCTTTGCCCCGTTTGCCAATGAACGAATTTATCGTCGAGGCATCTGTTGCTTCAAGTTGACTTGTCTTTGTCACTCGCAACAGATTTATCTCCTTTTCGAGCAAGCTCTGCACTACTGAACAACCCTTCGCCATTGTCTCATCTTGCTTGTGGCAAAGTATCAGAAGACGAGAGATTGATTGCATTATTGGGTCTGACAGCAATGTGTACAGGAATCTATGGTAGATGAAAAAAAAAAAAAAATGAAAAAACAAAAAAATGAGAATAAGATAACAGTGTAAGTTTGTTATTGCTTTTGCACACAAACAGCATGTTAAGTCACTCGATGGTTACATTTACACAGACCCACTGGGGATTTTTCTAATCAATATTTATGTCATGGTCTAGAAAATGAAATAGCAAATTTAAAAAATATAACATTTTGTTACGCAGCCGTGAGGTAGATAATTCGATTCTGGCCTTTGTACTGTTTGTGGCTATTTACATATTTTAGTACACTGTTAAAATGTGTAGTAAAATTTCAAAATTCAAAAAAAAAATTGATCTTCCTAATTTAAAAGATATTTAGTATAAACTACTTTAGTTTTATTTTCAACTTCCATATGGGTCAACAAATACCATATAGACCTGGGTCAGACTCTCAACATCTCAGACTTGATCCGCAATTTTTTGTATTGTTGTTGCAACTCTAAAAAGCAATCACATGTTTTTAGATTTTTTTTTCCTAAATTTTACTCAGTTATGATTTTTCAAAACTAACAAATTGTTATCCAGAATTGAAAGATCTGAAAAAATTCTGAAAAATTTTGAGCCAAATATAAGAAATTTCAGCATTCGCTTATATTTTTATAACAATCATGTTAATATCAACTTCCTGTTGGTACTGAAAAAATATGATAATTTTTCTTTTAACCATAAATATTACAGAAAAACACTGTAATGTACTACAGCAGAATTAATTAGTATTTTCTTGCTATTTCTCTTCTCTTTACTCAGTTTTACAAAGTGCACAAGGCCAGAATGGTTTAATAAGGTGACATCAAAAAAAGTATAGCCTGAAAGATCCCAGGGTGTCTATTTGAGGAAGCTTAGTCATCTGAGAATGATGAAAATACAATTGTCTTTCAATTGCTCATGTGAAAACTTGCAACCTGAAAGAAAAAATACCACTTGGCTACTGCAAAAATATGAAATGTTTTTTCATATGTGAAATTTTTTTTTCGCAGCTCAATTTATAGAACATAACATTATAATAAAAATGTAAACCTAAAGCTAAATTTTCCTGCAACTTCTGTACAAAAACTGAACTTTCCTGTACAGGCCAGACTGCTTAAAAAAAAAAAGTGGCCTTCAAAACGTCAATTTACTTAATTCGAGAAAACTGTAGTCTACCACAACTTAAAAACTGAAAAAAAAAAATTGAACTAGGCTATAAAAAAGCTCCTAATTTAAAATATTTCCTTTTTTTTCTTTGTAAAGTAGATTTTTTTTGTATAAGATTGCAAAATTTCATACATACAATTCCAATAGAATTTTAATTTCATGATTCTTGGGTGACTCAAGGCCCCTCAACAAATTGAAGTTATTCGGTAAATGTCTAGAGTTAAGTTTA
This sequence comes from Perithous albicinctus, assembly GCA_964016905.1. Lineage (NCBI taxonomy): Eukaryota > Metazoa > Arthropoda > Insecta > Hymenoptera > Ichneumonidae > Perithous > Perithous albicinctus. The sequence continues at coordinate 24,423,860 of OZ024691.1, read as the reverse complement.
GTTAAAATTATTCACTTACTCAGCCACATCTCTGATCTCTTTCTGCAGAGTTACAGAATCAATTACGTATACCACACCCCTCGCAGAATTCTTGTGTTTGTCAAAAAACTTGTACCTCAAACGTTCGTGACCAGGTATATCGACTATTTGCAGGCTTTTCTAAAATAGTAATTTGTCAAAAAACAATTTTGAGGATATCAAAGAAAGAAAAAAAGAAAAAGTGGAATTCATCATATAAAGCATGTTACTAACGTGATTCATGATAATGCTGCCGATGTTCTCCTTGACAGAGGTATGAGTACTGACAGGGGTGGATTGGAACAATCTTGCGTATAGCAAGGTTTTGCCTGCGTCGCTCAGTCCTGTCAGAAGTACACTGCGGCCTGCAGATTTTCTTCTTCGCCATAGCTTGAACAGAACTGCGAGAATAGTACAAAGTTTTTAGAAAGTAAGGAGCAAAAATGGTACACATGTTGAGTATATCATCGTGAATCAGTGTCAAAGAAAAATATGTATCCTTTTCTCTACTATATATATAATTATAATGCTTTGTACCTATCTTTTTTAGTCATGGCTTTTATAATGTTTTATTACTGGTGTAAATATCACGACATACGTTTGATATAGTTGAATTAAAAATAACACTGTGCCAGACAATTGTATATACAAATGAAGCGTGGATATGTATATAAAAATTATCATGCAAACACTACTCGATTTGCTGTTAATTTATTGAGTTTTCTATTTAAAAATTCGACACGAAAATATGTGGTAACACAGATTTAACCTCAAGAATTTTTTAATTTATTACCTAAAGTCACTATTATGGCAATTACTGCAACGATTATTCCAAACATTTGAGAATCACTGCTTTCATCCATCAATTGATCGGATTTTCCATGTTTTTCCATTATTAAAACTTATAAAATCTTGCAGCTGTGATGTATTATTTGGTAATCAACTTGACGGTGGTAGAAGCGTGGGCCTACACAGGGGGGAAAAGCGTAGACGGGTCTCGTCGGGTTTGAGTTACGCCAGTCCCGTCTCCTTGGAGCGCTGCTGTGCTCGCTCTATCTCGCTCGCACAGTATTTCCCGTCTCTCTTTAGCATCGCCCTCGGGATTGTTCGGGGCCCGACTTTGCCCGACTCCGCCATTTTCTCCGAAGTGTTGTTGTGTATTGAATGTTATTTGTGATTACAGTTTTCCGATTTTCAAATACAAATTAAAGTACAGTTGTAAAAAGTAGAGGGTGTTAAGGACAATTGTGTATTGACATATCTACATCTGTATATTGTTATATAGGAGTGCAAAACAAATGTGAGTACATAAATCTTCATTTAAAAAAATAATATTCCAGAGAGGTTATGTTATGGTTTATATTTCTCTAGATTTTCTATTAAAATTGGCGTTTTTTATATTATACGTAATTACAAACAACTGATAAAATATACAAACAAGTAATAAACATAAAATGTAATGTTAGTTCATTTTTTTTAGCATTACTATGCCGAAAAAGTGTTGTGTGCAGGGATGCACGTTGGGGGTAACTCATACATTCAAGTTTCCTCAAGCAAGTATAGATAGAACACGATTTTTAACGTGGCTAGCTGCGTGTGGAAATAATACTCTGCTGAAAGTACCCCCACACAACCTCAGGAATCGGACACTATGTATTCACCATTTCGAACCGAAGTACATCCTGTCGAAGAAACTCAGCTCTGCCGCAATACCTACGCTGTGCTTACCAGGTAAACTTTTCATGTTTAATATTAATAGTCTACGCATTCTTAGGAAAATTGCTGTCTCTCAATATGAGTTCGACAACTTTGACTGTGAGTGACTGCGACTGCTACGAGTGCGACTGCTGTAGAGCGGTCAGTCGTAGTCGAAAAGTTACCTGGTTAAAGTTTACCTAATAAACTTTACATATTAAATATTAATACTTTGCTGATTCTTAGGAAAAATTGATGTCTCTCAATATGAGTTTGACAACTTTAAGGAGAATGACTCGCAGAAAGAATATCCTGACAATAATAATGAAAGCAAACAAGTCCTTCGAAGCATCTCGCTCAATACGTCTGAAAACCCACAACAAAAGACAACAGAGAACACGTTGGATCCTATCTGTAAGTCGTCAAAGTTATTTTATTATCATTAGTTGCATATAAGAAAGCTAGGACGATGCATTTCATAATAGAATTTCTATAATTTAATAGCAGACTCACCCATCGAACAACTCCTATTCGTCCAAGATGAAAATAACACCAATCTCATCGATACAATGAAAAGTACATTGGAGAGCTCAGAAAGGCCATCAAGCAATGGTAAGCATTGCACTACTTTCACTGTATATCATCACGCCATGTAAATGGTCTAAACTTTAATAGCTGTCAAAAGTTTCTCCATGATATTAAATTTTCTTGTTTATTATTTGTTTGCAGGTGCCGATTTGAAGCGTAAAAGAGAGATAGACGATGATGTGACGAGTGCTTCTCCGAAACGCAGTCGGCAAATTAAGCGGCGGGTAGAAGGAAAAAATGGTAAAAATACGGAATTCTGTTACTGCAAATATTTGATTCGTCTGATTACTGCTGTGAGTAATACACACATTGGGTCGTCAAAGCGTAATGCGTTTAAGCGCTGGCAGTACATACGGAAAGTGAAGAGGATCCGAACAATAATGCAAACCTCCTACGAGCAAGCATGCCTGCCGAAACAATTACGGCGATTGTGTAATCGTACCATGTAATTGCAACGACGAAGAATTACTACACGAAGAATTTCCAACGATGAAGAATTGCAATGACGAAGAATTGCAACGACGAAGAATTCAGCTGTACCTGAAGAAAGGAAACGCACTGTTCTTAAGAACAAGCGCATCAGTTGCAACAATTACAGCGATTTCTTAATCGCGTCATGTAGTTGTATGTAACAAATTATTTTAAGGTCATGTAAAGTTTCTTTTATTTTCATGGAGCAGAAGTGAGATATCAGTGTATTTTCTCGAAAAAAAATTGATAATTTGTTTCGGAAAAATTGAGTTTTTTTCGCTTCTTTGCAAAGGGGCTTTCTTTGTATTTTTATAATTCAATTTTACTTGTATCCGATGGACAATTTACAGTGATAACGCATTTCTGCTACTCCGATTATGAATTTTAAATATACCTTCAATTTGTTGTTTCCTGTTTTAATACTATTATGGATATTTCCACAGTTTCGCTGCTTTCCTACTTTGATCTGTCAAGGAAAGCCAATCTCTCACCAACGGATATTAAGCTGTACAACACGATTTCGCGTCTGAGGAAAACAGCGAGAGATGCCCAAAAGGCGAAGGTTTCTGTGACTGAGAAGTTGAAACGGGCACAGAAACTATTGCGCCACGGATCTACTAAGCTGCTGGAAGAAATGCCAGAAACAAGCCAGAACTTTCTCATGTCCTACTTCAGGAACATGAAGCGCGACAAATATAATCGACAATACAGCATGCGGGATAAAGTTTTTGCGTTAGCTCTATATAAGCGGAGCCCCAGGGCTTATACCTTCATGCAAGGAATATTTTGTTTACCGAGTGTGCCAACTTTGCGCAAACTCATAAAGTCGATTCCAATACGACCCGGTTTTTGCCGATTTTTGTTTCAAGCGATTAGCGATAAAGTGAAAAGATTAGAAGCTGATAATTCCCACTACTGCGTTTTACTTTTCGACGAAACATCTCTCGATCCTACGCTGCAGTACAATCCAACGACAGGATCAATCGATGGCTTGGTTGACAATGGAGACGAGAGGCACCCGCAGATAGCCAACCATGCGACGGTTTGGATGCTAAAAGGAGTTCACGGCAATTGGAAGCAACCGATCCTATACTCCTTTTGCCACTCAACTATAAAGTGGGAGGAAATCGTACGTACGTACAAAGCTGTGGTAAGAGAAGCTGCGAAGTTCGGGCTTAAAATTATTTCGTCGATTTGCGATCAAGGTGCGACTAACGTCAGAGCTATGAGAAATTTAATAGAAGGTAGCAAGAGCGATTCTTTTAGTCAAGGCGAAACTCTGCGCAATGATATTATAGTCATCGATGGTCAAAAAATCGTTCCCCTCTTTGATCCTCCTCATTTGCTCAAATGCGTGCGAAACAATTTATTGACAAAGGATGTTAGATTTACATTGAGCGATGGAGTGCAACGCATGGCGAAGTGGTCGCATTTGGAGACTGCTTATAAAATCGATATCAGCAGTTCACTACGAACGATGAAAAAGTTGACTGAATTTCATATTGATAAAGACAAAATAAAAAAAATGAAAGTCAAGCTTTGCACTCAAGTCTTCAGCAACAACGTGGCTTCTGTTATCGATCTTATGAGTCGAAGCGGTGCTAAGAGTGTGAATGGCGAACTGTCAATGCCAGCTGCTGGGCAAGACACTGCATATTTTTTCGATTTCATGAATAACTTATTCGATTCGGTCAATGGCAGCGCGACACATAAAGCAATGACTTCTACGACAGCATCGGACGATGTCTGGAATTCCTACATAAGTGTCTTGAGAACTATGTCGTATGTTAAGTCAAAACCCGGAGACGTTGAGAAACCGATTGTCTTAAAAAACTGGATTCACACTTTACAGGGTTTCAAATACTTGAAAGTATATCTAAAAGAACTGGGCTTCACAGAGTTTTATACGAGAGTATACAATCAGGATGCACTGGAAAACTTTTTTGGTCAGATCAAGCAACACGGAATGCGAGACACTAAACCGAATTGTTCAAGCTTCCACGCTCACTACAAAACGTTGTTATTACAAAGTTTCTCTCAAAATAATTCGCGATTTAACTGCGAAATAGACGAATCATCCACTTTTCTAGTGGACTTGGAAAATTTACTAACAGCTCCAGCTGTAGAAAAAGAGTTTGTATTGCCGCCACCTTCTACACGTTTATCAGTCGCCCCCTACACCGATTTCCAGATTGACTTGAAAGAATTCAAAGAAAGTATCCATCGGCTTATTAAAGTATGCCAAACTTGTCGGGAGAACGTATTTGGTGCCGATAATACAGCCAGGGGTCACAGTCGATTCGAAGACGGGTTGAATAGAATAGCGGGTATAATGCCATATTATATATCACGTTTTATCCACATCGAAGGATTCAGTAAAGTTATCGTTGATGATCTGACAAAAAAAGATTATTTCGCGTTCGAATATTGCGACCACGCAAAAGAATTGTCGAGTCAAATTTTGATAAAATACGTTGCTAGCACGATCGTCCGATATTTAAAGAGAGCGTCGAGAATTCTGTCGGGGAGTGAGAAGCCAGATTCGGAACTCAAAGACACTCTCATGCTGCAGGCCCATAAGCTATTAAAAAACAGGACATGCCGCCGCTCTGTTAAACTCTAAACATGTAGAGTCGTAACTTGCACGTTTCTTGTACATAATGTATATATGTGTATATGAGTATTAATTTATTTACGTAATAAAAATTACATTTACTAATATTTCATGTGCTTATTTTATGTATTTTATATACGTGTATATCCCTAAGTATCGATTCATTTACGTAATAAAAACTATAATCTCTAATATTTGTTACGTTTATTCAGTGTATTTTAAGACTTTATAGAAAAAAAAAAAAAAAAAAATATCGAGGGCTCGAACCCTCGATCTCGAGGCTATCTAACTAGACGTTTTACCGCTGGGGCATTTTGAGGTTTCGATCTGGCCGCAAACTATTAGTCGTACTTAAGCTGTGTACACTCGCTTGCTTGTCGAAAGAGGGGTGAGGTTAGAGTGAAACAGTAACAGTGTGCGAGAGAGACAGAGCGAGCCCAGCAGCGCTCCAAGGAGACGGGACTGGCGTAACTTGAAGCTAACTGCCACTGTGTGAGCTTTCCCTCCCTGGGCCTACATTTGCTGGATTTGAAAACGTCATCACACGCGTTTCTGCAGAATTTGACGTTTTTACTTTAGCGGAAAAAGTAATTCTCTAACTTATCCACTGTAGTGAATTTACCGATAAATTATGTTATTTAATATTTTTACCGATTAATCTGTCGGTAATTTATCTTAAGGTGAAGTGCCACACTTTCTTTCACGCCTATCAGCGGACCCTGTCGGTAATAAAAACTGCAATGCTCTTTTTTCGTGGGTGTTGAAACCCTTAGACCAAATGAAAATAGGAATCCGCTGCATCTTTCAGCCCCGCAGTGGAATCCTATTTTTATTTGACCCTAGAGTTCCAACCTTTCGAAAAAAGGTGTACAGAAAGTTTACAGGTGGCGCCACTGAACGTTTTCGAGAAGTGCTGCCATCTATCAGCGAGGATTCAAATAATCTCAATGATCTAATTTTTCCTACCGAATAGAAACTTTAATTACTTTCGTTTAACTGCATTCGTTCGTTTTGTAAGGATTAAAATTAATTATTGCAGTAGCTTAAAGAATCATTCACTTCGTTAATCAGGAAGATATTACATAATAATACTAACAAAAAATCTTAGTTCAGATAAATTTTCCGTCCGGAGATTTCTAATTTCAATGTTTTTCTTTTTGTGAAAATAAATAAACTTGAATAGAAAGCATTTGTAGATAAGCTGGTATTTTAGATTTAATTTACGATGATTTAAAATTAACTAACAGTATAAATAACGTGTTTAGTATGCCGTTCGTGTTTAACGAAGGGGTACAATTATATTTTCAACTAAGTGCTGTAAACATGAGATATAGCTAGTAATTTTCTTTATCACGTTTTAATACTAAATTCAACATAAAAAATCGCATAAAATAAATGGGTTTCTTCATCAGTAATATAATTTGAAGCGTAAACAAAAAATTGTTAAGTTATGCACTTAATATTCTTTCGGAATTTTTTATCGTTCCTTACATTGCAAATAAAGAGCCATTCCCACAAAAAATCTTCACAGGTACTTATAAAGGACTTTAGAAAAAAGATGAAAGGCTTTAGAAAATATATTTTGGACAATCTCAAACACATGAAACACGCGAAAAAATACACAAAAATCAAAATTCTTTATTTAAATCTGTGGATAAAATATAATATTAAAAAATCTGATATAATTTGTACATATTCTGGGCACTCTATTCCTAATCTCAAAAAGATTTGGAACTTTTTTTTTTTATGACTTCACGAAAAAGTAAAATAATAAAATACGTTCAAGTTATAAACCGGTCGCCACTGCAATTTCAGTGAAATATTATGCTAGCGATAGCTGATAAATTTCCTGTCAACTGTGCGTAACAACACCTCGGTGACTCATTGATCATTATACTTGATAATTGAAAACAACCGCAGCACTGCCAAGCCCTTAAAATTTACGCGTTAGTGTATCAAATATATTAATGTAATTACACTGAAAATTTAATGCCCCCCTTCACGAATGCTTTTCCGCGACAGTGAAATAAATTATTAATCTAACATCCATAAAATGCAATCAGTAGACCTTGGAATAGAGCAAAACTGCTAGTGTTTTATCAGTCTCCTCGCGTCTATATAACTTCCCTCTCGATATTCTTAGCCGTTCCAGGACTGGGACTTTATTCATCTGCCTAACGAAGCCTCACGAGTCCCGCCGGCCTTTCCATACTTGGTTACCTCTACAAGCGTAATGGAAAAAAAGGACCTCAGAGCGCGACTTGCCGCTATCAGCAACAACCGTCGTCGTTGTACCAGCGAATTTATTGCTTCGACTCCCTTTAGGCACTGGGCTGCTCTACGAAGCGGCGGAATTTCCCTTTGGGAACGGCAGATCGCGCCTTGTCAGTCAATTCCTCGCTATGGTCAAGACATTTGGCTCTCTCTCTCTCTCTCTCTCTCTTTTCCTTTTTCCTTTTGCCATGGCAAGTAACCGTGCGACCGGTATTTCCACGGCCATTAACCCACCTGCGTGTACGACACACGCTCGACGACGTAAAAGGATTTCCGAATCGCGATAATATGCACACTTTTGGTTCTCCTTGATTCCACGCGAATTCCTTCTTCTCGATTAATGCAAATCGAACATTTTTCAGAGTTTTGAGATCCTGTCGGTGAACGGATAATTTAGCGATTCTGAAGGTTGTTGTGTCAACCTGACTCATGCAAGATTTCAATCGGTGGGTTCTTACAATTAATTTGAAAATCAAATGAATACAGTTTACACGTCTTACTTATTTGCTTCATTTTTTTTTCTGATTGCAGAGTGAAATGGAACTTAGAACTAGAAGCTTCATCAGGAGACTGATTTTTCTCAATCTTTTTGGCAAGAGATGGATTATATCGTGAAAAAAGATTGATCATCGTTTGAAGCAATCGAATATGCGACCCATTTTTCGACTTCTTCATAAGAGAGAAACTGCTATGCAGTTTAGGGTGATCCTTAAACGAGATTAAATGGAATTTTACTCCCGTTTAAGGACGTGCGAATAAAAATTCATATACTGTATGCATAAAGCTTCATATACATTCTATGAATTCCCCAACAAAAATGCGAAATGGTCAGCGTAATGTTCATGACGAAATGTAAATTGCTATAATGTCTGTTAATTCAGGCAAAAAAGTCAACTCAAATTGAAGAAGCAGGGAAGACAGGAGTGTTCGAGACGATAACCCTCGAGAGTTAGTTCTCGAGCGAGGGAAAGGAGGACGCGATGTGATAAAGTGCGACAGGAAAGGAGGCTGTATACGCGGATGCTCTGTAACATTTCTTATGGTTAGCGTCAGCGACAAAAAGGGACCGCCCAGGCTCGCGCAGAATCGGCAATTATATCGCAAAAAGAGGTCCGATCGCCTCACAGACAAACTGTTTCCTGTCCCGTAAACAATACTGTCGAATAATCCGGACAACATAAATCGTCGGTAGACGACACGATACTCGCGATATTCTATACATAAAACTACGACAAAAACTAGTATATCGATTGGCAAAGCGCTTGAAATCGCTATTAAAAGACTGATTCACAAATCGGTTGAGAGCCTGTTATACACTCACTGGGGTAGAATTTTAAATTAACTGTATATTGCAAGGACCTCCCGTTCCTGCGACTTATCGAACGCTCGAACGCCAGTCCGGAATTTCGGGTCTCCGTATGCGGAACACTTTAATGAGTATAAACGCCACCCGCAGCGGCGGTGCCTTTCAGTTCGTCTTTGCTATCTTGTATTTTGGTAGTAAAAATTGGAGCACAGCCTTCCAGGGATCTGGACCGCTTTAAATTTCGAGACGCAGAATTACTTATGTGACGCGTTAACACCTTGGGTTAATTATGTTTTAAGTATATAAATCAGATAAGCTCTATGTGGTCTGCACGAGTGATCTCATTTTGGATATTTTCTCCGCATCAATTTGTTAACCCTCGGTTTTCATACTCTGCATCAAACCGACCAATTTTTTTTTAGACGTGAAAAAGTTATGATTTTTAAATATCTTTTCTGAGACGTTAACTTCATATTTAGATAAAGAGCTTAAAAATAAAAAAAATAAGTTATGTTTTTTTTTAAATACAATTTTCTAGTCTCGTTTGATTTGCTAAGTTATTAGTTTACGAAAACATATTTTGCAACGTTTAAGAAAATTTCTATACTTGAATTCGTCCAAATAAAATAATTAAAAAATTAATTTGACCAATATTTGACAGCAGTGTGACTACCTTGCGAGTCTTCTCAGAGGTGGTAAAACGAAGCATCCTTTTTCGGTTTTGTAACAATTATTCCGGCTGGTCAGTTCCAAAAGTGAGCATACAAATCGTGGGTGTTCGACTCGCAGCGATGGAATATAATTTTGGTGACACTTGAAAGAGCGCTCTACTATACACATGGATTTAGGTCTATTTAACGACGACGTTCATATTTCGTTATATTCTTTGTGAGGCACTCGCGCAGGCCCGACTCCCGGTATAAAAGAGTCAACTTTGTAACAGAACCGATCATAAAAGTGGCCCCCGTCTCTCATATGGGCATCTCACATAAATCTCCGTGTATGAATGCAACTGGTAGGGCATAACCGCCTAACAGGGCCCTTGAGAACAAAGTCGAGACCATTAAAAAGTTTGAGCACAAAGTACAGACGAGCCGAGAGATACTCACGCGGCGGCTACCGCTCGCGCGCCGCGTACTTTGATATACGTCTTGCTAATAAAATGTTACAAATTCGTTGCATGCGGGGTAGTTTATGGTCCGTATGAAGCCTTCATCGAAGAAGAATCCTCTTCTATCGGTTTATGTCTTCCCCCAAGGCCATTATGAAATATTCTTCCCCTTAATATTCTTCACCTGAATATCGTTTACGATTTTGTACACAATTGACGTCACAGGTTTAGGGGTGGCGAATCGGTTTAATCTGCAAAGATGCTGAAAATGTATTTCAATGAAGCTTAAGGCTGCATTAAACATAACATTCTTAGTCAAAAGTGAAATTTCAGTACTGCGAGACGAAAGAAAATTAATATTGATTTTGAATAGTAATAATGCAAAAAAGTTTTCATTAAATTAGTAAAAAAAAAAGTTCAATAAATTCAATAGAAACGTTAAATATGAAAAAAATAGAGAATTTTTTAAAAATACATATATATATATATATATATATATATATATCTTTTTTAGATTTGATTTGATTTTTTTTTTTTCAAATATTGCTCCCGTCTCAAGGTACTCATAATCCAATATTATGAAATTAAACTTTTCGTTGGGAATATTTGTGTAATGGAGATGCTTAATGCCGTGAGAAATCTTGATAATCTTAGCTTTGTATTGAAAATCCATTCCGGAAGTGCTAAAAGAGAATGTTGGGTGAGAAGTGGTATAGCTCAACTCCATTAATGGTATCTTTATACATTGGTACATATTACGCTGGGAAAATGGTTTGAAAAGCCGTTGTGTTCGGGCCGAAGTATAACAATAATTATTTCATCGCTACAGGCAGTCCCGCAAGAACTTAGACGGAAATGAAAGGGTTTTACGTGACGCCGGTATACAGCGCAAGTATACGGGGCCGTATATTTTGACAGTTACGGCAGTCCTTAACGATCGGATTAATTTTTATGGTGCGTCGCGAAATGAGACTATGCGCATATGTACAGTATACATCGCGAACTGTGGGACGAAGGGAGAATTTCCTTCGTTATGTTCCTCAGGCTTTATATTCGCTGCTTTATAACGTCGTCGAAGTATCTGCCTACCGGCAGATGGCCAATGCTCGGAGGCTAAAACTCGGTGAACTAATTTTTAACAATTTTATAGTTGATATTAAAATCTCGAAACATATTTCATAAGAACGTATAACGACGTAAAAAGAACTCAGGTTTCCGAAAAAAAAAAAAAAATAAACATCATCATCAGTCATTGGAATGTTATAAAGTAGTTAAAATTATCATTAACGATTTAAAATATGTTTTTAAGGGGCTTTCACAATTTTTATTAATTTATTTATTTATTTTATTTATTGAAAATTTACTGTCGATAATAAAGTAGATATTTTCATATGTTATTAATTATTTAGTTAGAAGGAATGGCAGAGATTATTGAATGCGATAGAATTATTATATTTTAAGTTTTATTTGAATCAAAAAAATTATGAAACTAAATTTTTTTTCCAATTCGACACCTTCGATTTTCCTTCGAATTTTTATAAAATTCACAGGATCATGTGTTCAACTTGCAAAAAAAAAAGTTAGTAGAAATCTACCATTTCAGTAATTAAAAAATTAAGCAAATTACAATATTATTCAAATTTTAATAAAAACAAAAATTTCGGATTATTTTTCGTCTTAAGAACAAATTACGAATTACGAATTCCACACTGCTGATTATTCTGTAGTATTTGCACGTATATTTCTGCACTAAATAATTTCTTTAGTTCTGAATAAAAGTAAAAATGTAATAGTATTGAAATATTCATAAAAAGAACGCAAATTACTCATGTTGTAAATTTCATAACATTTTTAATAGTCCGACTTATTGCGAGGAATATTACAGAAGGCTAGAAAAAAGACTGCAATTGATAGAAATTGCGCCATATGCAGAAAATAATTACCAAATTACTTTTTAATAGGTCCTTCTCTCCATATATATCGTGCTGGAATAAACGATGTTATATTATGTAAAAAAAAAATCGACTCGGTGAAAGGAACAAGTGCACTCACCACCCACTATTACAAAGCCATGCTCATTGTATTTGTTTAGCATTCATTGCGATACATAAACTTCGTGAGCATGAAACAGAGTAAAATGTCGAAATATATATATATATCTATAAGTATATTAGCCCGACTAGACCGAAATCGCGATCTCGCCGTGACCGTCACGCTGTCCCGCTCTCCGGAAGGGTGAGAGAATCGAACTATTCTTTACGACGAGAGCGTGGGAAATACGACGTAACCCCGATCAAGATTTTTACGTTGTTCCCTCTCTGAGCAGGAGAGATAAAAAAAAAATTGTGCCATACAGGAATTCTGGAGGATGAGGTCCAGCCGAACTCATTCATCGACCCAGAAACTCAGCGAACCCTTATAAAACCGAGAAAAAAAACGTAGGATCCCTTGATTTCGATCTTCACCCTCCTGTAGAATCCAGATTTTTGGAAGCCGGTGAACGAAGTATATATACGCCAGTAAGGGTATTCTAGCTGAATTCTCAAATAACGCACAACGTGGAATGACACGAGGTATACATAAAAGAGGTAAAGGCTTTTGTCGATGCGAAAAAAAAGGATTTTTCATCCCCTTTGATCTGAAGCCTCTGTGAAAATTACCCTGAAAGGGAAACTCAGCAACCACTCTCGCTGATGGTTAACCTGTGTTTGAAAATATTGATGTATTATACGATATCGAACGATCGAAATGTTGAGCGATATTGAACCCTTTTCTGTAGACTATGTGATGCGGGGAACTCCCGGGTTGGGTGATTGATAAATAACCTGATACGAATGAATGGATTCAGGGACTTGGTAAATGGGAGAACACCAGAGGAATCCCACTATTGGTAGAGCAAATGTCATTTCAGAATAACTAATTAATTTTAATTGATCTTCACCCAGAGAAAGAATGGGTTTTTTAAAAACAAATATGGAAATTTATTTGAATCATCATTTATTTGCATAAAATATAGTTGAACTAAACACATCTTATTAGTCCTACATTCTAATTCTATGGCATTTTGAATTTTTTTAAAAAAATTTGTATTCGCTCCAATTTCCACAATTTTTGAGATATCGGCCTGAAATTTGATTTACAATTAGACTATTGTCAGACAATGTTTACGATTGCCTGTCGTACGAAACATTTATAAATCCAATTCCAAATAAATGGAAGCTGAAAAAGAGTCATAACTATGGAGTTGGACATGGTTAAAAATATCTAATGAAGTAACTAATCGCACAATAAAGCTTCCTTTATGGGGAAGCCAGAAATTCCAGAACTTGAACTATCATAACTGAATTTTTATGAATAAAAGATAACAGCGAGGAAGCAATATCGGAATTCCAATCGACGCTTTTTTTTATCCATATATTTCTAAAAATAAATAAATATTTTTTTATTAATATCAAAACCATTTCAAGACTAGTTCTGATCGACGTTATTATTCTGTCGAAATAGAGAATTTGATCGAGTTTCTCGGACCAGTCAAGCCCTTCGGTCGAGCGATCCAGAGAGTACAGCTGCCGAGTTTGGGCTTTTTTTTGTCGTGTATTCTCTTGCACACGCGAAGAGATCACTTTTTATTATTTTCACGGTCGAGGAACCCGTTTCGCTATCCTTTCCACCCCCGCGATCACGTCGCTGTCTATCGCTTATACAGACCCCCAATTTTCGCCACAATGGAAAGGCTCGAGGATCCTTATAAAAATCGTGCCACAATGAGTCCATTGTCCGACAGGCTTACCCCATCCGTCCAATTCAACCAGGCGATTTTCCTCAGTTATAAAAAAAACTGAATCTCGCCGACCAAGATTTCTCGAGAATTGTGGAATTCGGTCATCTTGTGAATGGATCCCCGCTACTCTGCCACACTCTTTTTTGTTACGGAATCTCTGAATAGTACGCAGTATACACCAATTCTTCCGATTATGGTAGTTACTTCATGAAACAAATACAAAGATTAACGTTCGCCATAAAAATATGTTCTTCAGCATGATAAAAAATATTTTTTATCGCAAATTCAAAATTATTAACTATCAAATTGCAGAGACATAATTTTCTGAAGTTGCTGTTTTATATATATATAAAAAAATCGCAGTTCTTGAAAGTTCTTTACCATGCATATCAAATATTCGAAGAGAACAAACGGTCTTCTAAACTGATATAGGAAAATTATTTCTTGTGTTTGTTATTAAAATTTGTTGACATTAAAACACAAATTTATCATTGTCTCATATTTGTACCTAAAGTATTTTTTTGCATGTACAAAGTTGGGATCTGCAATCGAGACACTTCATGATCAATTAATTTGGTATAAATCGAATCGACATTTTGTTTATTGCGTAAGCTATGAATTCGCTTTGATAAATAATTTCGCATGGAAAATGAATGCTATAATGGATTATAATACATTTTCCGTTCTCTGCGTTCTTAAAAGAATTCAATCTTGCCTTATATTTTTCCTAATTCTCGGTATTATAGTCGAGAAAAAGAGGAAGAGCAATCGTGTAGCTACGAGATTGCAATCACTCGAGGCACGATGAGTCTCGGTTTCTCTCTTAGCCTTTGAGATCGTAGAAAAGGGGTTGGCGCATCGTTTTGCTTTCCGCTGCGGAAGATCGGCGGAATGCGAGGACCGTGTTCAGTGCTAATTGCCCGCGTGCGCTCATGTTTTTGTGACGATCGACGCCGGGGACTCTGGCATCAATCCAGCACATCCAGCCCTTATAACCCGAGAGCTGCAGCAGCAGCAGCAGCAGCAGCAAAGAAATCGATTTGATCAAAATGGCTCGTCGCTTAGATCAATAGATCGGACAGGCTTGATGCGCGAAGATAACGGTGCTATCTCGACACTCTTCGACAAAATGATTCGGACTCAATACTCATACTAATTCTGATCTTAATCAGTGATTACTTATTTTTTTCTTCAAGGAATTTCCTTAACAAATTTTTTAATTAAATTCAACTGAAATGTTAGACATCATTTAAATTGAATATATTTCCTATTTTTTTTTTTTTTTAATAATATGAACAAAAATCGTATATTCAAAATCTCATGCTATTGCACAAAAAAAAATCAAAATATGAAGAAAATTACGCCTTCTAGAATATGTTATATTCGAATCTGAGAACTTCTTTTTTATCTATGTGAAAAATAAAACATTATTTTTACATCGAATCGGTGAAACCCCTTTTAAGAATATCAATTATTTCCGAGAATAGTGAATTTAAAAAGCTTTTTATCATTTTTCCAATGTACTCCTTGCGTCAACACAATATAATATAGCTCGTAGATCACAGACAGGAAATCGAGATAGGCAGATAATATGTTGGGTGGAACTTTGCAACATTGTACGAACAGTGATTACAGTGGTTAACGTAGAACAAACACGCACATTTTATTCATTGTTAATAAGAGAGTTACAGTGCTCACATAGTATGTAATATAGCTAATTACTGTATCGTATGGGTATAATAGTACAGCTTCGACGAGTACATACAAAGTAATGATTAAAAATGCATATACGTTCTATTAAAAACAAAATTAAGGCACATTTGCTTCCTCATAGAGATCGCTGTGCTTTTGTAAAAACATTTTGTTTCGAGGTTTTCATACCAGGGTACTCAGAAATGTTTCTCAATGTGAAAACTTCGGGAAATGTGATTTAGGAAATTTTTTTTTTTTTTTTTTAAAGATATCTTTCTCAAGCTTGGTACGGAACTTGATTATTGTATAACAATATTTGGGTTTGAATTTGGTGCGAATCGATTGTAAATTTATGGCATCTAGAGATAAAAAAAAACTTTTAATCGAAAACGAAAAAAATATTATTTCCATAAAACATCATTTAAAAAGTCTTCAAAAATAATTATCTTTCCCAAAATCCATTATTCGTACCTTTTTGTAAAATTATTAAGCCGATCTATGTAGAACATTTTTTGTCTTTAATTAAAAGTGTTCATATTCTAAAAAAATGTATTGATTTCAAATAATTATAATATAACGTTGACGGAATAAATAAACAAATAAAGTAAGTTGGAAGGAATTGGCAGGGCTACGAGATTTGCTGACTCTAGTAGACACATTGCGTAAAGGCAGCAGCTTATACCATATTGTGCCGCTCCTCATGAAATGAATAAAAGATGCAGTAGCAAAAGCACCACCATCGCCACTACATCACTAGTATAGCTTAAGCATCAGCATTGCTCATTAACTGTGCGGTTATATGCCTACTCGTAACGAGAGGAATCCACGCGGCGAAACGTAAAAAAGAAAAATGGTAAACGACCACAAGCCTAGACAGAAGGAAGTACCGTCGAGGGAAGAGAAATGAAAGGAAGGGTGAGGAGAGCCAAAGCCGAGGAATGTCAAAGAGGCAAAAAAAAAAAAAGACACCAACTACAAAGAACACGATTCGGTAGGAAGTTAGCGCATGTAAATTTTCCTTCAGGCCATACGACACTACAATTTTTTTCGCCTTCGACTCTTTTGTGAAGCCCGAGAGAACCGCTGCGTGCGTAGAGAATATGTACATATAATTTTTTCTTGTTGAAAATCTATGATTAACTCTAGTTTTATGGTAAAAACAGGGTGTGTAATGAATGAGCGTCGTTAGAATTCCGTTCGAGTTTGTCGCCATACACCGACAAGATAAATTCTGTCAGTTCTATATATCGTCCCGGTTCTTCTGAACTCTTCGGCATCGCGTCCATTCTGCTACCGGTGAATGGCAAGTGCGTAGATATGACATCCGTTACGCATTTTCAAGCACACACGTTTTCAGCACATGTTTTCAAGTTTTTTGCAATTTTATTTCTAAAAAACTCCCCACTGGAAAACTTGATTATTACATTGAAAAAAAAATTCAATTCAAACATCTATTTAATTTGATATTCGTAGTTCCATCGATTGTAAACATAATTAATCAAACAATTTTAGCAGTCGGGAGATTCTTAAATTATTTTTTTTTGTTTCATGCTTTATAAAGTTCTCATTTGTACAAAGTAAAAACATAACATAGCAAAATAACCAAATATGCGATGAAAAATTATTAATTATTATTCACAAAATAGCACCAATTCTATATAATATTGTATTGTAAAAAACCTATGTTTAAATTTAGTTTTATGTTAAGAACAGAGTGTAATGAATGTCGTTCGTTAGAATTCCATTCGAGTTTGTCGCCATATTCCTCGACAAGATAAATTCCGTCAGTTCTATCGTCCCGGTTCTTCTGAACTCTGGTGACGGGTTCACTCTGCTACCAATGAATACCAAGTGCGTATACATGATATTCATTATACGTATTTCCAAGCGCACACGTTTCCAGCACATATTTTCTCGTTTTTCTAAGGATTCGTTAATTTGACTCTGAGAAACTAAACTACTGTTTTTTGTTCGACATTCTAGCCTTGATAACCGTGCCTATCGTTTGAGGGAGTCCGAAGGAAGGAACAAAAAAAAAAAAGAAACTATGGAGGGAACACCAACGAAGGCACAACCGAGGCGTCTGTGCTCTCATTACGTTATATTACGTCTGGAACGAGGAACGGGAAGTCAGAGACTACGAGGCTTCAGACTCATCCCAAAGTTGTCTTGGGAATCGTTGACGCGGGGCAGACGTGGTCCAGAAATTCAAGAAAGGAGCCTCAGGCGCTAGGCTCTCGCACGTTCGTCAAAGAGTTTCATTCATATGCGCGCTCGCGCGGCAAACATCACTGACGCGGACACGTGTGCCCCGGAGGCTGCTTCTGCTGGTGCTGCTGCTGCTGCTGTTGGCATTGTAAAACGGGATTTATGTCCTTTCGGCAACGACCAAAGCTCTCCCTTGGTCTCTTACTCGTATACGTTCTCTCAGTTATACTCTGTCGTTCATCGGCAAGTAGAAGCTAGGCTCTTGGACTCTGGCCCCTCTGTTCGCCAGTTCGTTACAGCACGCTTCTTCGGTATCGTGTGCGTGCAAGTAATTACTACGAGCGCCGCGCTCTTGGCCATGCCCATTTGTTACTCATCTCTATTAATATTAATTGCAGAGCCTTCGACTGTTAGGTATTCCACGATAGATCGGTCAATAGACAGACACGTGGGTCTATAAGACAAAGACAAAATCTGTGTATTTTTTTTTAAGGTGCATAAAAGACATTCGATGCACGAAATGGTTTACCCCTGTTTTGTGATGTTACAAAAAAAGTTTATAATTTACTTTAGAGTGGCGTAGAATATCTTATGTACAAATTATTTTCGAATTTTTAATTTCATTTTTCACCCAAAATTGTATACCGATTTTTGATTCTAGTTTTTTTCTTCATGATCGTGAAGAAACGATAGTCCTCGTAGAAATATCTGGCAAAAATTCGCTCAATCTTCAAACACCAATAAAACATTCGAAAAAGTTACAAGTTTATCTGTCAGGTAGTTTTTCATCATTCCCCAAAAAAAAAAGTGCAATTTGTATGTGTCCAAGGGGACATTTTCCAATTAATAACCAAAGATCCAATCCACGTCTGTCTCCTGACGTTTACGTGACGCTATAGCAAAAGAAATGTTTCCCTCAAAAGAATTCTACGTCTTTGAAGCATCATCCCGATTCCTCAGTGCGTAGCACACGTATATCGGTATAGACAGGAGATACTCGTAGGAAATTCCTGTGCGAACTCCACAGAGTTGGGAACGATGGAACGATCGTGAAGAAACGATAGTCCCCCGGAGCAGCATCGTTGCTCTCCTCTGGTTGACGTCCTGACGTGGACGCATCGGACGAGTCTGTCGTGCAAGCGCGTTATACGTGGGGAACGTGAACGAGGCACATCGAGATCCTCTTCCCCGTTTCCTTTTAGCTGGACAAAGGGCTGGCTCGCTGCCTCACTCGTATTGACATGTCCTTATCGATCGATCCACTGGTAGCAGCAGCAGCAACATCAGCAGCAGCGGCAGCAGCAGCAACAGCCTGAGCAGAAATGTTCCTGCACTCTCCGAGGTCCACCTTATCCTTGTTTGGTACCACACTCGGAAAGCTATATCGCCGTCGTTGCGCCCTACTCGGTCTCCCTTATTGGACCATTGACAATGCCTTGGAAACTTTCAAGTCCGAGGTGCCCGCGTCTCTTTCCCTTTCCTATCTCGAGTTCTCTATCACGAATTCGTAATTTCTTTTTGACGCCTGTCTGTGACCACGATATTATTATACCACTGGCTGTATATTCCGGGTGTATTCTTGTGTGTTATACCCAAAGCAAAAAAGGGACGCATAATAATGTGTCGTGCGTCACTTTGGACACGAGATCGCCTCTCGAAATGGACTATATGAATCCAACAAAGCAGCATCATTCTCGTCCGAGATTAAAGCCTCTACCTCTTGACAAGCTGCTACCGCAGATAAGGATTAAATCTCAAGAAGTCAGATATGTATAGATACAAGAAACCTGACTCTATACTTGATATTTTCCATTCGGTGCTTTTTGTTTAGCAAGTTTTGTACATCGAATGGGAACGATCCTTCAAAGTACATCCGCATCACACGCGTCAAGTGACACATGTCGAGAAATTTATTGGTGCTCACCCGCTTCCTTCTTCTCTATATACCATACTTATGCATTCTTTCTTCTTGTTGGTGGCTATACGAGATCGTCAAGAAGGATACCAGCGAAATGTATTTGAATTAAATGTCCGAGTTACGAGCGTGGGTGGACTACTTAGCCCCGACAGCTTCTGTATATTCAGCTGAGCTGGTTGTCGCACCAGACCCTACCAAGCCTTTTACGGTATACCACGACATGGCTCACGAGAGCGAGAGGGAATAATGGATGCGCCAGCGTATACCGCGATAGTTTCCATCTTGTTGCCCCGCGCCTATCTTAGATATCTTACTTTTACCGGCACACCGCAGGAGACAGAGAGCCTGCGGTTGTGTCTCCCGCGTGTGTTTCTCGGCTACGTCGACGACGTTGTACGTTGCCGGGTAAGTGGTTGCGTGGGCGTACACGTACGAGAAGCTGACACGGCGAACGAGAGAAGCTGCTGCTCCTGCTGCGGCTGCTGATGTCAAAGTGGTGTATATCAGACATTCCAAGCCAAATTGACAGGATGAGCCTCGTATATTTTTTTCTTCACTTTCTATGTTGTAGGGTGGTATAGAAAAAGTAACATTGTACAATAATTTGTTAGATCTTTTTTTGGAAAATTGGTTTGATCGCAATCACCAAAAATGTTGAAGGGTTCTATTTCTAGACGAAATAAAAACGATTTTGAAAATTGGTTTTATCACGCATTTCTTGCGTCTTCTCTTGTTATCCCAGCTTTCGTATCAAATTCTGACTAGTATAAAAAAATTAGTTTTCAACAATAAATTTACAGTAAGATCGAAAAAAAAATCAACGTGGCATTTTTGTTTTAAACTACAAATGGTTAGCGAGTTTTTTTTAATAAATAAAAAATATGCGGGTCACGACCCTTGGGTCGTGATCTGGAATTCGCCATATATACCCTACCCAGTGTAGTATACGCTGCGTGCGAGAGATTTCTCAGAGTGATCGAGTGCATGCACGGCGAGCCCGATCGAAGTTTCTATTCAGCAAAGGTCGTAACCTCTCTCTCTCTCACTCTTTCCCTCACTCTCTTTTTCTCTCTTTCGATTCCGCAGCTCGGTTAGCTCGATCTCGACACGCGTAAATGATCGTAACGGTGAGCATGAATTTACTTCAAGCAATTTTGCGAGCGAAAAGTTATCTCAGCGAAGCGTAAAATATCTTGTAACTAATAATTTTCAATGTGAGAGTTGACTTTTTTTTTTTTTCATCGATTGGTTTCATGTTTCTCGTACTGACAGGTGTGATGCTTACCTACATTTAATTATGTATTGGTAATATATGACATGAGAGACAGGTCTTTCTCGGACTTGTATTCAGCTCGTCGCGAAGACGTGAGAGAGATCTTCACGTCGATCAAGCGTCTATCTTACGATAATAGCCCCAAGATGAGAGTCCATTGTTGTCAATCCATTCAATCGATAGCTCACGATAATCATGAAGAGAATCACGAGGGAAAGATGATCATCCCGACATACTATACAGGGGAATATATTTCATTCAGTAAATTCTTCGGCTTGCCCGGATAGGTCGAGTGCTCTTCACGATAATTCGTCTTACGTTTTATTCGTTCTTGCATTATACAAATACTTTCACGAACGAATGATATACCTATTCACCGTTCCACGCGTTATTCTTGGGTATCGCAAGATTTTGTAAAAAATCAACATTTTTTTGTAATTATTTGAAATTTTAGACATAATTTCATATCGCTCTATATTATTATTACGAAATCATAATTAGAAAACAAATTGTAGCATCAAAGTATCAGACTATTTTAAGTTTTTTTTAAATTTGAATGAAAAGCACTAATCTGTGAAGTCTTAACATCTTCAACACTTTGCCAGGCTATGTTGCTTTAGTAAAAATTCCATCACGCCTCTAAAGCGTCGAACGGATCATGTAACGCGTCCAGGAAGCCGCGAACGTCTGCTGTCGCGACATAACCTGATGATTTCTGAAACAGCCCAACCGATACCGCCGTATAGTCAGACGTTATCCCGTAGGAAATTAGGTACGTGATCGTCATACGTGACAAAAGGTGCCAGCATTGTAACGACGAGAGGTGTTGAACGTCCTTCCGAGGTTGTTGCGGTGTGCTTTACGTTGTTTATTCCACCGAGAAATGCTGGGAATAGGATTCGTGATGGAATCCATCGTGTGACCCATTGTTCGAAAGGCCTAGACGAGTGCTTCATGCGCGAAGTGCATTTGACTATAATGCTGTGAGACTTTTGGTCTCTGTATAGTTATCGTCTGGCACGGCTTAAGCATACTTACTTAGGCTCAATTATACATCACAGTTTTTAAAAGACAGGAAGTGGCTCTTCGTGAAATTAGTCGCTACGTTAAATATCATCAGTCATCTTACCCGAACCGTTGAACCGAATATGATTTAGAAATTGATTTAAAAATTTCGAAAGCCACGCAGCAACACTCTAATTATATTTTCTAATGGTCATAATCTCGTCCCAGATTAAAAAGTCCAAAATTATATTGAGATTTAATCTTGGAGAATTGCCATTAGATTAATGGCATACCTGGAACATACTTAGCTAAATCACACTCGAAACGAGAGATCTAAAATCTCTGATTTCGATCTTGGCATGTACGACCCTCCGGAAAAGTAATCTTCCTTCCCGCCGGAAAAAGATGAATCGCGTTGCAAGAGAATTGATAGAGATTTGTGATGATTATAGAGTCATCACTTTTATTTTTCTTTTTCACTTATAATTCATTCATTTTACTATATTCGAAATCCCGTGCCGAGACTGAAATAATCGCGTTACGGTTTCGATGGTCCCACGGTCCACCTGCCGGATCAGGCACACGGTTGGAACATTTATTGTATCAGTAGTCTCTGAAACGAGTCCCAGGCCTCTAGTCTCTACCATATACCGAGTCGAAAGGGCATCGAGAGCGAGATATACCTTCGATTTCATTCGCATTAAGATAGAGAGCTCGCGTTCTCCTATTCGATATGGGAGAAGTATATAGTGGCGCCCCTTGTCGATTTCTTTGTCGTGGCCTCAGTGGCCGCACTCCAGCCGGACAATAGAAAAACATAATTTAATCGAAACTGTGTCGGTTTGCTCGCGCTCAGATAACTCGGTCGGTTCCACATGTGCGTCGATATACAGTGTGGTAGATTTCTTTTCTTTTTTTTTCCTTTTTCATTCGAATAAGAGGGGTGGTCCAGAAGAAGCGATATAGAAGTTATACCTCGCGGACTGCAGGAAAGGAAGATACTCTCCTGCCGAAGATATTTCATCACGAGGACATCTGCATACTCCTATATCACATATATGCGCTCTGTGGCGACCCAACGCGTATTGCAGCCCGCAGGACACGAAGTGCAACATCAGAAAGCACTAAAGGAGAAAGAAGGACGAAACGAAACGGGGCGGTTTTGCTGCGGGGACACGGGGGTGGCATAAAGTATCCACGGAACGATCGTAAAACATGTGATATCATCTTCCGTATACCGCCGCCGAGAGCATACGCCAGTTGGGGGCTTTGTCTCCGTCGACGTGAGTTGTGTAGTCGCATTGTTTCCGTCGTTCTTTATACGAGTTGAACGAAGAGAAGGCTAAAGTATTCTATATATCGATATATACGGGCACCGAGGAAGAAAGATCGTCGAGATCTTGCGAAAAATCAAAGGGGCCCCTCGCATCAGGTTGAAAAATTTCTTCATTCGATGATATTACGGCTTTTATACTTTCTAGATTATTAGTCACATTTCAACTACATTTGCACATTATTTTTAGGTTCTTTTTTCTTTTTTCGTATCGCAGAATTGACTTGAATTTTTATTTCAATTTAATTATATTTTCCATGATTGAGGAATAGAATTAGAGGGAGGCCGCTTGCATGGCACGTATAGGAATGTATCGAGCCACCATGACGTCATGATATCATCTGATTTTTTTATAGAAAAAGAAAGACTATATGATCGACCTTACTTTTCCAATCTAAGATATATTGAATCTACATTTATTATTTTACGTCGTGTAATATACGATAAAAAGTAAGCTTGACAGACTGATGTCTTCATGAACGTAAAGGGAATCCACAAGAATCTCAGAAATGTGTAATCATTCACCGGAAATATCTGCGGCTCACAAACTTTCATGGCGCATGAGCCACATAGTACGTGTGGTTGCGATTTCACTTGAATTCGCGGGACCGGGAGAAAGAGCGAACGAATGTATGCGTCGTGAATTTTATCGGGGGTAAGGATCGGCCAAGCGAAAATTCGGTTTCACGTACGCGGAATACCGGACCTATGCTCGCGCAAAAGTCCGCTGCACACCACTCTTAAAAGAAAAAGAAAAAAAAAAAAAAAAAAATAGCCAGCGACGAGAGAACGCCCGGGTTTTTCATGAATATATCTAAGGTATCTCCACGACCGAGTGGACGACGGAGTGTTTCGACGCGGCCGACGGCCCCAAGCTCTATATGCTACGAGGACAATTTGAAAGTTAAATTTCCGGGCGAATGGAAATTTCAGCGGACTTTCAAGCTGGTGCGAGCGAACCCGAGACCATTCAGATGCGAGCTTACACTGTTGTATATATGCATACAGCAAACCGGGGCTAGTTGGGTTAGTGCCAAGTAGAGATAAGCCAGCTTAAGGGAAGATGCGCCATCTTTGAGTTTTGGTATGTCATTGTAAAAAAAAAGAATTAAAAAAAAATTAGTTTCTTCAGTAAATAACTGTCCTCCTAATAAATTCGACATCTCAAAATTAGTCATATTTTTAGGCTATAAAAGTATAATACATAATTAAATAGTGGGCATGTACAAAATTGTCGTGTCAATCGAGCAATTTTTATATACAAATTCGACAATGATCAATCTGATTTAGACATCGAGAAGCGCATTATTCTGCTGACATCCCATAATAAATCTTGGAAACTTACAATAATCTCTATGAAGAAACGTGGTAGCGTCTCGACCCCAAGTTTACCTTCTTCCCCGTGTAAAAAGATGAGTCAACCAGCCCCGGTCTCCTCTGTTATATCTCTACTTTGTATATTACTACTGAGTGAGACGATAGTCGTCACGAGCTGCCATCCGCGGTAACAGCGGGAGCAGAAAACGCTCTCGCTCTCTTACCGTTGTGCATCAATCCGGCTTGGCATGCAAATATTTCGTGGAAAAAAAATTGTCCATCCCGGCGTGGATATATCCAGGGTAAGAAAGACCAGCGCGTCGTTACAATTAATCACCTAGCGTGGTCCCGGGCGTAACCTGGAGCCTCGAGGGGCTACTGTTGAAGCTTATACCGGCAGTATCGCAATTTGTTATTGGTGACAGCAAGCCTGGAGGCTCGCGCGCAGCTAACGCGATGCATTGTTGATGCACTTTTTTTCGCTTTGCTCGTTTTTTCTGTTTTTTAATTTTTTTTTATTTTTATTTCGTTCCTTTACTTCTTGTAAAGTTGGCTCGCAAAGCCCGGTCAAACGCTGCGACGACGATAAATATGTATACGTCAGAGTGAGCTCTCGCTCGATATCGCATGGACCTGCTTTTTCCTTTACCTTACGAAAGTTTCGATTGCACGCGCTTCGGGACTGATACTATACGTCAACGTCCGAATGACTGATTATTTTTTACTGGCGCGCCATTTGAATATGGAAAAAATTGACGTTTTTCGGAGGTCTCGTTTCCGGTTCGAGTAACTTACTGATGTATAATGTGTGCTTCTCGCTAATAGTCGAAAGTGGATAGAAAAACTCGGTCGGTAAATTTTTCAAAAAAGGTGAAAATAAAATATTCTCCGTTAAAATTAATGTTAGATTAAAAAAAATAAAATCAAAATCCACACCAACGGGGGGAATACTAGTATTAAAATTTTCACTCGAAGCCTTCACGAGACAATTAATCACGAAGCGGTCAATCGCAATATTTAAATATTGACTCAACCCCCCACCTGCGAACGCGTCACGCGCTCGCATATATGCGCTATGAATACATTTTACTCCTTCCACAAGTATACGCGAGGCTCAACGACCAGAAAGATTAATGCACATGTGTATCGATTGCTTGATGGATGCGTTTATCCTACGCACACCACAAGCGGTGCATGTTGCACCTCTCGCTGAATACCAACGGGGATGAAGATAAATATTTGTATTGACGAAGTCAAAACTACGAGCTAACCGCAATCATTCGTATGCGGTAGAATGCATTAGTGGCCGATGATTTTCATCGAGCTCTTATAATCCCCCTTTTTGACTTTGAGACTTCTTTTCAGAGTCGGTTTTTCATGGGGATATAAGTGCCCGCGATACCTATCATTGTTATTCTTATGCAAATTATCGCCTCGCTTCGTTCTCAAAAGCCGACAATGATCTCATTAATTCTTCGGTCCCTCGATATATCGATATAATTGCGGTTGATTTTGATCGAGATTGATGAAACTCTGCTGATCATGCCTTTTAAAAATATTCGACCGAATGAATGACAATATAATAGGTATCTAATACTGAAAAATATTTTTTCGTGGTGCACATTTAAGGGGGCTTAGACAGCTTCAAAATTACCTACAGCCTGCTGATATGATAAATATGTTTAGTAATTAATAAGTTTTTGAATGAAATGAAGTATTTTTAGTTAGGTATCAAAAAATCAATCAAGTCAAGCAGTTTTTTAAGGGGAGGAAGTCAGATAAAAGTCCATGTTTGACTGCTATATTATAAGAGAAAATATATATCGTTGACTCCTAAAACAAAGAATACTTTGGCCTGTTTCAAAAGCAATTTTTACGTTTGTTCAAAGTGAATCGGTCATCCAAGTATACCTAAAAAAAATTCTCAAATTTGCACAAGATGTTTTTTTTACGGCCAGAATGTAACATTTTCGTTTTTTTTTCTATGATCTTGAAATTTTCTGCATCTGCAAAAAATGTACTTTAGCAAGGTGTAGCGAAACCGACAAACCGAAAAATTGACTCTACTTTTTCGAAAAACAGTCTAAAATTTTTTTTGAAAAAATCCGTTGAAAGATAAATGAAAAAGGAAAAGAAAAGTCCGCAGACTTTTTTTTCTCAAGTTAATAGTTTAGGTGCTACACCTTGCTAAAGTACATTTTTTGCAGATGCAGAAAATTTCAAGGTCATTTTTTTTCTTTAAATTGGTGAGACGTCAAAGATTTGAATATTAATTAAAAAAATTATTTTTATAAATCCGTTGTAACTTCACCAATTTGGAAAATTGTGTTATTTAATTTCTCACAAGATCGATTATATCATTCAAATTTATAAGCGCAGTCGGAATAAAAATATAGCATGCATAAGATCTTAGTTTTCTTGCTGACACGGCCCACCTTAAAACCTCGAATATATTATTCGAGCGGCTGAGACACCGGTGTGTGCACCGCCACCGCGAATATCCGGGTGTGGATTCCTGACCCGCACAACGCGATCTTATCTTGAATGAAATATATACACAATGTAAGCGGGCAGAAGGGAAAGAGAAATAGGTGGAGCGAAGTATTGCTATAAGCTCTGATAATTCTTTTGCGTATAAAATTATTTGCGTGTAAAAAAATCTCTCTTTTATAAATATTATCTGGGAAATATTTGGGTTACCCAAAAAGATTAATCGATAATAATCTTCACTGATGCCCACTTAAGACGGTCCATCGGTCGGATGAATAAAGTGAAGCACTGTTTCTTGTGATAAGATCAAAAGAAAGTGCGTGAACATATATTTTATATCATTTTTATAACATATTAAAAAAAAAGGTTGCAAAGTAGAACCTTGCATATTGCTTCCTCATTTTTTAGGCCCGTCAAGCGCAATAAAAAATAATCTTTTCAGGTGGAATTAAATATTCGATGATACCGTTTTATGAACGTGCAAAATGTCAAGTAATTTTTTTACACCTGTGGGAGGAAATTGTTGAGTTAAAAAAACCACAAACTTAAAGGTATAAAATTCTCTAAAATATGAATTCTTTGTTGGATTTTCACTAAAGTCAGTATTAAATTTCTATTTATATTTTTTGCAACCTGTTTTTACACAACTTTTCTCAACGTTTTAGACCACTTTAAGTACACTGCCATAAAAATCGCGCAAAAAAACACAAAATTCATGAGGAAGCAAAATCACGATTAATAAAAATTTCGTGATTCATTAATAAAAGTAATGAACACATTCATTACTTTTGTATCAATGTTAAGTTATTTTAATATTGACTATGAGAGCGTGAGGCCGAATATGATAATTTTGTGGGATCACCTTTAGATTATTGATAAGCTCTGCGGATCGTTTCTTTTCTTTTTTTTTTCTATTCCGTCGTTGAATATTATTCTCATTTTCAACGTATGATTTTGAATTGATTATACGTATAAATAGAAAAGACGTAGGGCGAGAAAATGAGGGTTGGCTTCTCACGGCCGAGTATAATATTGATAGATGAGTTACGGGTACACGTTCGGATGATGACTGCAAGGAAAAAGGCGAGGGTGCCGCGCACAACTCTTTATACTCACTATGTCTCGGATTCATCAAAACTACTGCGGATGCTTTCTCGCTGAGCTCGCAGCATGACGTCACACACATCCGTCGGCATTCGGGTTGATCCGTCATTAGAGAATTTACATATGCCGATCACTCAGTGTGAGGTGCCAGGCGTCGAGTAGAGAGACTTCGAGCCGGTTGAGGATTTGCATATAATTTCCAGCAGCCCTGCGGGATTTGCCAGCTTGGCAAAGTTCGCCCGTTGAATCTCGAATATATTCCTCTGGTACCCAAGTTTTGCTCCATTCATCATGATCGGAAATGCAATCTCCCCTGACTGCTCTGTCACAGAACAACGGATAAATACATATACGCATAAAATAATTTAGTTTTTAATTTTTATTATAAAAGAAAGAAACGTTATGATAAAATGAGTATCCAGATTTTATATTAATTCATGAGTGTATTTAGAAATCTCACTTTTCACTGAGAACAAATATATGATACGTTACTAGAGCCATAAGATGTTTGATTCAACCAATGGACATTTTCTAAGTTAAACAAAAACGTATTTCATAAAAATTAGTACAAGCGAAAGTGAATGTTCCTGAAAAATATTTTACCGCATATATTTTATGATTTATTTAAAATATATAATATATATATTTCTGATTAGGGGAGATTTCGATTTGCAATTTCAAAAATATATCCGAATTCAGAAAAATCTTAGATGAACTTCAGACATCGCTTGACAGTTTCAAATTTTTTTAGTCCATAAAAAAACAACTCGGTGCAGTAATATTAAAAGTGCACTTCTCAAAAGTGCATACAATTTTGTTTTTCAGCTATGTTGATTCATAAAAGTCTCCAACAGATGCGATTTAAAAATTTTTTTTTTGTTACACGAAAAATGCTTGGCAGTTAAAATGTTGATATATTTTTCGAGTCGGTAAATTCCTTTCGTTTCAACAAAATGTTTCTTCGATGTACATTGCTATGCGGCGTACTACATTTTAATGTAATTTTAATGTTTGAATAAAGCAATAAACCGAAATCCATTTCGAGCATTATTTTTCCATTGAAATTATGCGAAGTTCAGTGATGCTGGTACGCTTGTCCGGATAAAAGGAATGCAATTCAAGAGGACATTTTGATAATAAAGAAACGTTACGGGACACAAATATATATATATATATATTCCATGAAAGTCTGTCGCACATTTTAATGAAAAACTATAAGCGATACTCGTACAATTTAATTTTATTGCAGAGGCTGGGATGGCAGGTGCGCTTGGTCGTATCTTCTCGAGCGCAAATCATTCCAGTAATCGCGCTCTGCAGGTTTGAGAAGACTTTTTGCAATGATGCTGTAGCTGAATGCTGCTGCCACTGCTGGAGCTGCTGATGCTGTTACTGCTGTTGTTGGTGAGGGCATCACAGAGGCTGAGAGAGCAACTTCGTGAGGAGTTGACTCCCTCTGTGATAGAGAAGGGGGCAGGGATATATAACTGAAGGGGCCCCCGTGGTCACGGGAGCTCGGAGCTCCCATGTAATCGCGATGTCACGTCGTCGCCGCGGACAGGCACGAGGCAGGACGCGCCGTAGAGTTGAGAAAAAATAAAAGCAAAATGAAATAAAATACAATAAGAATAGCAAAAAAAAAGAAGAAAAAAAAGAAGGAAAAGAAGAGACGAAGGAAACCGAGAGCCCGAGCGTATCGGTAGTTCGTGCGGAAACGGCGAACTGCTACCACCAACAACGCCGTATGAAAAGAGAGAAGAGGAGAATAGGAGGAGAAGCGATCCTAAACCGCGTGTCATATCCGCTTAATTCGGTGAGCGTAGCGAGTTTGAAGGACAGTAGCGTTTCTACACGTTGGCAATATGCGCCGGGAGAGTTTTAAGACCCAAACTGATGAGAGGCCTCTTCGAGAACAAAGAATAAAAACCTTCGTTCTCTCTAGCAGAGTCTGACAGTGTCTTCGGTCCGGGAAACATTTCAGGGTTAAATGTTAATGCTAGAACAAGTGGAATTCGAGTGCCAACAAAAATGATGCACTACTGCGAAAAGAGATTGGTTGGTTCATGCGAATTCTAGGATTATGGGCTGTTAAATACATTTTTTTTATCAGTACAACAATGTGCGCTGAATTTTTAATTTTTTTTTATAAGGAAAAGGAGTTAGGTCAGAATCAGTGATACTTATTGATGAATGTTTCACTTGGTTGGTTGCTGATATTATTATTAAATTACAATCTTGATAATTTTAAGAAAAAAGAAAGAAGCTACACTGATGTCTGCTGGGAATTTAAATGAAAATAATAGGCAAATATAATAAATTTGATTTTTAAACAATTTTCATTCTGTATTTTTATGGTTTAGTTAGATTACTCCTCTTATGCAAAAAATGTTTATTGCGAAATTGTAACAGCGTAACGCAAGAAATTGTTTTACGACAGAAGTTTATTCGTAATTTCTCGGCTTTGACATGTCCGGGCCACCGTGATCGTCGTCGCATTGCATACGGTATATATATGTAGTCGTAATAGAATCGTAAAGTGTTGCCAAGAAGTCTCGCGACAAAACAACCACTTTGCGCGGCATCCGTTCGTTTCATCTCCCTCTCCCATCTCACATCGGCTGCACTTTCTCGTTCCCTCCACTGTCGCAAATGCACGAGCTCACGTCCTGACGCTCCATAAATATTTACGCGATTTCATTCACTCGTATGCCGTCGACTGGTTAAGGCGTAGCGGTGCATGAGAACGAGCTGAGTCCATATGACTTTTGTCCATGCGTTATGCTCCTGGTTATCAATAAAATAAAGCCTTCAAACGAATCATCGCTCTCAAGCAGATAGGTTTGAGAATTTCCCATGAAACCCAATTTCTAAAAAAAAAAAAGTGTTTGTTAAGATTTTGATCTTAACATTTTGTTTGTTTTATTTTTAAAATAACATTTACAGAGATCGCTAAAGATTTTTGCAAAAAGACACTTTTCATATTTTTCATATTATAAAAAATAGTTTCGATAAAATAAAAAAATAGTTAGACCAGATGGTCTAGAAAATGAGCTGGTTTGCTTCATTATTCGTTGCCACTGCTGAAAGTATAATTTAAAAAAAGTAGCGTAGTACAAGAGATCTCGCGGTTCTCGTTGCTGCAGGAAGTTATTAGATCCTGCTGCTGCCAGTAAGAAGTCGAGAGTGAATCTAGGAAATCCTGGTGAATGCTCTACAAGGGTATAGTTTATGCTACTATTATATAGCTTATGGTGGCGGTTCGCCGTCACTCGAGGACGTCACGTAACCCCTGGTGAGATATTACGGGATAGATCATCTCCGGTCCGCGTCATTATTGCGCGCTGACCTATGCACCTGAACGCGATCCTTTCTGCATGCTCGCAAAGTACGTAATTTACGGGTCTCTCGGGAGCGCGCGCGCGCTCTCGCGAGTTTCTTCCCTTCCCCTTGGACTGTATCTCTACCGACCTGGAGAACAGCAGCGGCACCGAGCGATTTACTGCGGCTGGTGCCCGAGGGGTCACCCTAGCGGGGGTTCTCGTATGCCCGCAAGGCCCAAAGAATAAGTGCACCAACGAAGTGAGGAGAGCAGAAAAAGGGCTCCCCCCTTTCGAACCTGACTTCGGAATCGTGACGTTGCACCGGGCCTCACATCGAAGGCGAGCAAAAAAGGACAACCTATACACCGATCAGACCTCACGGACCTGCGTAAAGTCTGCGGATTATCACCCAGATGGACTAGTGGTTTTATAAAGCCAAGTAAAGAAAATTAAAATAAAATTATGGAATTTATAAGTTTTGCGAATAACAGCGAATTAATTTTTTTACAAAATATTTTTACATCTATTCAAATATAATATTGTACTTATTGTGACTGGTTTATTAATATCATTCAAACCGAAATTATTGCATTGAGTGAAAAAAATGATTATTTCCTTAAAAAAAAATATTTTTCTTATTTTAATATAGAAGTGCAACTATTAATAACAGCGACTATAGCATTCAAAAGTTCATGAAAAATGTAACTTCTTAATATTGTATTTTACTTGTGCAACATTTTCCATTCCGAAAAAAAATAATTTTGAAAATAAAATGCAACTCTTAAATATTTGGGAGAATAATCATTTACAAAATGACAGTATGTATTCTTACGTTGTAAAATCCGCTGAATAATGCGAAATATCTGAGAGGTTCAGAAAAAGAGTGGCCGATTTGACATAAAGTGGCTAATGCATATTCAAACCTAGAAAAATACGACAAAAAATTTACCACAAATTTTGATTTTTACCCTTCCGGTCCATTTGACTTCTATCTTTAACTCTTTCTCGAAAACTCGTCCCTTCTTCATATCCGACCCCCGTGGCCCGCCGTTATATGCCTGCTATATAATCATTCGCAGAGATCACCGGGTCGGTAAGCATAACGCGAGAATGCTATAACAGAGTGCGTTTGCCGGAGTGCGCGTGGAGCAAAGGAGCGAGCCCGAGTGTAGAAAGAGAGCTCGATGCTAAGGACAGAGACAGTATAAAAGAAAGGGGTATGAGAAGGCGACGGGTATTCGAGCAGGGGCCCCGAGATCCCCAACACTAGGTGCCTCAGCCGGCAGGTGGCCCCGTCTCGCTGGGTCCCGACTCGCCCCACGGATGAGAATCTCGACAGACACGCGCGCGCCACGAGATGGAAACGTAGATTGTACCTCTTCGTTCCCCTCCCGCCCTCTCCTTTTCCTTCTCATCCGCATCGTTCTCTTCTTCGGGCACCCCGCGTTCCCTTCTTCCTCATTGCCATCTTTGGTCGCGACCAGCTTCCACCCTTCTGCCCCCCCCTACTTTGAAGACAGACGTCGTTGCACACCGCTGAAGTGCTGGATTCTCTTCCTTGGAGGAAGGCGATGCACTGTCCACTTGGCCATTGCACGAGGGACAGAGAAGAATTGTCTTCGCCATGAGATCGAGTGAGAAAGTATTAAAGATTCCTCCATCTCTCTATTCATTTTTTTTTATTGTTTATTTAATACACTTAGATCGTTGCCATATTAGTTCCGTTCCTTATAGCTTCGTGGGACTTGGATGTCCCCTCTATAGGCTCAACGGAAGATCTTCCGGCTTCGATCTCGCGCGACCATTCCATCTTAGCTGTATTATTGGAAGCGGGTTTTCAACCACCGTGGCTTTTATCTTTGTGCAAGAACTTCCAAATCGGTCTTTACTGCGATCCTGACATGAACACGAGAGATCTATTCTTCGTGATCTATAGGATTGCAAGTATGGCCATCTATTATTATAGGACGGTGGTCGAGTGGTCTATGTGCGCGGGTGACACACGATCGTGAAACGCTCTCGATTTTCTCGTGACTCCGTATAGGCTTATGGAGAGAGAAAGAGCGGTAATATGGTAAATCACCGTGCGAATATATATGGTCGATGCTTTAGGGCACCGTAACTCTCAGCGGCTGTTCCACGAAGCGCGAATATATGACGCCCCCGGAAAGTAATTCTTCTCGCCGAATAATAGTCGTTTCGGATGTATATTGCTGTGGCGCATATTGTACATCCTTTTTCGTCATATCTTTGTCGCGTTTATCGCGTCGCACGAAACTGCACATCAAAAAACCACTCTAACCGATGATACTCTTTTATAACGAGAGACGCCAGGTACCTCTCATAGAAATTTAACGATTGTAAATTGCAATGTCCAAGAACATCGCGGTTTACTGCGTTGTAATTTTCCGATGATACTTGTGTCTTGTCGAGAGAAGTATTAAAATAAAGTAAATATATACTAGTAGCTGTAAATCTGCGCAATAACGCGGGGCATGCGAGATACTCGTTGTGAGATGCTAATTAGCACTGTAATAACCGACAGAAGGATGGGAAGATTTTCTTCGGAATTGCTGTGATAACTCGTTCGAGTCTGTCCGCGCAGATTCTTATGATCAGAAGTAGCTCGTGTAAGCTGCATATTTCAGAGCGCGTATCATCGAGCGAAAAAACAAAAGTACACATTTTGTAAATAAAAAATTGATATTGTAAATTTGTTTAATCTGCAAAAAAAATAATTTTATAGAGTATGAAAAAGACTTCGATGCACTAAAAAAAATTGGTTACAAAACAAGTATATTAGGATATAAAACAAAAACATGGTTGGTCTCTAAAAAAATGAGCCAAACGTTATAAAACTTGATCACTTTTATTTGTAAAACTGGAACTTCCCTTTTGTATGAGTAACGACTAAAAAAACAAGAAAAAATAGCCGGCTTTTGTTTTTCGCCTCTGAACACAAACAACAAACCGATATCTTATCTTCAAAGTTAAACGCACAACACTCCTTTTTTTTTAGTCGGATGTTAAAAAGCCGATCGACGCCTTTACTCTCGTTTGTACTACGTAATATTTATTCCACTTTTTCGTTAACCGATTGTGAGCTACACAGCTCGAGGGAGCGGCAGCATCGGAAGCCAGATGAAGATTCAATTCCCAGTGCGAACCATTTGTCAACTTTACTGGAATCCCATGAGCCATAGGATATACGGTCTTTTTCGCAGGCTCAGGAAATCCCATGGTCGCGTGTGCACATGCCTCGCTCGCCATACCCGGCTCAAACTTTTATTTCTTTTCACTTACCATCTCTCTTCAGCTCACGGGTACACGTCGAACATGGTAGCGAATAGTAAATACTTTACACCGCTGATAATATATACAAGCGGTTTTATTTGCGAGCCTCGAGTGGAGAGAGAGCTCCATATCCGATTGTGACATTTCTATAGTCTTGTATAATCTTGCGTGTGTAGTCTACACCATAGCATCATGTATGCAGTTGGATGCGTCGAGTACGCCGTAAACTCTTATGGTGCGCTGTATAAAAGCGTGCCGGACATATTCTCTCAGCTGTATAGGCTGAAACGATCATGCGTGGCTTGTGGGAACCTCTGGAGCTGTGTTCTCAGCTTCTAAAAATGACATATTTTCCCTTTC
This sequence comes from Perithous albicinctus, assembly GCA_964016905.1. NCBI lineage: Eukaryota > Metazoa > Arthropoda > Insecta > Hymenoptera > Ichneumonidae > Perithous > Perithous albicinctus. The sequence goes on along the minus strand of OZ024691.1, from coordinate 24,388,688 downwards.
GAGTCCCGATCTCATCCATAAACGATTAAATACCTTAGCGTCGACAAAAATGGATTATAAAGTTCGAGATATTGTCCTATAGCTTCGTGGAATTCACAAGAGTCTATTGTCTCTACTCGTCCTTGAAGTTATTGTGATGTCATCTTGTTATCCTTGGTCAGCCACGTACCAATCTTGACGTGGCCAAAAGAATGAATACTGGCAAAATTCGCGCGTATTATCGTGTGTCGCGTCTTCCTCTGATGCACTCTTAGAATCGCATTGGGATGAATACGATACTGTCGCAGGAAGTCTTTGTGATGTTCTCTCTCTCTCTCTCCATCTCTCTCTCCCTTTGCAAAACTTTCAGCAAGCACATTGTAGTCCCGCTCGTCACCCGTTCCTTGTTGACGGATAATATGCATTTCCGTTACTTCTCGCCGCAGCACCAACCACCGGCAACACACACGTTATTATTGGCGATTGGTCAATTGGATAAAGTGTCACGATGGGTTGCTACAGCACGCAGCTCTCGTAGATTGACGAGACAGCGTCTAGACGCGCTTAACACGCGCTGGCACCTCCAATTCTCTGGCACATCGACTCTCTTTACCCTTCAACGACGGCACATGGCTATTGAACGTCTGAATATATGGATGTAATCTCTTGGTTGACACGCGAATATCGAAAGAGAATGTGTCGCGACGAGAAGAAGATTGTCGATGCATTGACTATAAAGCTTCTCGAATGAAATTTCTCTGAGAACTAGTTTAAAAAGCAGAAGCGTTGGATGAAACGTCTTTGCATCTGTAGCATGTAATATGGATGATTTAAGTATTCATCAGATTCATACTGCATCCTCGGTTATATTGACAATGCGATGAGTGCTTCGTCGTTTATTGGGATGGTCTCAGTTATGGAAAATACTGATTAGTTAAGAGAATGTTTGGAACCATTATAATTTAGTATAATTTAGTATAATTTAGTATACCGAAACGTAAAAATCCTTGGGATTCTCACAAACATTTTTAGTTGTTCGCAAGTAACAACATGATCACAAGGCTGAAAGCGGCAGATAAAATTTCTTAGCATCTGCAGCACGTAAAATGTATGATTGAAGTGTTCATCAGATACAGTGCATCTCGGTTGTATTGACAATGCGACGAGCCCTTCGTTGCCTGTTAGGATGATCTCAATTAAACAGGTTTATCCAAGTCAGCGGGGGGTGCTAAGGCTGCTGCACAAGCTGCTTCTACGACTTGACAACAGGATCTGAATAAGAAATCAGAAGGAATATTGTATATATGATGCTGGGGGTTGAAGGGACGAGAACTTGGTTCTTCGTGTTTTCTCGTGTCGTGAGAAGGGGCACATGTCCGGAAGAAGTTCCACGTGTGAATACAACGTACACGCTGAATGTTTCTAGGGTGGAGTGAACAATTGACCACCTGAGGCTACCGCGCGTTGAGTGCTTGAAGGGTTGATCTTCTGCATCCATGAGTCCTAGACATGGCTTGTTATTTGCTGCCACTGTTGCTACCCTGCAATGAATATCTACGATGTCTCGGACGCCCCGTCGTTAGTGGTTTTCTTCCAGAGTAATCTCAACCGCCAGATGTGATTCCACGTCTGGAGATTGGAGCAATTCAGAATTGTTAATACGCTCCGATATATAGGAGAGTCGCCTATATGGACTGGACAACTTTAGTTTAAGGAGGTATAACAACAATTAGGTTCAATGAAATTATTTCGATCAGGGTTCATTTTGAAGTCCCTTTTATTTTCTTTCAAACCGTCTAAGGCTGATTTAAAAATAAGTATTATTTAGGAAATTTAATTAATTCAAATAAATAAATATATTCGGTTATTTTAATCGGAGTCTTACGGTGGGCAGTCGGGTCCTAATTTCGATCACTTATAATTAATAAAATATTAATAAAACACTTGAAAATAAAAAAATTACTTAATTATAAGAACGTTTCTTCCGTTTAGGAGTGTTATTTTCGTTGTGTCTGTATACTTTTCGATTATAATCTAACTTGGAAATTATGATTTAACATCTAAAAAAAAATTAAAGTCGTCTCTTCTGACTTCTCAGGTCCACCGTAAGGAATGAATATAGAAAAAAAATTCAAGTACATTCACACTTAAAATATTGTGGTGGCTCAACTTAGACGCAGTTCCAAGACAATTCTTACAGATTATATTTCCGGCCATCATATATCAATGTTGGTTCGTCGTAAAATCCATCTGGTGCAGAACGATTATAGTTTCAATAGCGGATCCACTCCATTAGTGATATCTTCTACCCCAGGAAAACTACGGTGATCCCAAAGGCTCAAATTTACGTGACCACGGAAAGCGACCTGCTCAGCTCTGACAGAGTCGTTTACCCGGGTAAGTACGGTTTATCGAGGCAGGAAGTACAGGTCTTGGAGTCCTGATAAAGCGGTCTGCGGCGACCCTCTTTCAGCTCCGGAGACGTGCTAAGCGAGTTTCAGAGTTTTTCACCGACACAGGGGGGGCAATAACGTTGTTTCTTAATGTACTCTGTCCTCTCCATCTTCTCCAAGATAGTGCACATGCGGGCAATAGAATTCGCGAGGCAGACAGAATAACGTACAACATACCCCGACTGTATAAACGGCCGCGAAATGTTTATCCGTCTCGTTGCGCACGAGAAGAGCTCCAGTAGGATCTATGACGAAGACTGGATTTGAAAAAAAGAGGGATGTTCATTGCCGACGTGGCTTCACTTTCAACCACGTGTCCGTTACACTTGTCAAGAAAAAAAAAAAAAAAAAAAAAGAACAACAAACACAGGACACGCACGCAACCCGCTGCCGAAGCAAGCGAGAAAGCCGGCTCAATTGGGGTTGAAATTATTTGAATACGCGGCTCATTTATCAGACGCGAAATTGCTACGTCGTGGGGTCCGCGAGAGCAGCACTCCTCATATGCCAAAGAAGGACCAAAACTCGTTCTTCGAGTGGGGCATCATCGTTTATTTTTCTTGTTTTGCTTGTTCGAACCTTTCATCCGTAGGCACTCTCTCGCTCCCTTCCTGCAAGTCCATTTGCTGAAGCATCGCGTGTATATCGTCATTCTAGCAGAAAGTCGAATTTACATGTAACACACGTGCATTTACACTGAATATTATGCAGTATATTAAAGGAAAGTCACTCAATGAACTGTCTCAATTTCTTTTTTTATTGCCGATGTCTCCATTCGTCGTTTACGGGAGTCTGTTACATTTGCTGCCATAACTGCATCTTCATTTCAGAAGAAACTTGAAATCACATGTAGGTCATTCCGACAATAACCGATTTAAATCTCGTGCCAAATTTTTAATTTGCATGCAAACTTTATTGTATGTTCAGTATAATGAGGAACGAGGATCTGTAAAAACTCGTATGAATTTTTCACGAATTAAAATTAATTTATTGGTTTTCCGATTTCATTAAATCAATGAAGGTACCATATTTTTTATCAATACAGGTATTATTACGCTGTGATTTTGATTGGTAAGATCCAGGTCTCTTTTATAGCTTGTGTATTCAAAGTACATATTCTGCTATATTAAAACAAAGTCCCTCAATGAAGTTGGTATTTTGTGAAACCTCATGAATACTTTATTCATTGACTTGCTTTATATCAGGCTATCCTTTTACCGTCGATAACTCCCCTCGTCATTTACTCGAATCCGTTACACTTGCTGCTATAAGAGTGTTCAACATTGGTGCCTTACAAAAAGTCACCTTGTTCCCCTTGATGTAAATAGGGTGAGAGCTTCCTAGGGGAGTCTTGGTCCCGGGGTAGATAATAGGGATCAGTTTCCAAATCGCTTTGTTATGAAGTGTCGCCACTCGAGTATCGCATTTGTATACGAATTGCTTGCTTACGTTTTTTCCACTAGATCGTCCCTTCTTGGACACTTCAACGATCGGTGGGGTTGTACATAATATCATTATTTTGAATCTGGTCTTGCAGGAAGGTGCGACCACTCGATTGTCTTCATCTAGACACGTTGAAACGATATAAACTTCTACAGTTGCGTGCTGCTACACTGGTTGGTCTGTCGGCTATGAATTTGTTAGATATGGCATTCACAACGACCACAGAAATATCCCACGAGGCCACAGAAATGTCTCTAAGGTGTTTCTGAGACAGTGAAGGAGACTGCGGGACGTCATGCTTGAAACAAACGAACCAACGAACGAATGAGAGGTAAAAATAAAAGATCAACAGCGATTAACCCTTCACTCATCATTCACGTTCACAGCGCGTGTCTTCGTTATCCGTTCTCCGTGCGTCTGATGCTCTCTCGCGGAGTATCTCTCGCCACCATAGGTGTCCATTCGGTCCAAAAACAATCAGAGAGCTCAATCCATCTTGTTGCGAAGCGAGATAGTCGCCCGAGGTGCTCAGCGAGCATTCGTAAAGCTCTTCTCTCGCTCGTCAAGAACCGAATGGAAGGTGTTGTTTCCATCATTCCATTGGGACGCACGTGGGCGTGAGACTTTGACGAATCTTTCATTTTCGTCGTGGCGGACTTACGTACGGCGTGATCCATACGCTTGATTATCCGAACGAGTCGAAGATTGAATGGGCCGCTTTTAGTTGTGACTAGCAGCAGTGGTTGCATCGACGTGGTTCGTAGGGCGAAGAAATAAAATTGAAGAACGAGACGTCCCAAGAGCTCTCACTCAGGCGTTGATGCGTTTGACCAGAATGACTGACGAACGTTGATGTTTTAACTATTAAACAGAAAATAAATGATGTTTTCATAAATACATCCGGTACAAATGCTCGAAATTCAATCTCTCTTTCTCTGTCTGAGTTATACATATAACGAACACGACAAAATGTAGACATCTTCATAGACTCCTCAGCGGAAGCCTGCAATTCGATTTCGCCCGCGGCTCCCGTGTGCAGGTTTCGAGTAGCAACGAAAAACCAATCAAACATTCGTGTCCGTTCAGTCTCGACGGGACCACGCGCGATATTCCTATACGACTTTTTATCCGACCACCTTTCGCAACGACGATAATCGTTCATTGCGGTTCCCAAGATACATTCGAGAGAAGGAGAGCCCAACCGGGCAGCACTCTCGCGGAGATGAAATAAGAAGAAAAAAAAGCTAAGTCCCTCGGGTGAGTTCTTTTCCAACAGACGTAGAGTAAGAGACGCGCCAGGACCACATTGAGATGCGATAAATAAATATATATTTCAATCGAGTGGCTTACATCAATCAGCTGAGGTCTCGAACGGTGAACCCGCACCGAGAGTGAAGGATAAAACGTTTCAGGCAGATATCCGAGTGTATAATTTTTTTTTGTTCCATGCAGAAGCTGGAATCGATTCGTCTGTGCTCGTGGTACATGAGGCATTCTATGCCATTTCTGACAGTTGATTTCAAAATTAAAAAAAAATGGTGAATCAACACAGTTTTCAAACGTCTCAAATTAAAAAAAAAAACAGTAAGAGTTATCTCGTAAAGGACTCTTGAAGTTTGGTATTTTTTTTGGTGGGAATACAGAGCATCAATATAGCAGAATAAATGTTTCTTTGGGGACCGTTGAAAATTCGGGTGGCTGAATTGGCATGAAATGTCTGATATAAACGTCTACGGGATTTACGGTCTCGTCGTTTCGAGACTCGATTATGTGTTTCACAGACGGTGGACTAAAGGACCAATTCTTCCCTCTTACGAGAACCTGAAGCGAAAACGTATCATCAGAAGCAGCAGAGAGAGTGTGAGATAGAGAGGGAGAGAGAGAGAGAGAAGGAGAGCGCGAACGACTCTTCTTGGCTCCTCGACCTTATCGCACTAATCGCCAAATAAATTCTTTCGTCTCTCTATTCCACCTCTTTTTATTACTCCGTGTTCTCGTTAGGCGAAGCACGTGTTTCATGCGTGTGTCTCGCGATCCCTTCGCCGCATGGCGCATCCACCGGAGTCTCTGTCTCTCGTTAAATAATCAATTTTATCGTGCAGCCTGCTGCGCGTTTCGCGCGTGTATTGTTGTTCCGAGCGTGGGCAGTTTTGCTCTGATAATAGGGGCGGGTGAATAAAATCTGTAGAGTTGATGCCGAAGGCGTGGACTCGACGCTCTCGTGAGGTGAAGAGGTTCTCGCGTTCGAGACCGATCGAATTTCGCGCTCGTTATAGAGCTCCTTAATAGCTTTTATAGTCGACCTATTCTCTCTCTCTCTCTCTCTCAGAATAAATAAGAATAAAAGTTAGACTATAGTAGAAACATACATAGAAGGGGATACGATCATATTAACACCGGTCGAAAGCTCTTCACACGCTTGTGGTTGGACTCGAATATAATATGAGCAACCGGGGCTAGTTAAGTCACTTTTAGCTTTTAAATTGTTTAAAAAAATCGGGATTGTCAAAATTTGGCTTTAATAAGTAGAGTTAATAATATATTTTCAACTTCTATTTTTCCACATAGATAATGGTACGATTAAGATAATCGATTTTTCAGCGTTTATTTTATTTTTCTCAATAAACGATTACTTAAAAATTAATATTTTTCATCAACAACATTAATAATATAAACGTGGCCTCTTTAAACCAAAACGCGTAGTGCAACCGCCAATTTTGTAAACAGGCTTAATTTCTATTTGTCCGTGTGACAAGTTACCCCGGTTACCACCAGAGTCGATGATCTCGCTTGCAAACCACTTATCACGGTTATGATGAAGCGAGCAGCAGAACCCGACACAAGTAAAGTAGACGAGCGGCGCCGAGAACATAAAATGAAAACCGTGGCACAATTCAAACGCGACGCTTTCGTCGTCGGTAAGATTCCATTTCACGGTATAACGTGCCGTATCCTCGGTACGATAAAACACCTTTCCAGACGGCTAACGAGGTTGCATTGTTTATTTTCCCATTTAGAGCATCGTGACTGTATATGGTTGCTGAAGCAAAGCGCGATGGAAGTGAAGAAGGGTGAAGAGACGGGAAGGGTGTAAATGGAAAGGGACACGAGGAACCAGAAGCATCGCCTTTTGTTGGCACGGTAGCCCCAACAGTGGCGTGATGAGGTCCGATGTTGCCCAAAGATAGAGTTTTCAATCATCGCCTCTCGACTGTGTTATAACCAACGCGCGGCATAACACCGGCAGTAACTCTCGCATGCAGCTCAGAGAGAGCCCCCGAAAAATCTCATCTCTCGTTAGGCCTTGCAGACGGTTAGTCGTAGAGCTTCACTGATTAAAGATACAGAAGATAGCTTGGATGCGGTGTTGCACGAATTCGTTCGAGAAATTCCTTCGCGTTCTCTATCAGTGGTGAACGCACGTTATTACTTTGGTGTTGTCTCACACTCTCCGCGCGACAAGCCCGGTAACGTGATATTCCTATGCGGGAATGCTATAACGCTTCGTTGCTTAGAGAACTTTACCTCCTTTAGATGTGCACGGAGCTCAACAGTTAATATAAAGAGATCGTGTATCTAGACAAAGTGTTTGAAATAAATATGCATTCGTATGAGGCATTCTCCGTAAATTCGGCCACTTTTTCCTAAACCTCTTTGATAGTTCTCGTAATGAACAAAATTTTGCTACGTTTTGCGAGAAGAAACTGTGACTTTTTTCGAATCTATTTTCCTTGAAAATATTGATTATTTTAATTAATATTTCCCTCGTACTTTATATCTGATTTTTCCTTTTCAAAAAAGATCTATAAAAAAAATTGTTCGCCTGAAATCTCGAGAAAAAAGAAATGACGGAATTCACAAGTAGTAGCGAAAATACTGGCTAATTATGCGAAATATTCGAGAGTTTCAGGTAAAAAGAGATTGCATTAACAGAGAATGCCTTCTATATGCATTAACGAGAGGGAGGATCGTCGTGAGCAGTGCTCTTCGTGTAGGTATCTTATGGGGTTCTGGCTTATTTCCTGGAGAAGACCCTGTGAAACGGTAGGATATTCTATACGCAGCTGCCAGTTACCGTCGTCAGCTACGATTATAATAGTATACAATCTGAAGCTATGCAACGTATCGGTAGTGCACATGCAGTGGCTGTTGTGGACATTTATAATTTATTCCCTTTTAATCACGTGACCACGATGTACTACATCCTATGCTGTAGGTACCTGCGTTCAGGGAGAAATTACGATCGAACAACGTATTTACATTTCGTTATCGGTCGACCGTAGTGCATGTTCTCTATACGGCTGGCCGGAGGGGCTGATGCACTTAGCCTGCACGCCAGTGCAACGCAAGTGGAACGTCCATAGCCAAGAGGCGATCCTTCGAAACCACACGGTGGACACTTCTATCGCTCTCAGGCATCTCCTTCGCGGCATTCCGAATAATTTGCTTCGTCGCGGTAGAGCCAAAGATTTTTAGGACCATTTTGGATTTTTTGCGACTGAACACTCGCGTTTCCAGAATTCCTTGATAAAATATTCAATGTTTTGTGTTTTTGCAAATCTATTTCTCATAGAGCAATCATTTTTCGCGATGATCGACGATTGGAGACTTGCTGGTAAAGTTAGAAATGTTGCTGTTAAATTTGCACACGTTGCACACTTTTATCATTCCCAGGCATCTCCTTGAAGGCATTCCGAATAATTTGCTTCGTCGCGACAGAGTCAAAGATATTTGGGTCTAATCTACAGCGTTGCAGTCACCCCTTTAAGAGAAGCCTTCACTGACTTGGACCCTTTCCTTTCCAGAATGCTTTTGCGTTGATCCCCCCTGGAATCCTCCAGGGATATTTGTAGCGATAAAACCGCTGGAATTCTACAAAGTCGAGAGGCGTTCGTCACCGCCACTGGTAATTGTCTCCCAGCCGCTTCTTTGCCTCAACGTTTCTTCGAGTCTGACTAGTACGATTAGGCTAGGCTCTCCCGTGCTCTGCTGGCGGATTAATTGGATCTGCTCTTAAATGGCTGTGAAACGTTGATAGTCGTAAAGTTTTTAGTAAGGTCGTTGTGAGTTATATCAATGGTGTTAAGACCAACAATCTCGCCAAATGACTATCTAGAAATCCTTCTCAGGATTTAATGAAAGTACCTCGTCCTTCAGGTTTTTTTTATTATCTGTTTCTCATGATGTTTTAGTATTATTTGACGTTATTATTATTATTATATATTATTTTCGTTTTTTTTTTCAGTGGTAAACCGAAGAATCCTCCGATCGGACACGCAAAGTTGCGGTAGACAAATCGTCTTTCGTACTCGAAAAGTTGAAACGTTCTTAAGTTGTAGCATTTGGAATTTTTTTAACAATATTAAATTCTTGTTCTTCGGTGCTAAACCATGCTCCGATCGGATACGCCAAGTTGCCATAGAAAAATCATGTTTTTTTTTCTTCTAAGGATGACCTACAGAGTGGAGAAGCAGACGAAGAAGCAGGAACAACCTATCAAAAGCAATGATCTGACAGCGCCATGTCCAACCGGGAGCAGACCTGCTCTAACCGTTTCTACGTATAAACAAAAAGGCTAGAAGTGGCAGTGGCGCGCGCGAGTTCTCTTAGAGGTCCACTGCTCGCTAGCCATTTTATCAAGATCCACTTCTGCCCCAAAAATTCCATCGGGATTCGTCGTCGTATAGTCATCTTGCCCGTTGGCAAGGTTTTTTTTAACGCCCCCGGCCTCGACGCGATTAGCTCTGGAGATACGAGGCCGTAACAAACAAATAAGAACAAGCGACGAGTAGTCTCATCTCTTCTGACTGCCTACTACATTTCGGAGCACACCGCTGCGCCTATATTCCGACGGTCACCTCGTTCCCGTGATCGCTGTCCCACGCGCTCCTCTCCCCTTGTACCATCCTTTCGTTCAGCAGCAGTGGACGGGCAGGTGCACCAACCATCCTGGAATTACTCGAATGTGACAAATATGCCAAACATCTTTGCCGACGCGGAGACTGAGAAGGCAGCTATACTACGAGGATTGCAGATATATACTCGAAAGCTCGACAGGAAGGTGGACCGTTTCGTCGTTCTCCCTTTCGTTGCGCTCCACCGTAGCGACAGAAAGAACCAACAAGAAAATAATAAAAACGACTCTTTGTCCTTTCCGCCACGTTCACAATGTAACTATCCTCCGAACCTATATTGTTGGTAGGTATGTCGAATTTTTGTTTTATTTATTTTTTTTAATTTTGCTCTCGTTTTTTCAGGCTACATATTACGGAGCTAATCGTTATTGGAATACCGCATGATTACTGCGATCTTTGAGTCTTGAAAAACGGTGGGTTAAATTAAATACTGAAATTTCGTTTAAATTCAATGAAGAAAAATGTAGGAGAGAATCGCCTATATTTGATTTCTCTGGTTTAGTTACGTGTAAAAGGAAATAATGTGAAATAGGTTACGTTAGCACTAATTTACATTATACCAAATAATTCAAAATATATGACAACTTACGAAATCTTGTTTTTTACTGTCTGAAGATTAGAGGGGAAAAAATAATCCCAGCGGTCTGAGTGCATTCCCGCTTGAGATATCTTGGCTTTGGTTCAAGAAAGCCTCCCATAGATAGTGCTATAATACACCGGTGAGTTACTTGTTCATTACTCCCGCACAAATGAAGTGGTCGAGTTCGAACAATAAGAATGATAAAAGGTTCGGAGGATTAATGGTGATTACGACGAAAGAGAAGTCGCGTGCTCGGATAAACCGTAGCAGCAGGTCGAACGAGCCACGGCCGGCATAAACGCCAGTGTCAAACCCTTAATTGGGTGACGTTGATAATGGCCAAACCGGATCGCTTGTTCCTTGCAACGAATGCAGTATACACGCTTACAGATCGCTCGGACATAATTATTGCAATGTTTTAATGGAATGCTCCGGGGAATGTGAAGCAGCGACAATCGGCACGGGAGGGCGTGCCTTTTCCAATATCGCAGCGCAAGTAGTGGATTCCCTCGTTTGTCCCCGTAACATCGTTTAATAGAGATTTATGTTCCCGTGGAACGTATAGCGCTCGCCGCGCATTTCTCTTCACCGCGAAACTCTCCTGATCTGGGAATTGCGAATATTTCGCGTGATTCGAGATAATTGCCGTCGATTCGTCTTAATTGGAACGCTGCACGACAGTGGAAGCGAGATCATGGCCGTGGGGTTGCATCGGGAGAGATCAGTATGCGAAATCTGTGTTAAGGTTTCGACGGTATTTCGGCGCTTTGGAAGCTGAAAATTTGTAGCTTTCAAAATTGCTATGAAGTTTCTACTATTGTCAATTTTCACTAAAGTTGCACATTCTTTGTAGGTTGTTTGCCTTTGAAATCTCGGAAAAAATGATGAAGCGAAAAGTTATGAGCTCTGCAAAAACAATTTCTTTTAAATGATTTTTCATGAAGTCGTTTTATACTTTTAATAAAGGTCATGATTCTTTTTTGTTGAAATGATAGTAATAAGAAAAAAACGTCTAAACTTGTTAAAGTTTACAAAAAAATTGTAAAAACATTTTTACTTTTTTTTCCAGAAAATGACAATAAATATATTGGAAAATGGAAATATATATATTTTTTCTTTAAATTTTTGTTTTTTCTTTTTAGTTTCATATGGTTGAGTAGTTCGAAGGTTGTAAACTAAAATTCTTTTGGTCTTTCGAGCGAAATCAAATATCATTTTCCAAGTATTTACGTCTGGCTCGATGCACTCGCTTTCCGCTGTACCTAAAAGCATATTTAATAAACGACGATTTCAGGAGGGTCATATTGGGTTGGTATTGTCGAAAAACTCGAAGTTGAGTGCACTCGAATTTCGGTGTCGTTGAGGCGTTACGGTCTTGCATTGTCGCACTTTCAAATTGGTCGTCTCTCGGGGCGGCATTATGTCCAATTTCTCTCGGTTGCCTTTTCAGCCAGAGTTTCATCGGTCGTTCGTGAGCCGAGTACAAAAGTGATGAGATGGGATTGTCGTGGTGGTTGGTTGAGAGACTCTGGCTCCCTTCTTAAGTCGAAGCATCTTCAATGAAAGTCACTTTGTAAAAGACATGCCTCCGTTTTTCGAGTTCATTGATGCGCCTGTAGTTCATTTTTGACTGATCGTCCATCTGCAGCTTGCACTTCGGCTACTTTGTTACACCATATCCACTGTACGTTTTTACTACAGCTTGGCAAATGGCGCAGCATAGAAGCAGCGTGTGGTGTATTTTACGAGAGTCGCGACACGACCAATGGAACGGTGAAGAATCGCCTACGACTTCTATTATACGCTAAGTAATTGTTTGCTTCGGGGTTTCCGAAAAATTGACCTCCGTTTCGCTCTCTTTTGCGGCTTTTTCCGTAACTGCGCGAATGGTTATTGGTGTTTTTATTGCCCGGCTATTGAAACTGCTAACTTGAGAATTGAGGACCAGCACGTTGAGGGAGATGGAAAGTAAATCGCTGAATGTGTTCTGGTTGTGGGTTCGAGAAAAGTAAGGAACTTGTGTAGTGATAAATAATCGAAAATGTAGTTGAGAGCGATTCACCAAAATCGCGTATTATCGAGACACTTTTTTCAAAATAATTGTATTGTTTTGTTATTTATTGTGTGATAACAATTTTTTAACTTCAAAGGATTATTTTAAAAGTTTATGTATTTAGATATAGCGTAACGGTTAAATTTTATAGAAATCCAATAATTGTCTTATGGAAATGATTTTTTATAGAATACGCATTTTCGTTGTATTGCAAAAAATATTTTTGTTTTATCAGAGCATGCTTTTTGAAAAAAAAAAATTGTGCTACGTTTTGTAAAAATAATATTGTTAGATAAACAACTAATCGGTTTGTTATTTTAGTCCTGGCTGATTACCATAGAATCTGATGTAAAAAAATGCCTAGAATCTGTAATAACTATTTCTTCTTCATAACATCGAGTATGGTGTAAAATCCATTGCCAATATTTGCTTTTATTGAAAAGAAACTCATCTTAATATGACAATACAAATATTCAATATTCTTTTGTACTTTATTATTTCTAAACTAGAAATACACGAAGTTTTATTCGTAAGACTAACAAATTAGATTTGTGGACAAAAAATGTTTGCTAAAAGTACAAGAATATGTGTTTTGTTTTCTATAAAACAAATGATTTCTATAAATATTTGTTTAATTATTATTTTAAAAAAGTTAACGATGACTCTATGAATATTCTATGAAAGTTTAAGGTGCATACGTCCTCTTGAAAAATTGGCATCTGTCCATGTCAAATTCGAGTATTATAGCACAGATCACCTGAGCATCGCTTTTACGCTTGACGTTTCGATGGGTGTGCAAGTACCATTTTCATTTTACGTTCAATGCTCTGAACCGAGAGTGTTGGTAAGTTAGAAATGCTTGCAGTTAAAGTTGAAAAGTATAGCTATCCGTTTAGTGACGTACCGTGCTCATTCAAGGATCCAAGGAACGTTGTGAATGAGTTCTTCTCCGCACGCTGTGATATAGTGTACTTTTCATAGTACGCCCAAGAAGCAAGAACGTAGGTACATTCGAGTGACTTTGTAGTGGCAATTCATTGACCATTTTTGAGGCATTTGACGCGCCCCGTCGCTCCATTCGAAAATCTTCGAGGGTCACTTGACTGGGAGTGCGCGGTACGACGATACGTCTGGTGGAGATCCATTCGACTCTCGATCCTTTTGTTCGTGGATCTACGCGTACAACACGAGTATGCGAGTCAGTGATCGCCGTCGTGAATGCACGCGCTGCGTGAAAAGTTTGCCAGAGGACATCCTCCGCTAAAATTCGTCAAGGTTTCGACCAATTCTTGTACATTTCTTACTGAACTTTTGTAGTTCATCGTTTAAAGAAAAAACTATTCTTGTTGAAAAATACTTACGGCTTTGAAAAACCACGGGGAATGCAGGAAATAAGCATTTCTAATGTTATTTTCCGTTCTTAGGGAAGCAGAGTCACACTAAAAGCTGAAAAAGAAAGTTACATTTATTATATCTACTTTTTAAATTTTTTAAATTTAAACTTGAAAGCTGTGTGTTTTTCCTTGTTGATAACAACCAATATTAAGGGTAGATTATAGTGACTTTTTAGCATGATAATCTTGCTAAGAACTTGCCACCAATATTCGTTCATTCAATGAGACAAACTCATTGAGTTATTTTGGGTCGCATTAATACTTATGCATAAAAATACATTTTATACATTTTTAATTCAATAAAAATCACTTGACGTCAAGACTCTGCCGCATTTATTAATACCTCTGCTATATGCATTTGTATAATCTATAATGTTTCTTATATATCCGAAAGTCCTGGAAAACGCAAGCGCATTACATTTCGCATTCGAGGCCAGCTGAAGCCTCCTAAAAGCGTAGGAAGATTCGCAGAAACTTAACGAGAGTCTCTCTCGCCAAAGGCTTAATCGCGATACGCCCTCAGCTCGCGCATAGCCGCGCGGAGGAGAAGAAAAATAATCCACAGGAGGGAATAATCGATTCACCAGCTGCCTCGTCGTGCTCGTACACTCGTGCGCGACTCCTCGAGCATATTTTCTCGCATCTCTCGAAGAGGAGGCACGTGGGTGGCTATGTGGCACTTTGCCGGCTTTATAAGAGCCACAAGAATGCTCCAGGCTCTTATTTTTTTTTTTTTCGTCGTGCCACACTCCGACTCACTCGCTTCTTTAACTTTTCATTTTTCTATCTTTCTCGCTCTCTCGCTGCATGCATCACATCCCTTTCTCGTATTGTCGCCCCTTTTTCCCCTACGACTCACTGCAGCCTCTAGACACAAGAGAAAGAGTGAGAAAGAAACACAAGTTTTTTGTATATATCGTCGCGCCATTACTCGACAAAGTCCTTTTGCCGTTTGGGCCCTTGATGGATGCCCGTTGCGTGGGCATCGCGCGACGCCGTTCCGGTCTACTCGTTCCAATGGTCTGTGACCAAATCCAAACGCAGGGCTGTCGTACTCGCTCTCTCTCTCTCTCTATCTTTCTTCCAGTGGACTGCAAGAGACACACGCATTTTGCTGGAAGAGTGCACCAGGGCGCTTTGTAAATCTCGCAACTCCGTTCTGTAGGCCCAAAAGGGGTTTCACGACGAAGTACCCACTTTACGACACGTCTCGCCCGACTTCGCTATACTATACGAACCCCGCACTCTTCGTGATCTTGGAATAAGAGAATATGGGCCATTCCAGGGCGAATTGACAGGATCCTATTGTTTTTTATTTTATTTTTTAAATATTAGTATGTAGAATAGTGTAAAAGGATGCTGTTCACAAATTTTTGGATTTCATCGAAAATTAAGTCCCTCAGCCAAAATCAGGAGGGCCTGAAACGGAAATATTTGTTTCCTAGGGATAATTGAGTTCTCTAGGAATAAGAGAGTTCCGTTGCCATGGCGATCATATCGCTCTTCCTCCTTTTTTTTGCTCTTTCTTTTATTGGAAAAATTGGGAAAAGCCTGTAGTCAGAGTATATATTTTGTTCTGGTAATTTTTCGTCATCATAGTTTTCTTTCGATAACTACATTTTTACACATTATGACCAAACTACTGTTCAAACAAAAATATAATAAATTGGTGTGTAGTTTTTTTTTTAAATATCGTAATACATTATACTAAAATAATTAGTTTGTTATACATACGCGGGACTTGACTTTGTCCCTTTGACATGAAATGCCCGATATGTGTACCTACTACGTGCATTTATGCTGTACCTATGTGTATCCGCAGTATATTTTTAAGCGTTCATATACATGCCTCTCACGACTGTTCTCGCTTAGGGTACAAGAAAAATGTACTGAAGTACTCGGTACTCGATACAATAGACTCCCACTGGATTTATTATTATGTTAGTCGTGCGTGAGACTAGCTCGGCTGCTCGATTTGTCACGTTAGGTACATAAATCGAGGAGCCAATCCCTATATGCAAGCCACCGCTCATCCACTGAATCCCGCAAGCGCTATGTGAATATAATCCTCTTCGTCCTGCATATATACGTTGTGTACTATGTATCTCCATTCGTCCTCTTGTATAATATAATGCACTGTGGGATTCGCGCGTGCCAAAACGGATACCACCGAGTTTGGTCGCTGGCCGCTCAGGACAAGATAAGTAACTCTCCACGTTCGCCACGTTCTTGCTATGAATTACATGCCACATTGTTATCGAGTTTCTTTCTGCAAAGTGCCGGTGTGTGTTTTGCCCTCGCTACGCTGCGATCAACATTTTTGTGGCACGTTCGATCGCCACCGCCCTGATTTCGAGGGTTACATGAAATATTGTATGAGGCATTCTCTGTCAATTTAGAATTTTTTTTTTAATCGTCCACTTCGTATTTTCTTATAATTAGCTAGGTTTGATTTAAAATCGTTTTTGCAAATTGAAAAAAAGAAATTTTCAAGAAAAAAAAATGTCGATGATTTACCTTGTATTTTTCATGTCCATTTTTCCTTCGAAGATGTATGAGTACTTGAAACAATGGAACTTTAATTTTGAGAGAAAAAAAAATTCTGAAAAAATTGGCAAAAAGTTTTCACAAGTGGCAGTTAACATTGAAACTGATTATATGAGAAATATCGGTGAGGTTTAGAAAAAAATGTGGACGAACTAACAGTGAATGCCTTATATATATAGGCATGCATGGTCGTACTCGACCAACCGAGAATTATCTACCGGTGTCCGGCAGCGCGAGCGACCGTCAGCCGAAAAACGGCCACGATGACGACAGGCAAACGTGAGGCGACCGCTTTTATCGATATATGCTTCCCGGTACCCAGCATTACACTCCGCAGCGATGTGCAACGTGCTGCGCGCGTGTGCATACTGTGTACGCTGCTTCCTGAGGCTGGTAATTTCGTGGGCGTATGGTCAGTGCGATTCACAAAAGAAAAAAAAAATGCAGGGTTGAGGGGCGGTGGACATACCAAGAGAAAAAGAGTGACGAGGAGAGAGATTGATTTTGGGACATGGTGGAAGCTGCGAGAGCGACGAAGATCGGGCCAACAGTGCAACAAATTATTAGGTAGAAAAAGAGCGGGGCAAGACGAGCGGCGTGTTAGAAAAACTGATTTTGCTTAAAAACTCACTTTTTACCATTTTTATTGGCTAAATATGATTCAAAAAGTGTTTGTAAAAAAATATAATTTTTTATTTCTCTGCTGCGTTTTGCCCCACTCTGTCGTACAGGTGGAGCTGGTGAAGATCTGCGATATAAAGGAGATGGCAATTGTCGAAGTATATATGTGGAGAATCGCGCAGAGCACCGCACACTCCATGTGTGCTCTTGCAAATGAATGGTCGGCAATTACCTGCAATTTGCCTCTCGTACCTGTAGCCCACTTTTTTTTGTTTATTTCCCCTGACAATAGCTCACCCCCTCTGCCTCGCGGTCCCTTGTTTCGTGAGTGCGCTGCTCTTTCTGCGCGTGCAATGGTTGACCGAGCGCGGCACTGAGAGAGCTCTCCTCTCAGCATCCCCGGGCGATCCATCGATCGTCAGGTAATTGTCAGCGCTCAGCGCTCCGCAACGCAGGTGTAACGGGGTAACGCTCACCGCGAGCAGGAACAACACATAGCAATGAATAGAGAACAGCGAGATATGCTGAGACTTGAACGGCCGGAGGGTGCGACGTAAATACGTTAATATATCTCAGGCGCGAGGGTGGACGAGTTGGCAAAAGAGAGCCAAACTCGTCGGGCGTGCACACGCGTAGGATCGACGCGCTGTATTTTATATGATCGAGAGATCGCGCGCCGCTTGAGCTTCGCTAATTTTTATGCTAACTGCCTCGAGAAATATCAATTTGTCGAACCGGGGGATGTGTTTTCTTTACGCTATATAACGTGGGTCCTATTTGGCTGTCGCCTCCACATAGTTTCAGAACCCTGAAATTATTATACCTAATAATTTTTGTTGGCCTATTGGAACATATGATTTTGTGATATATCGTGTGGAAAAGAGAAAAATATATAATTTGGCGATTTTGCTTATCTTTTGGACAATCTATAGATTTGCGAAACCGATAATATTATCGAGAAACAAAAAAACCTTATGTAATTGGAAGGGAACACAAGAAAAAGGCTAGCTGAAAAATTGTTCGTACCTTTCTGATACGTTCAGATAAATTTTCAAGTAAATAAGGTAGACCCTAAGGACCGAAAACAAAAAGAACGGTAAAAATATTTTGGTGAGTTAGACACTTTTTTTTTGTAAATATAATTACTATACCGGTTGCCTCATTGAAAAGAACTCATTTTTACGGTTACAAAGCAGTAGCTTTTGATTTTACCTGATCAACATCCAAGATATATGGACTTGAATCTACGGAACATAGATCATCCGATAATTTTCATTGGGTTCTCCACAGGGATAAATAAAACTTGTTGGGACCTACAACTATGGGAAACTCTTTGCATCACATTAAGGACTGAGATTCTCGATAGGCGTCAGATTCATGAATCTTCAACCAAAATCTAATCCACTTCCAGTGGAATACCCCGTATATTGTTCAGTTTATATATTATGAGTTCGATCAGAAAAATAGAAGAAATAAATTATTTCATAAAATCGAAAAAGAGGTTTCCAGGCAGCACTTTCATGGTGCTCTCCGATCGAAAGAAACGGCAGAGCCTCTGCGGGAGGTTTCTGACACGAGAAACCCAACCGATCAAGCCTCACCGGGCTGACGTACACGTGCGCGGCGAAGAGTGTCTCGTGTGACCCGATCGTTCTGGTTACTGCGGGGGACACTCGACACCGTAAGTGTATCGCGTGTGCCTTGTGGCGCGCCAGTCCTTTTCCTTCTTTCTCTCTGGAACGTGGCTAATGGCCCGTGGATTACTGCACGTTGCGCAGCGAGTCTCCACAGCGAGACAGGACAGGCCCAGGCACGCAAGTAACAACCTATCGAGTCTCGGGATGTCCGACTCGTGGAGAGCAACCCGGGCGAGCTGCTCAACCAAGAAGCGAAGCACTGTGGTTCTGCTTTAGAGCAAGGTATAAAGCCCTGTGGACACAATAACCGCGATGCTCCTGCTAAAGCCATGTCATGAACTAATAGTTTTCGTACCGATGCCGCGCGTCTCTGAATCGTGCGCAAGATGAAATCCTTTCTCGCGATAAACTCGCACCGCTATGTTGCTGGCGTCTCTTGCTTCCATACATACCTCTTCTTTTCACCTTTCGATTCGAAGCCACTCATACTATAGGCATCATGTCGAGAGCGACTCTTGTGCACACGCTAGAATTCACATTCCACAATCGTGAGCGGTCACGTAATTCGACAAAATACTTAGGGGACTACGTACTGTGTAAACTATACACGATGACAAGATCTATTATCCTTGGTCACGACGCTAATTGATTCTGCCAGGATGATTGCAATAAATTTGCCGGCGATTTAACGCTCGTTATACCAAGAACTATATTTTTCAAAGATAACAATGATTCTTCCCACGCTGATATACTGAACGATAATATCAATTTTTTATATTTTTGCATATACTTTTGCAATTGTATTCGGATAAATATATTTTTGTATGTTTATCACATGTGACTTTTTTTATTCTTTTAGATTGGAATCAATAGATCTTGTATAGAAATGTCTGGAGGGGGGGCTTCATTTACGATTTAAAAAAACGTGCTTATGTGGTTTTTAGATAAAACGATAATAAACTAAAGCTACATATAGTACGAAATAATATACTTCCAGATATTTTGATTTTTTTTTGCGTTATTAGGGTATTAATGAGATAAAATGGAAACAAAATTTAAAGTTAAAGTTCTATTTGAAACTAATATGTATATTTTAGGGTGTTTCATCAATTTTGAAAATTCAGCAGACCAATAATTTTTTTTTCTTATACTTAAATCACCATACGCGATATTTTTCATAATCATAACACATGTATATTTCTGTCTAATTCCAATATTAATTTTTATTTACAGCTCTCAATGGGATTCAGTCTTTTTTTTTTGTGGATCAGCTCGAGGTTCTCGGATTGTTTTCATCATGGATTTTCTCACCAAAACTGGATAACCTTGTTTGTAGTGCAAATATTGTCTTGAAACGAGCAGTGGACTGCGGTCGAGGGAGGGTCTTACCGATGAGCGTTCACTCTGTTTCTCGAGGAGCTTGAGGCGTCGTCGGCTTAGCTTAATCGCGGCGCACCGCATCGATCTATACGAGACAAGGAATTATCCGGACAAGAACAAACGGTGCGAGAGCGACTAAGTAAGCGAGTTGGTGGGCTAATGCGTGCGCAACCAGCACATAAATGGAGATATACATGGGAAAGACTGTGATAGGAGCACCTGGCGTTGTGCAAACGGTCGACCGAACGACCAGCAAGTGAGACGGAGGAACTGTATATGAAATGCAAATCCGAGACCGTAGGATCGATAGGGAGACCGTGTGGACCCTGCTTACCAGTGTACTACGGTCTCGAGAGCGGCTTTGCTCTACGCGATAACGTAAATATTTGACAGTTTCTCGAGACAACGCACCGACCGCACACCGATCGTGCACATGCATTTTCTTTCAAAGAATATATCGAGGCAAATATTGTCGACGAAATCTCGGCGACGGTGAAGGTGCATCGCCGATGGTGATATCACAAGAGAGATGAAAATGTTCGTTGACACAGGGCTTATACTTTGAAGCTGTGCCATCAGATAGCTCGGCACTTTATTCATCCATTACCTTAAACGTTTTTATGCAAAAACGTCTTAACGCTAAATTCAATATAGCACGTTTATTGTAATTTATTTATTTTTAGAGCAGCATCATTGCTTTACCTTCGAAATAGATATATTTGAGAATTTAAAAAAATGTGTGATGTATCCTACTGGCTCATAGTCTGTATCGAGTGCAACATTCCAGAAGCAAGAACATCCTATCTCACCTAGTAGCACCCAGCTCATTTAAAATATAGATTGCATAACGATGAAAGCGTTAATCCAAAGCCTGTCTTGGTTGCCAGGCTTGGCTTATCCTTTCGCCATATGTAATTGGATTGAGTATAATCGCAATCAGAGGCTGTGCTCCGATTACGAAAGCGGCATACACATTCGATAAGATGATTTTTTAAATTTATTATTTCATCGTCCACCTACTGTGTATTAGATACAAGTTCTAAGCCAACGATTGGGTGTTTAATGCAACGATGTCCAGGCTTTCATTCCATCGCGGTAGGCGCCTGTCTGACAAACACGATTCGACGTGCCGTACGCAGCAGGGCACTGCCATAATGTATCCCACTGTGTGCATGGGCAAGCATCGCGGCAACTCTCTGCACAAGAGAGAGACTCCATCGTGTTCTTTCTCATGCCCCTCGGTATTATGCTTGAAATGCGTTGTCAGCGTGGTCCACGAGAAGAGGAAGAAGAGGACAAAAAAAGTGTCTGCAAGAGCACGCAGCAAAATGTCGAGAGTGCATAGCCCGCACGATATAATGCATCAATGCGCGGTCCACAGTCGCCACGGTCTCATCCCTGTGGCACCGCGGGGATTTACTTAATTGCAATTAATGAGGAGAGATATTACGGCGCCGTGGGGTCATAAAAGTTAAGGATTACTAATGTGCCGACAGAATTAACGATGTTGAATTATTGCAGGAGCGCACGAGGGCACACACGCGGTTCGTATGGCCAGGCCACTTCAGCCACCCGCTGATGTGGGTGTAGTAATTGCGAGACAATCTTTTTTACCCCAAGATAGGGGGTATATATGGCACCAGACTCGGCGTTTATTTCTCGCGTGACTCATGGACTCGACTCGCGAGAGTTTATTCCGCGAACGTTCGACGACGTTTCGCCATAAAACAACTTGGAGACCTTCGCGATTCACGTGAGCCAGTATATGGTGTGAATTGGGAATGAACAATATTCGCATCAAGTTGTATTTTAAATGCTCTTTTATTCAAATAATTTGAGGTGGAAAAGCTACTTAGCCGAAAAATTGTATGAGTTGGAGTGATACTAGACATTTTTCAAAAAATCTTAAGAACCCGACAAAATGAAAAAGGTTTAACGGATTTTTTATAAATTTTTTTATAAAATCGGTTGAACCACAAAGAACATTTGTGTTTTCAATTTAAATAACATGTAAGTATTTATTACGAAAATTATTCGAATTCAAAAGTATTTTATTATATTTTTCTTCAAATATTGCCCATTCTGGTGGGAATAAAATTGAACTTTGGAGCCGAAATTCTAACTACACTCGATATTTCAAAATGGATAAACGACTAGCAGACAGATAGTCTTTTTTTATTATTATTCCTAAGTCGTATACCAAACCTAATAGGCAGAAGGTGAGATTATGAAAGGAGAAAAAAAAAAGTGGACACGTATAGTGTAGTAATAACGATGCACCTTTCGACCCCTGAAATCGCCACGCGTTTATCCTCGTAGACGGTGCGTTTATCGGGGCTCTCGTAGGTGTGCTGCATGGCGCGTATTAAATTCTATTTCGTTTTATCTATCGAAAGGTGCTAAAGGCTCTCGTTCACGCGAGGCCCATAGCACACCCATTATCTATATCCTCACGCTTCTCGCAGTTCTATCTGCCTCTTCCCGAAAATTACGGCAACGTGATGAACGCTGCACCACATCCGTTCCTTTCCACTGCTCGTAAGTCAGTTCTCTAAATACATCGTACATCGACAGGGTGAGAGCACGCCAGTCGGCACGATCCTTCACCACTCTTTCCCTCTGTTATTTTTATTTGTTTATTTTTTATTCATCGACGTCTGGGCCCAGGCGTTTCTGTAGACATTGCCAGAATACTCACCACAGGGTGAGTCCATTTTGAAATTTAATTCTTTTTTTTCTTCCACCTATATAAAATACGGACAAAAATATTCTTAAAATATCAGGGCGTAAAAAAATATTTAAATGTCGCTATGGAATTTAAATGAAGAAACTACAATCAATTTTTGTTTTGGGTGGTCTATTAATTTTTGTCTTCAACTTCAAATAATGGTGGCAAATAATTCAAATAAAATTGAACTTCGACACAGAAGTGCGCTAGGAAATATACAAAAAAAAAAAAAATACTACTAAATCATGAGAGCGTAGTAAACATGTTAAGATCGTTACCAAATTTTTGCATTTTTCAGAAAAACTGTTGTATAGTGACATTTGAATATTTCCATTTCATGAAGCTTCCTCTATGAGGAAAAAAAAGTAAAAAAATATCCAATACACGTAAAAAACTATCCTCCCTAGTGTCATTGCTTTAATTTTGTCTGCAACACGCGTTTGCTTTTCTTGCAGCCTTGCGTAGGTGTCGTTACGGTGCCGCCCGAGAAGACCGGTGCATCACCTCTAATATAAACTGTCGCTATACTCTGGACTTATGGAACGACATACAACGCCTTATACAATGACCAACAGACGGTTGAAGAGGACAACCAGTTCCCGATGAGAAAACATGAACGTGAAAGAAAAAGAGTTACGTGGTGTTATAGCGGCAGAGTTTACACAGTGGACATGCTATCGACCTATAGAGTAGTTTTCGTTCGCTGGCACATAAGTAACGCGCTGCATCCTTCGGAAGGGCTGCCGCCAATGTATATATGTATATATATACACATACACACATAAAACTTACTATATATTGCATGTCTATACTCGACCGCACATAGTATATGCAGCGTTCGGCGCATCGGGCGGCGCGCGAGGCGGCTCGTCTGATTGCTTGAATTTATGGGCTCTACTTATCGCGTACTTACCGCGTTGTATATCAACAATGACACCCGCACCCGCGGGCATCTCTTGCTCTTTTCTTCTATCTTTCTTTATTCTCTCCCGCCTCGGACTCGGCCCTTCGGCGCTGGGCATTGCGGCCCTTTTTGGCACACAACATATCCTCTCTACCTCTCGTGTGATCCCCTCTCCAAAAGGCCCACGTCGTCACGCGCGTCACAGCTCGCATTTACGCACAACGCGCTATACGTATACTTACATACGTGTCAGGTTCTCGTGCAATTTACAACCGACGAAACTTCTCCGTAAATGGCACCAGCAGGCGAGATTTAAGGAACTGGTTGAATGAATTATTTTCAAGTCGAGTACAAACGCTGCACAGCGACTGTAGAGATCATTTACAAGCTGACCTAAACCGCAGACATGGGCACGACTTTGGATCAGTGGAAGTTTTGTTTTCATGACATTTTTATTTCTTCGCGATTTTCATGCTAGGATACTTAGAATGGCCTAAAGCGTCGAGAAAAGTGGTTTAGAAAAAACGCTGTCATCAATAATCAAATTTAATTTACCACCAAGAACAACCAGGAATTTGTGAAATGGTAGAATTCCAATATAGCAATTATCAATAGAAAAATTAAACACTATTATTTTGTCAGATTAACAAATATCGATCTAGCCTGCGAAATTTCATTTCATTCTGTATTTTAGTCTTTTGAAGACTAATTCAATGAATCAAGCTTGTACGAATATAAATTTTCAGCCTTGATTACGAAGGGTATTAAGATAACGGAATTCAAAGATTTCTATCGTCCATTTGTCTCTCCATCCATCTTATAATTTTCCTCCAGAATTTTAAATCACAATTTTCGTTTCAATCGATGCATAAGATCTTTGCCTTTCTTTTGTTTTCACTTCCCAGCAATGTTGACCGTCAAAGAGGTTTAGTAACTTGTCGATCCCATGTTCCGTCCAGCATTTCTTTTCTGGTTCAGAGGATCAGCACCCTGCCACTGAGGATTAAGCCATGCGACGCACACGCGTGGCGAAAACAATCGGTTAGTCGAGCGCCGCACGGTCAACACAGCCTCTCGATTCTCCTCGAGTTTCCCTTGTTTGATCCAGTCGGTGCAGCAGCGAACTTTCTTAAACGATCCTTCTTTTTTTTTTTTACTGTCGCCACACGGTTGGCAGTGACCGGGGCTACTTATATCGTAACAAAATATTGGATTACATCCTTTGACGGGGCCAGTATTACCGACTTTAAAGCTTGGACCATCATCTGTGTGTACTAAACGAAGTGGAGGGTCGAGTAGGAAGGCAGAAACGGTTTTTCCCTCAGTTTCAGCTATCTGGATCGTGCCAATCAATGTGAGTCAACCATCCAGTAAGACGCCAGACCGGTTTTTCCCGTGAATATAATGTGTTCCCCTGATAGAGAAGCGATAACATATACTAGCTGGACAATCTTGTTGGCGCCGAGACACTGCGGTTTCCGGGTCCTCGCCCATCAACACTACTTGGCTCTCTCTCTCTCTTTCTCTCTCTGCCCGATAGCGATTCCGATTGGGAGTCACGGGGGCGAGTTGGATTTCCTGTTTCCGTGATTCACGACGCACCACGACGTGATGGTTCCTTCCTGGCGCCCACGACATCCCACTTATATGCGTTCGTGCTCCTGCCGCTGTATAATACAAGTATCTATATACGTTCAACGAGCAAAGTTTATATACTCAGATGCACTCTGCCTCTTGTTTATAACGTCGTGCTGACGCGTGTCTCAATTAGGAATACTGTATGGTATTTTATTAATACTGATGATGGTCATTCGTATTCGAAACTGATGCCGTTGGTCGCCTTTCTAATTATCTGTCTGCTTCGTTCTGAATGTGAAATCCTCGAGTTATGGTATATTGAGTTTTGTAACTAAATATCTACGAGAAAATATCATGAGATAACAACCTATAGTAAGTATTGTTAGTATGGGTTTACAATGTGGAAATGAAAATACGCGAAAAGATTTTTTACTTTGTTTGGTTTATGTATTCTAGTTCAAATTTCTGTAATTGCTGAAACTATGATAACTTGAAAACTATAGCTTTTATCTCGGTTTGTCTCTCCAACAGATAAAAATGCTGAAGCTCCTAAAATAGTTTTTTTTTAATATTTTGGATTTCTTTGTGTTGTCTGGTTCTGCACTGAAGGGACGTCAACTTTCCATCACGAGTGCAAAAACAATATAAGGTAAAACGAAAGATTGCAGGTGATACAGGGGAGAACAGGGAGAGACAAATTAAAAGTCAAGCGGTGACGAGACCTATTATCTGCACGTGCTTTCGTGAGCGTTCTTGTGACCGTTCCGGAGTTAGAATGATACGTATATAGTATAGAAGGCATATATAAAAAGTGTTCATTTGTCGCAGCGACAGCAGCTCGTCGACCCTTTAGTCTCTCGTGTTTTTTTTTCCTCCAAGGCCCACGCCTCGATTTCAGGGCCTGTCGCATGGTTAAAGCGTGGGCGTCGTTGGAATCCGAGAGGGCACATAAGAACAGTATTCTCGCTCTATTTCACGGTCGCACGAAATCCGGCCAGATGATTGGGGCCCCTCGGCGTAAGATCACGCCGTGAAGATTGTTCGAAAAAAGAAAAAAAAAATTAGAATTTAAGTGAGCATTTTGGCTTGTTTTGTAGGAGAAAAAGTAACGGACGATGACGAGAGAATTGAGAAAATTGTATGTTTTTGCGATTTGGTGTGGCTAGACGTCGCCTATGCCTTCATTGCCAATCTACGGTAAAAGTAAATACAAAGTTTTGACCTGATGATTGCGGAGTCTGTGCACGACGGACGTTTAGAAGACCGGTAATTCGGAAAAACGGCTTTGCAAGCCCCGTGACACTTTAATTTAGCGGTCCGGGATGCAGCAACCTGCTCTTGACGAACGCACCGGTCAACCAGCGCGGTATACTTGCAGGAAGGACGGATGGGAGGGTTGTCCGTCCTCCGGTGAAATCTGCAATTTACGGAAATTCCTGCTTTTCCGATGCGGAAATTACAGGGTCCAAAAGAGAGTTTCATGAGGTTGATCGGTTCTGCGGCACGCGGTCAGCTGTGGAACTCAGCAGAAACCTTCCTGTAATGACGACGCCGGCTTAAATATCGTTCAACGTCTCAAGACTGCCCACACAAAAGACTTTTCCATTTTTCACACGACAGTGCAGCAATGAGTTAAAACCAAGTCTCGTTTATTATTTTTAGCAGCGGCTTTGTTAAAGACCTTTAATACAAATGCAGGAAATTGGAACCAGATTTTGACAACACTTGCATTAAAAAAAAAAGGTAATAAATTCCGCTATGAGTAAATTTTACTAGTTACCAGCAGGAAGTTATGAATTGTAGATTAAAAAAAAAGAAAGAATACATAGCGAAGAGTTAACTGAATAAATAGTTTCCACTTCGTTACCGCGGCAAACGATTCGTTTTTATTTATTACTCGACACTTTTCCCGCGCTACACCCACTTCCGCCCATAATTCATTTTCGAAGGATCCACAAGCAGTCGCCCCCGCGTGCGCGCGACCAGGAGTCCCTCAAAGAAACAGCCGATTCAATTACGTCTCGAAGGGAAGCTGTTCCCAAGGAGCGCGATGGTTGCGGGTGCCCGGTTACTCAACCTAGAATTACCGAGTGAGTAAGGAAGAATGAAGCAAAAAAAAAAAAAAAAACAAGACCGCCGTAGAGAATAGAGCATTTTCCAGCTTTGCACCTTGCGGTAATTACCACAGCCGCAGGAAAATTGGTCGCGCTGTCCTAAGAGCATCGAGGGTCACGGAGAATCTTTGCTGAGTCTGTAATCTAGGACAATTACGTGGCTTGCTCGGTTACCTGTGCTCCATTAGACACAGAGGGTCTCTTCTAAAGCGGATACAACAGACGTCTACAACAAAATAACGTTTGTCTGTGACGGGTTCGGTCTATACTTTTGTATACAGCGTGCGCGTGTCTTTCAAGTCAGGCTAAGGCTAAATAATTGTTTGAATCAAAGTATCTTAAGAAATTAATGCATATTCCCTTGATAAAAAAAAAATCAAGCGCCCGACGATCATGCGACCATCGCATTATAATGAGGTTGGCCCAATTCCAAGAGCGACGTTTGATGATCACGAAAAGGTCAAAATCAGATACGAAAGATTTCATGGTGATTTTCGAAAATTGAGGTATCCCCGAATCTTTATAAGTGTAGACGCCGAGACACACGTTGCACATGTTACCCGGATGAAGGAATCTTCTAGGAAGCAGAATTGGAGACCTTATGGTCTAATATACAATGTTGCGTGGCATTATGAAAATATTTTTGGGACCATTTTCGATACCTCATTAGTGGGCTTAATAACGACCGCTTTACATAGCCACTTTGTCGTAATAACAGCCTAGTATTACGTCGAGTCTATCCTCACGTATATAAAATCCGAAAAGTACACGAGAATCATTCCCCGGAACCGTCGAATTTAACCCAACAATTTCGATAACCATCGCTCTTTACAGTTCGCGGATCCCGCACATTTGATCATTTGGATCTTTTCTTCTGATCTCACTATAATAAAAAGTAATCTTCGTTTAATTCGGGCGGGTACGGATATTTCAAAGGGGCGGTTCGCGCAGCTTAGCTTTAATTTCAATTACATAAATTAATTTCTTTTTTCTTTCTAAATATTTCATCTTCCGCGGTTGAAAATAATGAGAAAGCTATGAGCACGGCTCTAATAGTTTGCAATTTTTTTTTATGGTGTTAACTTGAGTAATTTTATTTATATGATTCGGTGGATGAGTTTGTTCTCTCGTTGAATTTCTGTATTACATGTTTTATTTTTTATTTTATGGAAGGTATTTTTTTTCTGTATATTTTGTCGCAGTATGTTATGTCGTATATATAAGAACCAACTGGCTACTGGCAATACTCGAATAGCTTACACACACGAGCTATGACTCTGGTGGCAAGCCTACGTGTATCGTGACGAGCATAATTTGGTAAAGTCCGTGAGAATCGATTATCCGTGAAGCCATACCGAGAGTGGAGCAACGAGGAAAAAAAGTTTGTATGAACAGGTACACACGCAGGGAGCGAACGGTGGGCGTTGTAAAATGTAAAACCAATCTTAATGTATGCACGTCGGCAGCGGTGAAAGCATCTACCCGTTCGTATAATATCTACGCCCAGTGTCAACGCATTAGCTGTTCAATTAAACGAATCTGGAATTCCTCTGGGGAGAAAAAAAAACGTAGATGCGACAAAAAGTGAGGGCAGGTGGGCCAAACAACGTGTATCGTATGCATGGAGAAAAAAAGGGCAGGGACCCCCTTGACACGTGTGGTATGACTCTGGGATTCTTAGGGGGATCACCCTTTTTGCTTAGTCTCACTGGATTTATTATACCTGACATAGCAAAAAAAAAAGAAAAAATTCTATATAGCCTCATGGTGCTAGGGTGTCATTTCATAACCATATGCATATAACATTCGTCGATTTGAAGCTCCGACACTGCGCAGATTTCGAAATCCTGACGATTATCAGCTCGTCGAAATCAGCAAGTCGTTATGAAGTTTCATGTAGCTAAATAAATTAGCTATACATTTAATAAATTATGTTTATCCATAATCGGATCAGGATAAAAACCCTCGAGGCCTCATTAATACATGATAAATCACTAGCTAGTTATATCGATCGTCCTCCTCGGTTGTCTGAATATCACCATCGAGATCTATTTGAATAACAATAAGAGTGGCATTAGACGAAGCACCTTTTTCAATGTCGTAACGAACTCTTATGCAAATTCCTGAGGTCTTTCTGCGGAGTCATAATATTAGGAGAATTTAACGATTCATTTAACCGATTTATAGCCGTATCATTAATAACGAAAATGTTTTCGTACGGTGGATAATTTTCACTGTGACACGTATGGTTGATCTGTGGTGAATAAAAATCGCATATTATATTTTGAGATAGAAATTTCGGAGATATTGAATTACAGTTTAAAACTGACATGTGTATGTTTTGTTACTTTGAAGCGTGCTTTTTTATTTATTATCAATTATTTAACGATTGTTGCTTTAGAATCAGTTGACCGGATTGGTTGGTAAAAATGATTGTGTTATTTTGGATCATCTTAATACAAATAGCAATTAAATTATACTCGTATTATAATTTAGTTGCTGGTTACATTATTTATTATTGCGGTAACCGTAAAAACATTATTTTGCTTACTCATGGAAGAAGCTTTATGAAAAATGAGATTTAATGAGGAAGCAACGTGCAAAGTTCTACTTTGCATCATTTTTCATTTTATTTACCTCAGGGAAACATGTATATAGTAAAATCTCCCATACATTTTTCAAGATGCGGTGCAAGCTTTTGGGGCTCAGCCAGAAAATATATTAATACTAGAGATGGTTGTGTTTCAATGCCGCGTTCATTCTGTAACGAAAAATGTAAATATTACAAGATGTGAGAATCGCGAAAGCGCCTCTGAGCCCTTCTATAGTCTCTGACTTCCTGGTATTTCGCGGCGACGCAGATGCCGGGTGGTTCCAAACCTTTTTTTTTGTACCGCAGCAAAGTATAATCCACGAAATCGAGTTTTATTAGCATCAAAGACGTACCGAGTTAGGCCAGCAGCAGGATTCCAATAAAACAACATAAAAAGTCTAGCAGCATTGGACATTCGCCTAGGAATAGAGAGTCTCGAATAGCTGCATTCGTAAAACCGTACGTTTTGAACTCTCGAAAAATTATTGGGGACATTCTTGAAGGACCCGCAACCGCGAAATATTTTCCATGCCATAAATAAATTAAACCTTTCCGGGTTCCTTTGTCGGACGTTGCGACTGTTCGAAGAACTACTTCTGCTTTAAAAAAAATTGGTTAGAGAGGTCCAGTCACCGAAGACGCCCTAAACTAGGCTCCCCTATCGAATGTTTAAGAGACCCTTTTGATCAAAACTTGATTCTTTAGCTCGGGGAAAAAAAAAAGTTCTAGGAAACCTTAGCTCATACGGAGAGTCACTAATTCGAAAGGGTATTGACCTGAATTTACTAGACGATGTATCGACTGTCGAAAGTCTCTTGGGGCAAGAGTTAGAGATCCGTCGCAATGCACTTACTTGCTATTGAAAATAGCTGACTCATAAAAGCGGAACATGGTATTCAGGCGTTCTCCCAAGTCTCAAAACCTATAAGGAAGACCGGGACTAGTTGAATCACTTTTAGCTTCTTATTTCTCTGTCTTCAAAGCAATTCGACTGATTACGTCAGGTTAAAAATGAACGCCATTATTTGGTGTGATTCTTAAGGGGACCGAAAAGCTAAAAAAAAAATATATGATTTATTCTATTTTTCGATCAATTGACAAATGGAATTAGAAATTTGTGTGTCAGTGCCAAAACCAATTTGACCAACCGGTTCCCTCGTAACCCAGTTTTGGGCTATTTAAATTCTGTGCATGATGCAGAACAAAGTACTGAATGGCTTGCTCTCTACGACATTTTAATTTTGTGCAACAATATTTTACATTTGATATTTTTTTCCAGCTTTTTCCACCCATAATACAAAACGTACGTCACTCTAAATACCAAAATGACATGAACAGTTTTTATTTTAATCAATAACGAACTCAATAAAAATGTGGCCTCTCTTGGACAAAAATGACTAGTGTAACCTCCGATTTGTAGACAGCCCAGAATCTATTTACCACCGACCCAACTAGCCCCGGACTCTCCCACTTCGTCGTGGCTCTATAACAGAGGTGCGCGCATACTTTCTTTCATCTGTTATAATGTTGCGCGGGCCCACACCCGCTGTAATCATTCGGCGCTTACATGCCTTTATAGAACGACGCGTGTATAAGTAATTGAAGCAACTTGCATGACCAGCACACTGAGAGTACGTACGTCTTCTCTCAGCGTTGCCTTAAGTGATGCAGGTTAATCGATGCATTGACCCGTGATAAACGCTGAGAGGATCGGTTCTACGCGAGCCTCTGATACAGGAAGAGAACGCCATATGAGAAAAGAACATCGCATTCCTAGATGATTTCCTTGCATCTCGTGCGCGGTTCTATATAGCTCACTCCAGGCGATTTACGTCAGGTCGGCGCACTACGAGTGAGAAAAGATGAAACGCGGAAAGGGAGAGTTAAAACTGAGTTTTTCCGATAAATATCTTAACTATTGCAATAAAATCGGAATTTCTTTCGAAGCCTGGTTTTATGCATGAATATTTTGAATTTCAGATCATTGGAGAGAAAAATGCCATTTTTTAAAATTAATTCAGTTTTGGGCGTGAATTTCAGGACCACCGAATTTATAGCAAACTCTCTGCTTGAGCAGAATGTATGCCCATAATATGTAAAAACGTGGTTTTTTTTAATCCATAAAAAATCGTATACGAAATGTCATGCTTTTGAACGTTCTTAAAGGTGTTGTGCTGATGGAAAGAACCTCTAGTTTCGAATGTCACAATTTGTAGGAGAGAATTCAGATTAAAAAAAAATTAATTATTTTGCAACATTCACAATTATCTCCCCCTTAACAGATGGCCCGCTGCTTGCGCTTATTTTTTTTTCTCTTCTTTTTTTTTTTAATAGCACGTGCCATTATTCCGCATATTTTATTCATAAACAGTCATTGAAATTCGGTTTTTGTTAAATTTTTCGCTGCCTGTGTACGAAACGATTCAATATCTATTGACAGCTGATAAATTGTTTTTCGAACCCAGCCTGCAGCCTCATGAATTTTAATATATTACAAAAGCAACCCTTTCGAAAACTGCGACCAATGAAGCGATTTCAATAAAATTTGAATATCACGATTCGTGAAGCATGAGTGTGAGGGGGTTACGAGGGGAAGTGGAAAAAAATAGAGGTTGGAATTACGAGGCATTCACTCGTATGGTTTACTAACCTCGTGCATTTTAATACCGTGACCCAAAAAAGGGTTGTTCACAGAATACTGGAATTAATAATGAATCGGGTATTACATGGCATATGCACGATACCCTACACTAAATAATATTATATACTAGTGAAGCATGCAACCGATTCAAATGACTCGTCAGAAAAAAAAGGTTACAAGGAAGGCACAAACCCAGTCTGTTGACGTTTATTGTGTCTAAACGGTCGAGACACGATCGGCGTCATTAAAATTTTTTCGCTGTTTTTTTTTTTCATTCCACCACTCTTTTATAGGAGGGGAGCTGCAGGTTTATTGTTGCAAGTCAGCTCGTCACTGACTGCAAACTACAGACTTTGGATATGAATAAAGAAAAGAAAGAAAAAAAAACTGGAGAATCATACACGACATTCGTTCAACGTTTGAACCGCGTGGATACAACCGGCCGACTCGCGTGTATTGATTGATGGGTTATAAAGGGGTTTCCCAGCATTTTGTTAGATGTTTAGTCATGCAGAATAGTCTCGCGCGTTATTAAAACACGCATAATGTTATGCTAAGAGTTGTCCGTCATACTAAAAGTATAGTAAAAGTCAGCGAACCGTAGTGAAAGTACCGGTTCAAAATGCGAACACGCAAAATGTTCCAGTTTTCTTTTTTTTTTCAGCAAACGGTAATAATTTAATAAGTGACATTTGGTTTTTGGTGGCTGAATTAAGGAAGCCGTAAGGAAGGTTGCCGAAAAGTTGAAGGAACGCCGACCTAGCAAAGGGGGTTGGTTAAGAACGAGATGCGCGATAAATTCAAGACCGAAAAATGTCTGCGCACTCCACCACCACAGGTTTCCGATAAACAAGCCACGGAATTACAATAATCCGATCCAATTAAAGCGGAAATTTATAGTCGCAAAAAGCGCGTAGACCCGGGCTCCTGCGATCGTGCACTTTCACGTTACGCGGACGACGTGCCGCGTTCGCGATTTGCATTTAGAAATTTGCAAGCGTAATTTCGAATTTGCTTAATGGGACCTCGGCGCGTTCTGAGTCGAAGCGCTGTTCTCCCGCTCACGGGCAGATACGAAGAGAACGATCGCGTTGTAATAGATTTCATTTTCATATTCAGCGTACGGGATCCCTCGCTCTCCCGTTCACCGGTTATTCTGTATAAGGTGTTCCACGCCAATTCGCCGGCTCTCGACCCTAATGATATAATTTATAATTTTTTAAATATTTATTTATGCGAGTAAATGGAGTACGAATAATTTCTTTATTTTTTTGAGATTCTTATGTCAGCATACTGAGAGTTACTAAAACGTTGAGAACAGTGGCTAATAAAAACTGTCGACTGAATGAGAGACTTCTTACCGATCTTTAAAAAAATGTTCGTATAATTTTATAATTTTTTACGCTAAACCCATAATTGAGTATACTCAATTTAAAAAAATGAAAAAAAATTACTCCATTTTCGGATGACTCGAGAATGTGTAATCTTTCGCCGGAAATAAAAAAAAATGGGCACGAAAAGATTGTAAATTCGTAAGCTATCAAAAATGGCGTGGAAATTATTTTAAAAATAAGCATACACAATTCACTCATGTGAATGAATAGAAAAAAACTGGACCACATTGAAGTGTCGTGAACCGAAGAATTGACATGGAATACCTCATATATACCTACTGTTTCAAGGATATCGACGGGTTTCGTCGCCCGACGATGCTTTGAAAGGCCCGGGTGCCCTCTATTATAAGTTCTGTACATTGTTCTCTTCTTTTTTTTCAAATAGTAACCTTCAACCATTACCTGGAGGTTTTCCATCGCTTCAAGTTTGGAGATCGTTTAGCTGGTCGTACTGTATACACAAGTCCAATGATGTCAATATATGAGTGAGTTGTTTATCTTTTTAGTTCAATTATTTTCGACATTCAACTCTCCGGTAGATAGCGGTATGCATATAGCACACACATATAACTCGAACTGGTGTATGATTACTATTCGATCGATCGACGTCGTATCTCACAATGATCACGAGGTAGCATTAGCCGTATATATACTAGGTATATACGTCGAGAGCTGGCAATCACCGATTCGCGAACCGAGTGACGATTAGCATAAATTATATACATGCGGCGTTGAGGCGCAAGAGAGTGTTCGGATAGATTGGCAGTCTCGGGTGTTTTTCGCGAAGGCATAATACACCACCCTCTTTGGTGGACGATCGTAATGTCATATATTCGACGCTAAAGTGTTAAAATAGCGCGTTAAAGTGGCGATTTCAGAGCCATAGCCACCGCGTGTGAAACAACTGCGAATCATCCAAAAATCTATACTACCTACTTTACAAGATCACGGGTCAGCCCGTGTTCTACCTGCGGGTCACTATCCGAAGAACGAGATACTCGAATCTCACCTATATAATCATTTCTGTCTGTTTGTAACGCATATCACACCTGCCATTCGGGGTCTAAATAATACTCACATCAACAGATTGAATCGCACAGTAGATTTATTTTGATTACCCGTGGAAGATAAAAATGGAATGCAAATTAAATTTTGAAAAATTAAAAGACGTGGCAGGTTTTGGAACGCTAGGTACAATAAAAATATTACATTGCATGAAAAATCCTTTTTTTTTTCGTTCTTTTCAAACTTCAGAGTCGTTCGATTTTCTTTTTGGTATAGAAAATCGATGACAAAATATTCGCAGTATTTTATTTTCTATTCAAATATTTCATTGACAGCTGTGTCTGCCCTAAATCTTCAAAAAACCGTACAATATATTTGCAAGGAGCAATTAATAACGCAACTGTTATGAATATACCGGTTTAAAAAAAACTCACGTGTTTTCGCCCCATCGTTATGGTATGTACAGATTACGACTTCATTAAATTAACCATCGAGGATGAAGCGTTGAATTATGCGTGGACTTCACGAGCACCGTTGCTTCGAAGCACGCAAACACATCGAAGTTTCCGTCTGTAACACACGGCATCACCCGAACGTACGCGTGTTCGCTTCCCAGCGAAGTGAAATAAAACCAACATGAAGATAAGTCGGGGCGTGCGAAGTTGATGATACCACCTCGTGCGAACACTTGCACTCTTGGTGATGTTGGGAAGCTCAACGTAGCCCATGCGACATGACAAATTACTCGCGTGACGACGATCATTACCGTAACACATCGCGGTGTGCCGCCTCTCTCGCTACCACCAACGTGTAGCAATCTTAATCTGTTCAGGATGCCCAAGATTTTTTCTCCGTCGTCTTCCCCTTGTTGCGTTAAGCTGAAAGAAAGATGCATCCATCGGAGGACTTCACGACCGTAATTTCCGATCGGGATTGAGACGTCAGCGAAAGCGCAATATTTTACCGAGATGGCGACCGATATCCGACCCATCGGCGATGGAATACTAAAGAGCTTATAGCTATCCGGCTGAGGCAAACGATCTCTCCGTTAGAATCCGGGGAACTCAGGATCAGGATTGCGCACGGAAAGAAAGAATGGCTGCTCACCTGCACGTATCTGGATCTGCTGGGGATGAAGCAGAGGACTACTCGACTTTTTGCGCCCCGCAGTGGACATCCTCAACTTGCCCGGTACACTCTTTCATCCTGTGCTTGTGGACGAGATTTTTGCTGATTCGAGTGCACCCCAGCTGAAGATCGAGCGCAGATTATACCACGTGGGTACAGCAAGAAAGGTCATTCGGTAAGAGATACTGCCTGGACAATGTCCGGGACTGTCTTTTCGATCGCTTCTATTGATGACTCCGACCATTCAGACTACCGATGCACCTTTTTTTTCTTCTTTTTAACCCTTGATTCATCTGTGTAAGAGATCCCACAATAGCGGTTCTCTTCGTGGACAGTAGCGTGGCACAAAATAAATTGATGATTATTCGCTCTTCCTCGAGAATTGACTAAAAATGAAGATACTGAATTTTTCATTTTAAACAGAAATAATAATTCCTACAGATATCGCTCAATTATGACTATTTTATTTTTAAGTTAAGTATATATATTTCCGTTTGAAAGGAATGAAAATCATACCTTTCAATGCACAATATTTTTTTTTTTATTTGACGTGCACCTAAAATCAAAGGATTTCGAAAATTGTCAACATTTCAGCTGAACGTCTAGGTTCTATTATGCGATCGTTCAACAATATTGTTACCACTTATAAGCCATCAAAACAATGTCTTTTGCAATATCTTTGTAGAATAATTCTGTAATGATTTTCGAAACATTAAGACGACCGAAACCAGACTACAAGTCATCATAACGTAAAGAACGTAAATGAGTCAAAAGTAATTGCGATTGACAGAGAATCGATGTGCTTAACTGGTAACTTACAGGTTACCTATATTTCACTTCTATATACAAACTCAATTCCTTAGAAAGAACGAAATATAAAAACATCAACATTTTTGCGCCACCCAAGTCAACAGCCTGTACAGCTGTAATTTGACTTTGATTTCTCGCTTAATCTTCGGTTGGTACATACGCTCCTATTGAATTTCAATGCTCAAAGCCATGTGCTTCCAGGCAATACACTGCAATGCGGCACCGAAATTATGGTCTAACTGCTGAAATCGTCGAAATGCGCAGATCCGATTCGCATAATTCATGTAATTCCGTGATTCGGCGAGGCAAATGCACACGAGCAAATGTATGTATCCAGTACTGGCTATGTTCAACGACTCGCGAGGCAAGCACGCACCCTCTGCTAAATGCAAATGCTTATGCGTTCGTAAGGCTCGTTCTGGCAGGAAGGATG
Source organism: Perithous albicinctus (assembly GCA_964016905.1). Lineage (NCBI taxonomy): Eukaryota > Metazoa > Arthropoda > Insecta > Hymenoptera > Ichneumonidae > Perithous > Perithous albicinctus. Next base: position 24,351,358 of record OZ024691.1, on the reverse strand, counting down.
TTTGCACGAAAAGTTTGAATTTCCGTTTCGTTTCGCTCGTCGTCAAGTGCACGCCACTGAAATTCTCATTTTTTTGTTGTCACTTGGTCGTGCATCACTGACATAAAATATTGCTGTTTCCACAGTTTGTGAAGGCGAAGAAGAAGCAAAGACGGAGATGGAGAAAGAGAGAAAGAAAAAGGTTCAATCTCGAATAATGCACTCTCTGCCATGTTGCATCACAAGCATTTTTGCTGCTGGTCTTCAGTTATACGTATTATTTTTGGTCCTCGGGGTTGAGCGAATCGAACGAGTTTGCCAGCTGAGGGTTTATAAAGCCCGAAGTATAGCTACGGTGGTCGAGTTCTTGTAACGATACAGACGAATTAATTTCATATGATCCGGTCGGGAAGCGCAACGAGTGTTTTCTTTCGCTCGAAGAATATTCGAAAAGCCTGGTGATTCTGCACTGACATTTCTCTCTTTGAGTCTCTTCCACTCAATTGCCGACAATTTATTACTCTCACGGAGCCATTCGTCTTTGTCATTACAAATATACTGCGAGTATGTAATTCTCTACTCTTTGCCTCTTTCCCACTGTTCAGACTTACAACTTCGTGACGGACAAATAATATCAAAATTGTGACTTAATGTTTGACACACGTGATTGAAGGCAACTTCACCTCGTTACAAGTTTTCACCGTGTCAGTGTCGTAGAATGATCGAGAGGTCGATTCACAACAGCTTCAATAGTGCGCGCTTGTTTTTGTTTCGTAATAGAATATCGTCAACTGTGATTCTTATAGATCGTCATGTTTACGAGTACATAACTAACCATTTCCGAGCTAGCATTTTGCCCTCGCTTCGAGATATACCATAGAATATTGTATACGGCTCAACTTTTCCCTCAACGAAACACGACAAGAGCGCGAGGAGATCTCCTTTGACGGAGGCGGCAAACGTAAAGCCTGGCGCTCGGTTCCGCGCGCGCGCGCGAGCGCCCAAGAGACTTTATCTGCGATCTTGGTCCTGCGAGAATCGGCGAGGGATCGAGATCGGTGGCGATACCAAAGCGATGCGAGTGGAAACCCCGTCGTGGATTATGCCTGTATGCTTCGAACGTGAACCACAGCTATGTGGACGAAAAACGCTGAAAAACTTTAGTCTGTGTATCTAATGGAGGGCGGCATATAGTCCCTAAGGACAAAAATGCCATTGTTGAGGTTGTCGTCGATGCTCCCGGCCGTGCACCAGTAAAATATTTAGGATTTATTTTTATTTTTTCAGCAACACGATCTCGTTGCAGTGGTGACGTTTATGCTTTGGACACCCTCTTCATCCGTTGGTTTTTCTCTCGACACTTCATAGCTACTCTATGAAAATCCTACGATATATCTGCAAGGCTGTATTGGAAACGGTTTTTAAGGGTAGACGAGATTCAAGAATGAGATTCAAGAATGGTTTCATCAATCAGAGTTGAAATTTGGCACGCATGTGGGGCAGCTTGACAATTTTGTTTGCGATAATTTTTTTAAAAATTCAAAAGTCTGCGTTAAAGTTTTATTGAACTTTGAGTTTTTCGCAAAATTGACATTCTGCTCTGATTCACGTTAAATATCACCAAATTAACTGAAATTTTTTACAGACGAAATTTTTAACAAAACATGTAATTTTAAAAAATAGACATTTACACAAGAATACCCCTTAAGTTCTGAGTGACAGCCTAAAATATTGTGAATTTCTGATTTTGTCCCTCGATCCTAATTTCATTCTAAACGCGTCGTTAAAGCACACGTGAGTGGTACCGATAAGGGCCTAAATCTGGGTTATATGGAGCAACTCGTGTGATCAGCGTTATAGCCCACTCGTTTACGAGACTCTTCCGCTCGTCGAAAATTTTACGACGAGAAAACCCTCTCGTTCTGTGCTCGAAATTCCAGATACGACATTTTCCTGCGGTATTCGGAGTGTCGGTAACTCACCGCCATCGTCGATTCGTCGTTACGTCGACATCGTAAAACGTCATATACTACTCCCGTTTCGACGTACAACTCGGTCGAGGATTTTGAATCTCTCGGTCGAACTCGCATGTATAACCAAGGAAACTATCGGCGGCGGGCTCTCGGCGGTAAATTTTTACGACCTAGAAACGGCGTGTGCGTTAAACGTGCCGCGCACTCTGGATCGTTACGAAATTTAATTACCATTCTCAACCAAAAGTGTCGCTTCGCTTTTCAGCCCCGCATGTTGATTCACGTTTGTTCGTATATCTTGCGGTCTAGTAACGGGTGGTCGGACTTCCGGGCCCTCAATTTTTTTTTGTCACGGCAAGCTCTGGAGGAATGGGTAACTGCTCTGCACGTGATTCGAAATTCCTTTACTACGAATGTGGATGTAGAGGAGATGACATAAATGTGAGATCAAGGCTATAGTTGAGTCAGTTCTAGCTTTTAAATTTTAGATAAAAAAAGTTTGATTCGGTATATCGAATGAAAAAAGCACCATTTGTTTACTTCACGCTTAATATAGACGCATCTTAAGGAATCTTTTATTGTACGGTTGGAAAATGTTACTTTTCAAAGCAAGAGTCGGTTCGTGATGTGTAACTTCAAGATTTTACATAATTGATAATTGTACTTTAGCGATATGAATGTGACGTTTTCGAGCCAAACCGTCTACTGCAAACGCTGATTTTAAGACGAGTTTGAAAATTAATATACTTTCGTCGGAAATTTGTATTATCAAAACATTTTTAACAGTAATATTTATTCTGATCCAACAAGCCCCGTTCACGTCTATACCAACTTGTGTGATTTTTTTCCTTGTGTTCCTTTGAGACATCAGTCTCACACTCTCGAGGCTATATCTTACCTTCGTGACTGTGGATAGCGCGATGATTGGTAAATTGTCTATCGAAACTCTGCAGAAGGCTGAGCATGATATGTACCAAGCATGCTGGGTAAAACGACTTCCCGGTTATAGACCCTCGTTCACTCGCTTCCGTATCTATTCGCTGCCCCTCTGTTACCTCTTAGCTCATGAGTGTCTACGAACAATCTCGGGCTGAAAGGTCTTGTGTTCGGCGTGTTCGCAATTAGTTCAACTATCCACCTTATTCCTTCTCTCCAAACAAGATTACTCTCCAATTATCCCGACGGATATCTGATCGGTGTGATTACAAAACCAACTACAATTTGTACAACAATAATCGCGAAAAGAATGGATAAAACATTGAAAAAAAATCTCTGCTAGAACAGCGGTGAATTATCACTCTATTACCGTGGTTTGCGAATTGGAATAGTGAAATATAAAACAAATAAGAATTACATACAACTATTCTGAAACGAGGATTATAGTCATATTCAAATAAAAATATATCCAAAATACATCTCAGTTTTAATAACTGTGAATTATTCTTAACGAGGCACAGTAATAGGATTTTTGAAGATTGATTATATTGTTCAAAGTGAAAAGAGTTTTGAATACCATTTTATTAAAATATTGTTTCATTAAAAAAAAAATATTTGACTAAAAATGTTAGTTGCAGCATAATTTTTTCACACAATATATGCTCACATATAATGGTATCACTATAGGTGTTTTAATGGATTTTTATTATTGTTATCGTTGTCAAAAAATATCATCAAAGAGGTAATAATATGAATGGATTATTTTAGAGAGGTGCATATTTTTTTAATAATTACAACAATGTAGCTATTGAATTTGTAATTGGTAAGCTTTCGAGCCTTTGAACGCAGCTCAATACAGTGATTATAATAATATCTCTTTAAAATGATCCTCCTAAGCCTGATGCAGAATCTAGAGTACTCTGCTGCAGCATAAAAAGATCCCAACGATCTGTTATCCAAGATCTCAAGGACGCAGTTCCGGCAATGAGAAGCCTGCAAACCGAGGGTGAAAATACTATCGCAAGTAGTGAGAACCGAGAGAACGAGCTTGGTATCTGATCATCCCTGTCCACGCGACCATAGTCGCGTCTACTGTAAAACTCGCGGTGTTACACTTTTCGATAGTCATCTTAGATATTATTCAATAGAATTCTGCTATAGTATTGGAAACAGCATAGGTATCCCTCTAACAGTAAAGTTGACACTTTTCCTTATCTCATGCTAGACACAGTTATTGCTACACCATCGTATGATGTTTTACAAACTACCTTTCCTCTTTTTCAACATATAGCTTTTTAACAAAAAAAAAAAATGTTATCTTCGTCTCTCAGACCAACCGTAACTAAAAGGTTTCGAAACCTACCCCTTCTTTTCAACTCTGAAGGACCCTTTGCCTCAGGTTAGTCTCCAGTATTTTCGTCTCTATTAATTACACGGAAATGTCTTCTTTAATAGAACTCTAACCCTTCTCTTCATGGTCAGGGTAAAAATGAGAGTTGAAGGGGTGGAAAATAGTACAGAGAAAGAAATTCGTTTGTATAGGTTGGCGGGTGGGTTAGCGACGATCATATAGCAGAAGGTAGCATCGTATAGCCGGGCACACGCACAAGACGTAAACACAATGCTGGTGAACGACTTGGAGGGGCCCCCCGGTGTGGAACTCGCGAACACCGCAGACCTTATCTGGTGAGATCTATGGGGTCCGGACTAGGGCCCCGGGGCTCTGTTAGAAATATCGTTCGGCCCGATCGCTGATGGCCCTACGATAAGGTTGCTCTTTCACCGCAGCAGAGAGCAGTACGTCCTTCTTCTTCTTCTTCTTCTTCTTCGCTGGGATTATGAGCAGCTGTGGACGAAGACGAAGACCAGGGAGCACGCTCGATCCACACGTACACTCATATACATACACACCGATACACAATGAATCGAGCTTGCAGAACAAATTCGCTCGGCAAAGACCGACCGCACCATTCTTTCGTTCACGGAGACACTAATGTTGACATCTTCGTTTCGATATGCGACGAGGCTTGGATGCACAAGTACTTTTGCAGGTCCAATATAGGCAGTGTGGAGTATTTATGAGCCGGGCAAATCGGTAAACGCTCGACCTTGACCATATTCAATTTGTCTCTTTATTTTTTATCTTATCGTACGTGCTAAAAAAAATACTCTGTTTTTTTTCTAGATCTTATTTTATTAGCCAATATTTTTTTGTGAATTTTTTAAATCTCGATATTTGCACCGTAATTTAATTTTTTTTTTATACTTTTGATGACTTTGAAATTTTCTGCATCTGCAAAAAATGTACTTTAGCAAGGTGTAGCGCCCAAACTATTGACTTGGGGGAAAAAGTCTTTACTTCCTTTACTTTTGTTCGTAAAATTGCAACTTACAAACGTTCGTCGTATTAAATTAACAATAAAAATCTTCTGGATGTGTATTAAAAAAAGTGTTGTATATTTGCACAAGAAAATATTCGTGAATATCATCATTACATAGGATATATCGAGATATCTTTGGTCCGATCGCTCGTTCTTCTAATATCCGTTTCGTTTTCATTCGACTGGCACGTATTGGTACCTAAGAATGAAGAAGGCGAGGCGACTCATCGTGGAAATAATTAGGAACTAATTGCCAAACTATAAGGTAGGAGGGCTACTTTGGAGAATAATAATAAGAATAAATGGAAGAGATCGACCCAAGTCATCCGGGTTAATACGGCTGATGGTTGTACGAAGGAGCCACGTATGCTCATGGCTCAGATTTAAGCTGGGAGCTATACATAATATACAGGTGAATAGCTCGGTCTCATCATTAGAGCAGGCTACTTTAATTACGAAGATCGCGCTCGTCTGTTCGTTCCTTCCCTCACTAACACCCACTATAGCATTACAGCAACAATCCTTTGACATAGCCTCAGCTAGTGGCAAGATTTTCTTTTCATGTATGCCGAAATTATTAATTTAAACTGTGTGATTCGTGGGGATTAAATTGGTGCCAACGTTTCCTCGTTATATAAAAGCATTTAGTTTCACGTAAGGATTATTCCAACGCTATAACGAAGATAAGCCCTTGACGAGAGAGTCACGAGGATTAACGAAACCGAATTTTCGTTCATTCGCTAAATCGAAGGGCCTATGTTCATATTGCCATACCACGCGTGTGATTATTATCGTGAAAGTATCAGCAGTAAAATAAAAATGTATGAACTCAATCAATTTTTTGTTATGGTCGATAACAATTAATATTGATAAAAATAAACGAACGAAATCTTCCCGTAAGCCTCGAAGATCTCGCAATTTTGATTATTTTCCACTTTTGGATTATTTCAATGCTAAACGAGCTTAAGTTCTTGATGGAAGAATTGGGTGGAACAATGAATACAAATATTTTTTGTTTGTTGACCGAGCATGTGAAACAAAAGTTTCGCAGGAAAAAATGTTGAAATTCTTCAATAGGGTTTCGTAGTATTTTTTAAATTAAGTGATTGATTGTTTATTTTGAAAATTTTGGAAAAATTGTTTTGATTTTATTTTTTATTAATACAGTTAGAAAGTTATGAGACTTGTTATTGAAAAAAATGCTAAGTCATACATAGCATACTCCTTACTAATTTTCTATTTTTCATAAAGCTTCCTCGACGAAGAAGCCAAGATTGGTAATCACATATTACTTCGTAGATGCAGCTCTGTGAAAGTTGGAAAATGAGGAAGTAATGTGCAAAGGCTCAACTCTGCACCGTGCCTTTAACGAGAACCCCAGCTTATTCCGTTCTGTCGGCATACAGTTTACGTTACAAAAAGCGCAAGTGTATTTTCGATTGCGAAGACGTGTCGTGACGGCGTCTGTGAAAAATTAGCAATCCGCTGGACAGGCGTGGCGGACGAGAGTACCATTAAAACGCGGTTAAAACATGCCTCCGTACGACCACCGCAACAAAACCATATTAAATATCAGGCTAAGTGGTCATTCCCTAGATCCAATTGCGTTAATGCCCCGAGGGCAGGCATTGAGCGTCGCGAAATGTACTGAGAATGCATACATTCCAGCACGCAAACCGCAGGCTAAAAAAAAAGGTCCAGTATCTTCACTCATCCTGTGATCTTGACCTGCGTCACAGTGCTGGGCATTTTTCTGCAAAATAAAATCATATGATACCCGCATGTTCTTATTTAACGATTTCCCCAAGGCGATAATTGAACGATTTACCGCGTTACTTACATATTGTATCGGCCAGTACAAATTAACACATGCATATATATATATATATATATATATATATACTTATAATAACGTATCCGAGAACTTTGATCTGATCGGTTGTACATTTAATTGCAAGGTGTCGAACACCAGCTTTGAAAACATGCGTCAAACAACGATAAGATTTTTTAATTACACCTATTTATACACGATAATAATTTATCCTTCGGATTCTTCGGGCCTCCACGTATACACCTCCTTACATATTACCAAGCCGTATAATATGTAGTTCACAGGTTTTTCGATGAGTTTACCGACGACTCTCGAGAGGGAGAGCGATATAAGGTTTTACGGACATAGCGTGACTTGCATTCAGTATACCCCTGTGCTCTCTGGCATAATCCGGGTCCGGCGACCTTCGCTGCTTCACAAGAATCCACCAGCTGCTGTGCGGTCCCGTGGAGTCGCGAGCCACTACTCCACTTTTCTTATTTCCTCTTGTTCTATACAGTAACACAGTGTATAGCGTGGCGGCGGCGGCGGCGGCGGCGGCAATTGCAATTTGTTACTCCCTTATCGCGTCCAAACGACCGCCACTTTACTGGCCTCCCTTTTACTATCTCGTTAGTCAATTCCAGTGCTCGCGCGCCAAAGGAAATTACCGATATACTGAGAGAAGGAGAAGGGTGTAACTTACAAGTAGCGGTGGAGAAAAAAAAGATTTAACGATACGATAAAGTATCTGGATGCGAAATGGTCGAACAGAAACAGAACCAAAAGATATAATGTCTGGTATAGCTAGGCGGTGAGAATGGTTGCACGCGCAGTGCAAGTGATAAGAATGGTTTTCTTCGTTGTTCAATCGTTTACAGGACCGAACGTATCTCACCGAATCATCTACGAAATTGCGCGTGATATCGAGCGTCCGGATCGTCGAGCAATAATATTCTTACAAGTGAGAGTCTAAATGCAGCGCACACAGAGATGGTTTTTCTACGCAACGATTCATATGCCACACCAGACGATACGGACAAGTGTGCAACGTCGATAACTAGGATTATCCGCATACACTGCTCATCGAACGATTCACCGATAGGCTATAACAAATCCATTACTGACGTAATTTTAACCCTCGAGAACTTACGCCCGCCAGCTAAAGGCTCTCATTCTCATGTGTTGCCTGTTTCGCATCGGCGATACTTTCCTATGAGCTATGTAGCTTTTGTGCAACAGACCTGGATATGCGTATCTGTCCTCTGGCAAGTGCGTAAACATAGACTAAGTAAAATATGATAAGCGTGCATGTTTTCGCCTGCAGGTAATTACACCTGTCTGGTTTGGGCGATGTGATTTGTTTCTTATCCGTGGCAAACACGTGTAGAGGAATTTTTTTATTTTGAGTATGATTTTCAGATTATGAAAGCGTACTAAAAAACTCTTTCAAGTTTCTTTCAATACTTTGATTTTCGTTCCTGTTACTGAAACTTTTTTTTCAAACACGACGTCAAAAGTGATTCATCGAGTCCGCGCATTATACCCATTCATGATTTCAAATTGAATCAGTGCTCTTAATGAATCGTTTCACTTATTCGTTGACTAACCATTAATCACGTTCTATTTTCATTCAAGATTACACTTTTTCTCGTGCTGACCAGTTGCAGACGGGTCTGCTGAGTTACAAGCGAAAACGAGAATCAACCCTTACCTGTGTTCCAGAGACCCGCATTGTAATTCCACAGAAGGTCCGCACAGACCTGCTGGCACGCGAATCGGGTATTGTTCGTTGAACCAGAGAATGAAGACTGCGTTGGATAGACAATGCGGCACCTTACGTCACACCCCCAAGATGTTCAGTTCATCCCTGTGGCTTCAACGGCCTTTCACCTCATTGTTCCTCACTACAAAAGCATATTCAGGAAGACAAAAAAAGTTGAATGCCCACATCCAGCGGTTCGGAGATGGGCTACTTTCATCGCTACATTACATCCGAAAGTCTTATGGTCTCCGAGCACAGATTCGCGAGCCCTCGGTCTAAATTGTCAAAGTGCCGGTCATCCGAACAGGTGAAACAGAGGACATCGCAGTGATCAGTATGCCTGTGCTTATAGTTGTCTCGGAAATCGAGCCTCTATTTCGGTCGCTGAGCCTCTTGGTGCAGTCACGCCCCGAAATGCCTCGGTAAGTCGCTCGACTGGGACGAGACGAGATCGTTATCCAAAAGGTTTTGAAATATCGACGATAATATTGTCGCCGTGTCACGCAAGACTATCATCTCTCAGCTTCCATCGGTTCCCTCTGTCTTCTTTTCTTTCTCTCTCGATGCTTTGTGACTCCGGGGGCGCGCATCCCCCCGACGAGCAAGCGATTTTGACTGACGATTCTGAACTGTACCGAATGACAGGTACACCCCATGACTGAAAACGAAAAATGCTCTTGCTTGAAATCGAGTACGACTACTTCCATCATTTTTCATGAGGACCGATAGCATAGAGAGACATGGCGCCAGTACGCCTTTTGTCGCGCTCAACGTCCGGGAATGACTGGGACAATTTATTTCATCTGTCCTTGACAAACTCGATATCTGCTAGTTTTAGCATGACGCGGACCAGAGCAAAAGGAAAAAAATTAAGGTTCTTCAGTCCCAACTGGTTACGATGGCATAGGGTCGAATTTTTGTTTGTAAGTTCCGAACGTAATTACGTGTTTAAAATCGGGAAGCTTAAGGCGGGAAGTGACGTTAGAGGAATAAATGGTGAACTTAGATCCGAAAGTTCGACCCTTCAACTGAATCTATGAAGTTTCATAGTCATAACGAACAACAATTGTAGTCCTAAGACGTAATGTTGCAATAACAGTATTTTATCTACAGGACACTTTCATTTTGGCGATCAAATTACCATATAAGCGATGTGAGATGCTCTAAATTGAAAATCAATTGCCCCTCGCACGGAGAATTACGTATTCTAATCTATGGCGGCTGCTGGCAATGTCGAAATGTTTACAAGGACGCCGAATGAGAAGCACGAGAAAAAAGGTCCATGTATTGAAGAGCCCGAGGGTCTCCTTCGCAACGTTTGCGTATTCGACACACGGACACTTGGCTACCCGAGTGTTTAGCCCTAAATACGCGAGTAATATCAGGTAATCGTTGATAATGAGGCCCGGCGGTGCCCGTGAACGCTGTTGATGCCTGAATCCTTTTAGGATAAGACGGAGTGGGGTTGAAATTCTTCACTAACGCGGCTGTATAATATCCAGTTCTTTCCGTTTAGACACGGCTTTGGGTGTTGGTTGTATTATCATAGAAGGTGATTTTAAGAACGTGCACAACACTCGAGTTTTTTTTAACAATATGTCCCCCTCATATCAGCCATGGAACGAGTAGGCAGGTGTTGAAACGCCAATCGATCGAACCTCGCAGTATCCTTTCTAGAGGCTACAATTTCGGAATATAGCGAATACGTGCATCCTTGTAAATCGAAAAATCGGTTTACAGTGTTGCGATACGTTGTAATTTAATCCTTTCAACGCATGTTGCAGAACTTCGCAGACTAATGTTCACGTTCCAACAAGGCGGAACAAATTAGAAATTATATAAATAAATGCGGTCCAGCGTCAACGAAAGAGATATAATCTATCGTTTGGTGATGGATATTAAAAATTATTTGGAATAATTTGTAATCAATAACGCTTGACATGTAATTTTTCAGTAATACCAGTAAAATATTAATCGTATTTTTAATTCTTACTTTATTCGTCTTCTATTTTTCCAAAGTGCCGAATTAAATATCGAATATCCGCTAATATAAATAGTAGATAATATTTTTGAATAACTGTTTCCAGTTTCAAATCATTCCACAAAAACAGTAATGCACTATTTCATAATTATTAAAAATCAAGGTTTTCAAGAATTATTCTCCTATCGGACAGGATAATATGACAAAAATCATGTCATTTAAACGGTTATTTACAATATGCTTTACAGTACAATATAGTATATTTAATACGGAATCTCTGACGAGATCAATTGATGCACCACATCAGTTTTTCGGAGACTCGAATAAAGGGCGTATACAAGACTGTGTATCGATTCGTCGAACGTGCCAAAATTAATGATATTGCATAGTAGTTAGTGTACATACTCATATCAGGGGGATATTTTGTTACATTAATTCTCGGTTGTTGATGCACGCATGCGCACCTTGAGTGGACGAGCGAGTAAAAGTACATCAGGGTGATACGTTAAAGGGCTTAAAGAATCCCGCGCAGTGGGTGCGAGGACTTGCAATTAGCCCTCGTTTAGGGGCGTTTAGTCGGCCGCTTATCGCTGCCATTACTGTTATTATCGACTTATTACGTGGCTGAAACACCGGTCGCCAAAGTTCGGGCGTTCGACGCAGCCACCGAACCCTCGTTTGCTCGTTCGCATACGTGAAAGACTGCGCGCGAACATCGAGCGTCCACATCAGCCCAACGAAAAAGAAAAAGATGCGCCCGAGACATCATTACGGATGCAACCGAGACGGCCGTGTATCACGAATCAGCAACACATCGAGAGCAGGGGCAGCCGTGCGCTCGTTCACGGGGGTCTCCCCCTCTCGAGACAGATTTGCATCGTGAATCGAACGAGACAGAGAGGCTACTGACACCCTATTAAAGCGCAACCTCATATATACTTTTCGTCTTTTTCTTTTATTTCGCAATAGGTATTCATCGAGACACTTTTATACTCGTGTGACCGGTACGAATTTACACAAGATTAATGAAATAAAAATTCGGAATTGCGAGAAGCCATTACGGCACTCCCAATCGCGTCAAGATTCTGCAGTCTGATGTTGTTGAGACATTCGTGAAATGATTATATAGTATTTTTATTAATTGCAACACGAAATCCTTCGGTCTTACTTGGTATGTTGTACTCATCGTTCCTCGCTTAGCAGGTGCTCAATATAGTTCTTAAAGTTAGAGTGCGAAAACATATATCAGGCATTCTCTGTACATTTTTTATCTAAATTAAAAAATGTATTCGACCTGAAATCTACATTTATATGTACTCAGTTTAAAAATTGGGTATTGAGGATTTCTGTGACGGCTTAAACATTTGATTTTTTCACAGGCATCTTTTCTATGGATTCTACATACATCGCCAAAAATTCTATAAAACTTTTAGTAAAATCGAAGTATTTTGGTCGAAAAAATTATAAGTTTGATTATTTTGCTCAAAAAACGTTATAAGCTGAAAATAATTTTTCATTCAAAAGTTATTCTTGTACTATAATTCCCTGCCAAAATTTTGAAGTGATTAAACAAAAAAATCAACTCCTAAATATTGAAAACATAAAAATAAAAAGATGCACAATATCTTCATGTAGTAAGATCTAGCTAATTATGAGAAATATCTGAGAGATTAAAAAAAACGTAGAAGAACTTACATGGAATGCTTCATATCGGCAAATTAAGACTGAACTTTCTTAAGAATAACATCTCGCGTTCTGGGTTGTCTGTTCACGCGAATCTTGATCCGCCCCAGTACGGATAAGAAGAATACGAGTTAGAGTGATTTTCGTATGTAGAGTGTATAATATGGCGAAGAGGCGAGAGGAGTGTAGGAGCAGCTGTGTGGAATTTATTCGTTGGCGCGAGGTAAACGAGCCGGCAAGCAAGTCAAGTCAAGGTATCACGCCTTTTGGACTGCTGGCCCATCGTCGTCAGTGTGCTCGCGCGAGGCAAGCACTGGCCCTCTCGAGCATCTTAATCGGCGCTAATGAATGCCTCATTTACTCGCGCGCTCTTGGTCCACGCCCGCCTTTGCCGCAAAGTGCCATCAGCTACGAGCTCGCGAGATTTTCAAGTAGTGATGCTCTCGCTTCTCCCTTCTTCGTTTGAGACTTCTCATCTTCCTCTTGTGAATCTCCTCCCGTTTAGAAAGCCCGAAACGAGAGTTAATAACGAGCGACACCAACGTTGACACACGCGCCCGTGCGAGAGAACTCGATATACCCGCGCGCCAAGTAGTGTGTAAATTCTTCAATGGTCACTTAAAAATCCGGTCGTATATAGACAGAGGACACACCTGCCGTTCGCGCTAACGAAGTCGTTATACTAAGATTAATACGCCTATCGAATTCATAGCCATTTTCATTGGTTTAGGCGTGCACAGTCTGTAGCACGATATTTGAGTCTCAAACATCTCATCAACGGTGTTAATGTCTTTCTCACGATCTAAAACATTCTTATTTACTACATTTAAAGCCAAGAGTTGGTTGATAATTACTTTTCATTGACGTCAGATACATTAAATAAGTGTCATATTTTCTTGCGTAGTTGGAATTAGCAGCTTGTCGTTACGTTTTGTAATGTAATTAGATAATGTGACGAAAAGTCCTTGGTCTAAAAAAGTAAATATTTTGTTAGTTAATTTGAGAAGATTTTTGTTGATTACCTATTTTAGATAACTGTCCGACGTTCGATCAGTCTTATATGCTTCTTTTACATTTTTACATTAACATCTTCTCAAAATCTTATCTAGAGAAAAATTGGCGACAGTTTGGAAATCAATATTTTTCGATATAACAGAGCTACTGATTTTAAAACAGTATATATTCGAATTTTTTAAGACAATTTTCTATTAAAGAATGACACGTTAAATATTGTGAAGCACAGTATGCGAATAATATAGCACTTCTTTGAAATCCGAGGGATAAATATAACCACTCTGAAGTGTAAAGAAATTACAAGAGCGACTTTAACGTCAAGAGCTTTTTAATGTGTCTGAATCTAAGTGAGAATATTTTACGCAGCTTATTAACAGTCATAATAGTGCATTGCAACGCTGTTCATGCGTTCGCGTATTGTAGACTTCACAGTACTGTTACTTTGACCATGCCACGTGCATAAGACTATGTAGGATCGTCTCCGACATTTGTAAAAGGTGCGGAAGGATTCGATGCAGCACGTAGCTAAATCTTCATAAGCATAAAGACTATCACCGACACGAGAGAGCTGCGCCCCTGACACGCTTCCCTCATCGCAACGCTCTCTCTCTCTAACCACCGCGTGCAACATTCGAAATGCTAAAAACTATGCAAATTTTAAGTGCCTTCGAAGAGCCGCACCTTGCCCCTCATTTTTCCCACATTGTTTGGCCCACAAAGGCGGAATGTAAGTGCCAAAAGGGCTTGGACCGCGCGAACCAAGTGCATGCCGATCGCGCAAGGACAATAGTGTACCTGCCCGACCATTCAAAGCGAAACGCGCGAGATAGACCCAACGAGAAGAAAAGCTTTCTGAATAGGACCTGCTATTTTTTTCCCCTCTTTGGACGAAAAGTCCTTTTGGAATGAATGGCATCATTAGCTCGCGAGAATTCTCGCTTTTTTCCCCATCTTTGTCACGCTCGTACGCCTAAAAAGAAAAACGCAACTCTATAGACGTTCTCTGATCGACTGGACCATCCTTCACCTTGCTCCTGATGGTCCTGATCCCCTCGAAGAGTATTTTCGTAGGACACACGAGAATCGCCAAGTACTATAGAGAAGAGATGAGGAAGGTCTTCTGAAGTATCTCGACGTTCTTCGAGTGGCCGTTTTCGTAACGACGCGGGGGTTCCTTTCGTCGTTCGCTGACAAATTGTTCGAGCTTCATCATCGTTGAACGACCGCGTTCTTCTCTTTTTATTTTTTTTTTCTCTTCACGACTTTTCCCAAACGTGAACTGCTGCTGCTGTTGCTGCTCTTGGTTGTCCCCTCGGTCTGCACACGATTCGTAGCGATCGGATCTCTCAACTCTCTGCGTCACCGGGACTCTTGGTCTCTCTCGTTCGTTTGTACGTGCCTTCTGGCAATCCCCGATCTCGTCTCACCGAAAAAGCGTTATACATATACGCAGAGTCGGGGCAAGAGACACGGTCAGACACGCGGAATGAAAAATCGTTCGAGATAGCGAGAGAGCGCAGTCCTTTTTCGTCGTTCGGCTTGTGTATATTTCTTACGTATACGTGCTCGCGATGACCTTTCCTCTAATGGTCCAGCATATTATGAAGCAACATTGTTCAGTGGTCCGTGCGTGTGTGTGTGTGTGTCTCTGTGTATATCTTGTGTTATAGCGGGCGGACTCGTTCCCTGTCTGGAGATCAACTTAGCTTTGAGCGATTCTCGATGTCGAAGCGAGCATAACATGAGCACTCACGTTATTGTATGTATATATCTGCGCTTCTATGCGGTGTGGTATATTGGCAATCGCGTATACGAATAACAGCGAATGGGCTATATTATCAGACAGACCATAATTCATCATCTAACCTGTGTGTAGAATATGCGTACAGTGTCGACGGTGAACCGGGTAAAAGTCAAAGAGTCGTGGCTCTTCTGTTCCTTCACTGACGTACGCCGCTTAGTCTTGTTTAGTGTCATGTCTCGTGGCGGCCGACAGAGTATCCTCCTTCGTTGGTCGATCATAAGCTACGTTTGTTCATCTTCCACCTTCGCTCTGCCTCGTTTATCCTCTTTTCATAGGTACCACATATGTGCACTTACATAAAGGCTTATGGAGCCTGTCAACGTATTAGTAAACACCCGCCTATCTTTTGCATACACGCAATAAGTACTATAGTGGATATATACGTAGGTCTGAGTAAGACAGTCGACCAGAGTCTCTTCGCGTACAATTACTGCGTTAAACTGCAACGTCTGATTTACTGTCGGGTGCACGCGGCGAATGGCAGTCATCTCAGCACGCGATATAATCGCAAAGAGAGAGATCCTTTAAACACCTACTTGGCGAGAAAGAAGCTGAGAGACGGTGAAGTCTCGTTGGTTGGATCAGCGGCCGCGAACAATCAGCTTTAAGTGGTAAGTGGGTATACTGGCTAATAGAGGCTAATCGGACAAATCAACCGCGTTTCACGCGTTTTGCCGAAGCGAAGAATATGTGAAAGAAGAAGAAAAAGCCAGGAGCATCGGGAGAATTAGTAGTGGGTAGTATGAGCCCCTTGTTACTCAAAACCCCATCGATATATTCTTATACTCAAACAAGCAACACAATTTTACTGCTCGCAATCTTCTTCCCAAACCTCGTTTGGTTTTACTGGGCGCTGGGTTTGATCACATCGAGCCTCGCTCGTCTGACTGGTTAGCCATTCTTTCCTGTAATTTTCACACCGTTCGACGCAGTTGGGGTCGCAAATGTGCCAATGATACGCCGTTGAATGATTGGTTTCATTTTGGCTGTCTTCTTTCTAACTTGGCTCTGCCGAAAAGGGCGGAGACGCGTGTGTGTCTCCTTGAGAACGACGTGCGGCATGTTGCAGAGACAGGGCTCGGCTTCGCTGATCGGTCGGTGCTTCGGGGAAAAACACAGGAGAGAGAAGCCCTTTGCATAAAGGCCCTTCGGCGACGTTGGGTACTTAGCAATAATTTGACACGTTCACGATTCTCATTCCTTTCGGCGAGCGCGTATCCTCGCGACTCTGTTTATCTCTTTCTCTCTCTTACTTGTATTACCGACAGTCTTTGCGCAGTGTCGGCTTCATCGGATCGAAGGACCTCACGAACGCGTCTTCCCCGCGTGCCTAACCATGAATACCATCTGCATACCAAGTGGCCGTATCGCTTCGGCTGTAAAAACCTCGAAATATTAGAAGATTTATAGGCGGCTAGGTGGACGTACACGTATGTTCCCTATGCCGCGAATGGGTAAGACAGCTGCCTCTTTCACACGATCGTATTATAATCATCGTGGCGCGTGAAAGGACCGCGTTGTCAAATCTCATAAACGTCTTTGTTCGCGACTGACTTTGTTTTGCCAACAAAATAAATGGATTCTTTCTTGCCGGGGAGCATAGACAAGAAGTAATTACTTGAGTAAACATTGTGATGAAATTTAAGGGAACCGAGTTTTATTTGAATATTCTGAAAATAAAATCGTGTTGCAATTGTGAATATGAGATTTTGATATAAAGTACTACTTGACAAGAGTAAAAAAGATGGAACATTTTTATTTTGATGCAGTTTGCAGATTGTATCAATGGACAAACTTCTGTGTATGAGGTTTCAATGAAAATGATCAATTTAGTTTAAAAAATTGGCCGAGATGTTTCCTATAAAAAAAATCCATAATGTATCGGAATCCTCATTAAATTGTCAACTCACTCAAATAAACGGATGTATTAAAAAGGTATACCGATATCACCAGAGAAAATAAAAGATTCCTTAATGAACAGAACAGAACAAAAGAGATGACAACTCAGGAAACTGACCACTACTAGATATAATTTACCATTAACTGCAAGCTGCAAAATCAATAAGAAGTGGAATTCACTTGATAGCTCTTCTAATGTACAAATGCTAAGAAATATATACAATTGTTCATTGCAAGAAAGCATCGTTAAACAGTTGCTTGAAAAAAGATCTATGCAGCAAGGCTAAACGTTTAAATTATTTATAAGTGGAGTCATTTTATAGGTGGATAATAGATATATCCCTATACCAGGTAGTTAGCAAGACAATTCCAGAGGCAAGCGCCGCAGACTTCTCTCGACAATTGAAGACATACAGCTGATACTTTTGTAACTACCAATCTTTTCCACGACAATCTTTATTTTCTTCCTCCTCGTGGCTCAAGTTATCTGCTTCTTCTTTTGCAGCTTTGGACATGCGTCCGCAACACAAGTATGTTTGTTGGCACGTTCGCCAATTTTACTTCACCAACTCTTGCAAACCGTGCGCGCGTTAAAAGCTCGCGCGCGCGCACGTCTGTAACATTTAAACCGCATTCGAGAGTACTTCGAAGTTACTTGTAAGCGTAGAGAGTGTATACTCTTCTTGCAGGTAATATAACTCTCTTGCGATTGTTGGCCTCGGTATGATTTAGGGCTCTTCGCACAACTCTCTTGCGGAATTCAACCCGAGAAGCCGGACTTGCCACACGCTGCAGCAGTACATAAACGCAAAAGTTAACTCTTGCGGGGAGAAACGCTATAAGGTAGAATTGTGCGGCTAGAAATCGAGCTTCTATATATATATATATACATATACACGAAGAAAAGTCTTGCACTTCTTCGCGTGCCTTGCATACAACCTCCTCTTGCGTATTCAGTACACACCTGCCGCTGCACAGATCTACAACGATCTGAGTATATATACAGTGGGGCGAAGTTTTGTGGCTGAGGAGAGCTCCTGTTCTCGCTACGCGAGCCGTATATCCTTAAGTACAGGTATCAGCAGTGAGTGCAGACATAAATCGAGAATGATCTGACATAATGATGACTGAACGAGGCTCTTTGTGAGGAATTTCTAGTGCGGCACTAGAACCTTCACTTTAAGCTTCGCCAGGGCATTTACGCCAACACCCTTTTGTACTGAGTAGACTTTCGTACTGTAATCATAACATACTGTACACAGCCGGCGAAGAAGAAACCTTGGTTGTACACAGTAAAAATAAAATAATATTTTTGTACATTTAACAACATCTTTTTATCTCCAAATTCTTGTTTGTTGATTGTACTAGGAAAAAAAGCTTGAAAGTTTTTGTTGTAGAAGCTAAAGTTAGAAAATAATTGATAAAAATGATATTTTATAAGCCAAACACAGATTAGTTAACACATTGAAATATACATTGAAAAAAGTGTACTCTGAAAAAATAATTGAACAAAATGTTTTCTTCAGAAACGTAACATTACGATTTGAAAAAATTATTTTTTGCTGTGCAGAAAAGGAATCAGAAAAAAAAGAATCAAGCTCGAGATGAAAGTCGTAATTTTGTGGTATCAGTTTACGAGTGGACTCGGTCGTGTGTCCCGCCGAGTTGAAAATACAAAGAAGATTCCTGCTTCTTCTAATTAAAGAATTTACGATTCCACTTTTATACCAGAGAGTTCCTTCGGGCGCAGTGAGACACGGTCGTGACTGCCTTTCGTCGAGTCCTTCGCACACGGTAGCTCGCCACAGAATCTCCGGTTGAGTCTCAAGATGTAAATCCGTTGACTACGAGGGACGAGTTTTAACAATGACAGATTTAGTGATATGGGCATAATGGAGCACACGGCACTGAGAAGCCACTGCACGAAAGGGTGCACGAAGCTCCTCGTCTTATCTCGGTAAAGAGGACAAGGTTTCTCGTCGGGAGGCTTTAATTTTCGGTGGAAGTTGGAGAGGACCTTTCGTTTTCGGTGTTCCAAGATAGAGAAGCAACTGGGACGAAAAATGCTTGAAACCTAATGGACGGCGGTAGAAATGACTTGAAAGAAACTCGGAACTCAACGTAATCGTGCTCTGGTATTAAGAGTCATTTCGGTAGAGCGTGAAAAGCCGTTCAGATAAGAAGCGTATTAGGTGTCTAGTTGATATATACAAATATCTTCATTTTTGTTAGACGGAACGTAGAATAGAAAAAAGAACTCTTGGAAATTCTTTGATGGAAAGAATACCAGCGGTACCAGAATAACACTGAAAGGATATAGTGTTGGGTTCACGTATTTTATGCCTTCGAGCACAAGAGAGGAAGCAATTGAATGTCAGATTGATACAAACGTCTTCATTCGCGGGCATTATATACTGGCCGAGAAGAGATCTCACTCTTTCTTGAAAGATTTTTGTGGGACGTGGAACGGGCGTTGAAGCAAGAAAAGTTGAAACGTGAAAGCGTCGTAAGAAGTATATGGGTACTAAGGCTACACATGCAAAGACTGCGCTGAGAATAAAAGGTTTCATGATCTCTTCTCGTTCGCAAGGAAGACTTTCTGCACGTATACACAAGCGGGGTGACTCGCGAATTTGCATTTACGACACGTGCGTAGGTGGTACCGGCGTAACGCCTTTCCGGTAGGCAGTAAAAAATATTGCTCCAGCGAAATTTCTTCTCGCGACGAGAAGAGAAGCGTCTGTGAACTTCTCGGGGAAGAATAAGGAGCACAAGATCTGGATTGACTCGACGGAATACATATACGAAGGGATTGCTTGGAATAATAAGAGAGAATGGGCCACCAACTGCTTTAGGTGTCAGAAAATAATGCATTACATAAATAAGTTAGTTCAGCAGAGAATGGAAAGTCGACTTTATTCCGCCAGCCATGTTTTTGTCCCTCATATTTGTTATATACTTATATTTAAGATATAGGATGATAATAAAATATATATAAGAATTTAAAAATGAAGCATTTTAATAGTCTTAGAAAATATAAAATTCCATGATATTTTTCGAGGTATAAATCCTCACGTTTTAAAAATATCAAGTACAATTCTTTAGTTTTTTTTTAATCTCAGAAAAACCAGGAGATGTTTTTAAAAAAATACAAAAATTACCAAATCTGAGATTCTTTAATTGATCAAAATATCATGGAATATGCATCACTGATGTCTAAAGAACCGAGTATACTCAAAAAAAAAATTATTTGAAACAAAAAACAAAATTGGGATACCAATTATTTTTTCAAATAGGCTTTATTTTCACGTGAGACTCCTTCATATGTTCCATCAACAAAATATTATATTTTACTTTCTTATTATCATTATATTGACAACCAACGCCAGAATTTTCGTTTCCAATAGGTTTTCGTTGGCTACATGGAACCCGTAATTTTATGAGTTCCCAGGTTATGTTCCGCGACCGACATAACGTACCTCAAAACGTAGCCATAAAAGACTATCTCAAGTCGCGGTAGCGCGTCAAGGATTGTAGGGTGGGGCTGGTCAGCGTGAAAAGTGCTCTCTCTAAAAGGGCTCTTCTGTATCGAAATTACCCCGTGCAAGGCCATTTAGACCTTCGCATACACACCGCCTGAGTCTGAAAAATCAAGAATCGCGTCGGACGTCTGTTCCTTCGCGCCTCGTTACTCCAATTACCTGGGAGTAAAGAGAGAAAGAGAAAACAAGAGGCGCGTCTTTTACTGCCCTCTGTATACCAAACTCGGACTATTGCTTCGGAACCAACACAAGTTTCTCTGTACATCGAATATTTAGCATCATTTTTATTTCTCTTGCGAGCGCGTCGTACGCGTCTCTTTTCTTCGTGTTACACGCATTTCTCCGAAATATTTCGAAAACCTGTTTGTAAACCAGCGTTGAGAGCGCGCTCACCGAGAGAAGGACACCTAATGTAGAAGAGTAATAAGAAAGAGAGAATAAGAGGCGATGAGAAGCGGTGAGAGCCTCCATTAGCCTGCTTAGCACGTAAACAGACGCGCGCGCTCGTGCTGTGATCTCGTTTAGGATGCAGGATCAAAGGGGGA
Organism: Perithous albicinctus; assembly: GCA_964016905.1. Classification (NCBI taxonomy): domain Eukaryota; kingdom Metazoa; phylum Arthropoda; class Insecta; order Hymenoptera; family Ichneumonidae; genus Perithous; species Perithous albicinctus. The sequence goes on along the minus strand of OZ024691.1, from coordinate 24,330,046 downwards.
CGAATGTGGATAGTGGCAGCGTCGGGGCATAGTCATGGAATAAAGAAAAACAGTCAAAGAGTAGAGAAGAGGAAGAAGAAGCTCGATGCTCAATATACGGTGACGAAAGTTGATTCTCGGCTTTTCGGAGAGTCCACAAACAGCGTTATGGCAACGACTGGCGACTCGTCGACTTTCGATGGCTTCCTCGTGCGGTTAGCCAAGTCTTCAGCATCCATTGTCGGCAATTAGGACCTGCATCGTTGTGGAACATAATTAACGCTGACAGTGTTAATGAGAAGGAGCGAAGGTGTCGAATGCGAGCATGGCTTTTAGCCTTTGTTATATAAAAGTCTCTCTCGTTGCACGCTGACTCTTTTTTTTCTGACTTGATTATACAGTATACATGATCTTCTTCTACTGCAGGGCGATAATAAGCTTCTAACAAGCTGAAATTAACGAGTAAAAGAAAAATAATACATTTAATTCAGGTGTAACTGAAAAAAGGCAAGATTAGATAATCGACTTCTAATTGAATAAAAAAACAAACAAAAAATCTATATATACTAGATAACTTTGTTTTTGGTTTTTGTATTCTTTTTTATATTTATTTGTATTTTTTAAAATTATTCGATTGTTTCGAACATGACGATATTGTACTTTTTTTTAAAAGTCTTTTGGCTTAAAAGAAAAAATTAATTAAAAGATGAGGCTCGTGAACAAAATCTGACAAAAGTGGAAATTGCTTTTAGCATTAATACAATGATAAGAAAAATAATTGACACAAAAATCTCCAACACTTTATTCGCTTAGGAAGACCAAAGATAAGAACTAATTCGAAAATCCAATAAAATAGACAGAAATACAAGCCATCAAAATTTGCTTTTTTCCGATACCCCTTACAATTTATCGTATAGATCCTAGAAAAGAAGCAGCATGGAACACGTCGTGGTGAGGAAAGACAAGAGTCGGCTGAATCGTGTGGTGATCCGGTCTCGATTCTCGTGAGATCTTCTACGACTCCCTCGAGACACGTCGATCGCTTGAGGCCATACTCTTCGCGGGAAGATGGAGTTCGTCGAGCGGACAAATTTTCGCGCAAGAAGTCGTTACCAGGAGGCAAAAGGGGCATCAGGATGAGCGCGGCAATCGCGCGCCGTAACTTTTGTTTCCCCCGGAACAGAGAGAGCCCCGGAGTTCTGAACATCCGTTGAACGTGAAGCGGCGGAGGAAGCGGTGGGATCGCGATGCAGTGTGTGGTGGCTGCGTGAAAAACGCGCATAAAGTCGAACGCAATAGTGGCCAAGCTGGTGAACAGAGAGCATCAGCGCTGGAGAGAAAAGAGAGACGCGCTCAGAGAGCGCGCGGCGATTCGTTTTATGGGCACGGGGGGCGTGCGACCGCGAAAGAAACTCGCAAAGGCTCATGCATATACGAGGAACGACGTACGCGAGAGGACGAGAAGGACGACAAACGACGACTATAGTTGTTCCGTCTTTGTCGTGCGGTATCAATAGCCGATCAAAAAACTGGTACAATCTTGGGCGACGCGGGCCTCGCTGCCGATGCTACTTGGTTCCTTCGTTCCCTTTGCCTTCCTCACGACTCTCATCCGCTTCACGTCTCGCCGTTTAGCCCGAGAACGGGTCGCGCTGAGACCTCACCTGGGCCTTTTTGCACTGCGTCATTGTATTTGCGAGTGCGTGCCCGAATTATTAATCGCACATCAGGCGCACACAACGAATACCCGGCGTAACTCGCCACTCACCTCGCCACGGCCACCTGTACTTCATACTGTATAATGCGGTTTGTGTACTTTCGGCTTGAATCTACTTGTTTTCTGGGTAGCGCGGTTCATCCCACGACAATTCGTTCCACCAAAGTATCGCGGCGAAATATATCCCTTAATAAGTTGTAGAGACAGCAATATTGTGAACCAAATCATGTGATGGTAAACTGGGAAGCTAACCTGCGATTAATTCGTAAGATGCCATTTAAAACGTTTCGTTATTTTCCCGTTTAAAATCGATAAAAATCTTTATCTTGTTTTTCACAAACTGATGCAAATCGGAGATTCCGTATTTACACCAGTCTGAGAGAAACCAGAAGACGTTAAAAATTCTGTAGAGTTTTTATGGATTTTTAACTGCTACGTTACGTACGTCGTTAGCGGCCTTGTCGTTTAAGCCGTCTCAGTACTTCACCTGCTTTTCTATCATTTCAGTATTCATAATTGTAAATCATGACAATTTACCTACGTTAATAACATATGAACCACGTTAATGAATATCTTGTGACACACACGATAATAAATAGTGATAGTGAATTATTATCACACGTAAATGGTGTAATTTGTCCTATGCTCATTGAAAAAGTTATTTACATATATACGAAATGGGATAAATTTTGCTCTATGCAATAATAAAATTCGTTCTAATCTGCTTTGGTAAAATTGGGACTTCGCAAATGAAATGATATCGGCTCACCATTGAGCACAGATTCTGCATATAGTGTTTGACTTTAAGCTTAGGACTAGAAGTAGCTTGAAATCATAGACTCGTCAGTACAGACATTCTTGCACTAGATAATTTGTTAGAATTGGAGTGAATCTAGAAAGGCAAAGAGAACAGTGAAATGGTATTCTTCATTCGATCCAACAACGCCTCGAGAACGCCAGTAGAGCTATCACGTATAAAACGAACCCTTGAGATGTTAGGAGAGAGGATGTTGGCTGAGATAAGAAAAGGCACTACCGTGTGCCGGAGTATCTTTGGGCTGCTGGAAGGTAGATAAAGGCGAACGCGAGGGTGCTCATTACCGTCTAATAGTTCCTCGTATTTCCGAAGCTTCTAGTGTAGGACTATAGCCTGAATCTACGGTAGTAGAGCACTATAGAGTTGGGTCACCCCGAGAAATTCAATTTCAAGGGGCAGGGAATCCTACTTTGCATACTAAACACACTACACACCGTCGGGATCCAGTCTTCCGATCTTCTCTAGTCGAGTGTGGTGCCGGGTTTAAATTGTTTCAGGACTCATCTCGGCTTTGTAAGTATCGCTCTGGGCGGCACACTGGAAGCTTTAGCTACTAAAATTGCTACTCGAAACAACGCAGAGTAAAGATATGCCTCGAGGAAAATCGAAGTAACGATATGTGATCCAATAAGATCGATTGTAAGCCAAACAAGATTGAAATCATATTGCAACCTTACTGTGCCGCTGCGTCGTGGTCAGCAACATTTTTTTTCCCGAAGAAAAGAACAAGACTGGTAAAACATTACACAGTAAAATATCACAAAAGATTCCCCGTGATTTTAATATATTTTAGCCAACAGAATTTAGTTGGCTGCAACTATAACATTTTAATGCTATAAACAACAGGAGTCAATTTCCTGATCAATTATGTTGGAGGTTACAGATTCTTAAACAAATTGCCAACAAAATATTTTCACCGGATCACAACCAAGAGGTTGCCGGAATTTTTTCCGGTAACACCCAACCCATTTTTTGTCCATGCGTATGCGGATGGATAGAGGGCGCACACCGTCAGATCGTTGCTAGCCCCTTAATTGGGCCCCGTGTTGGTCCACTATCGCTCCCAGCGGTAGCAGCTACGGTTGTCCTCACCAACAGGTATCTCTATCTATCTCTTTCGCCTCATCTCTTATGTGCTTTACCTTTCTTTTCTGTCTTCCTTTATTCCCCACAACTACACTATACCTTTCTTCACATTTCTCTCCTCTCACTTGTCACCCAGCTCCTGTTCCCGGTCTTCCCTTTCTCAGACACCCGCAATCTTTATCTTTCCAACAGGCACGCTGTGCGCGGGTGCGTCCGATTTTTCGTCGATAACGAAGAAGCCGGACGTGCCAGGTCGAAAAAAAGATGTGGGGAAAAGAGAGCGAGAAAGGCCGAAGGGAATAAACAACATAAGAGAAAAGAAGAAGACGAGTTGCCCGTGGCTGTGCGATGATCCCGCGGCAAGTGTGGGAGCAACCCGTAGACTTGTAAACGCGTCCAGCTGGATTCTGTCCTGCGAGAAGGCGACCGTAGCTGCTGTTGCTGGTCGGTGAGTTCTTAAGTTGCCTGATACGCGAGAACCGGTAACCACACGTGGGCTCGTTATTTAGAAACCGTCGTTGACGACTCTTAACCCAACCAAGTGGAAACCATAAGTTTCACTAGTACTTTATGTCATTGGCTTGAATAATAAAAAAATCAAAGCATCTTTTCATTTTGCCGACACTTTTATCATCTTATTAAGAAATTATTTATATATAGTCAAGCTTGTTGATCTAGACAAGACTTCTAGATTGGAGCAGAGATTTATAATCGACCTTCTGACGAAAAATCGTAGCGTGTGCTGGTGACAGGTGGCTGTGTGGGACTTGACGAAATTTAGTCAGAGATATCAAATAGCCGCAGTGTATACCGGTAGCGCCCATGGAACAAGATACGTGGGGTCCTTCGTTAGATTTCGGTGGGGACCTTTCGTCAACCGAGGAATTCTATACACGGCACGTATACAGTATATAGACGGGGTGGGTAGGTTCCGCGAGTACCAGCTGACACTTCTTCCACGTGGTCTTCCTGACCGACGAAAATGATACGCTTGTCGTCACGTCGAATTTCATAACCCATAGATAATTATCTTTCTCATAGACGACTTGTTTTTCAGCTACCGAAGCTCCTCTAATTTCAGTAAGAATGATCGACATTAGCAATAAATATTTCGAAATAAATTCTACTTGTTGTGCTGTAAAGTATATGCTGCCTGCAATGTGTCTCTAATACATAACAACTGCTTTATTATAGCCACAACTTCACGGATAAAATATAGACCTCGTGAAGAGAGAGGAGGTTTCTCGATATGGGTGTCGCGGCCTTCCCGAGCGGGTTGCCTTTTTTTACTTGAGAAAGCATCGCGCTCTTCGTATATACCGCTTCCACGATGCTCGAAGCTCGGTCTGTGTGATCCCGATTCCCGGGTCCCAGCATCCAGTTGGAAATAACTCGCGTCTCTCCTTACGAGCTGAACACTCTTTCTCTGTCTTCGAGGCCCCCGTCAACCCCACATCCCTTTATATGGGAATAGTCCGAGAGTACCGGATCCCGTTTATATGGTAATATGATAATTAAGACATTGGAGTTGTGGTCCTGAGATGTATACTTTTGTATATACGATTCGTTGATGGGTTGGGCCACCTTTTGAAGGAGATGGGCCGCATATGTTGCGCGAGCGTCTGTCAACGTTGACCCTGACTTATACCGCGGGGACTTGTCTAATTGTCAAGCACGAGGATAATTAAGATGCGGTATTCTTAGTACTACGTACACCGTCCAAGTGCTCCCATGGGTAAGGAAATACAGAACATTCAAGTCGTACATCATTCCTTATTCCGTATATCTTTGAAAATAAACGACAAAATTGTTGAGTCAAGACGGATTACCAAGTAAGTGCTTCCAGGCAAACAAAATTTCTTCTACGTTCCAACGCGTAATGTGTAGTTTCTGAGCACAGGGAATTGGAGTTAACTTTCAACCAGTCAATTCGTTCACCTGTTTTGTTGAGTAACGAGAGAGAGAGAGTGACGATCAAAGTGTCTTCTACTATGAATGCCGCTTGACTTCTCGTCGAGTTTATACTTCATAGAAACACGTGATGGAAAAGCAGTCAAGAAAGAGCGCGGCAGCGTGAAAAGGAGACGGGAGCCAATTAGGCAATACAGCAGCGCAGCAGTAGCCGCGGCACATGAGAATAGCAGCAACTCTTCCCCTCACTTTATTGAGAGTTAGCCCTTTTTCTCTATCTCTTCTCGTTTGTCTGATCCCTTGGTGTCGGCGTTTTCCTTTGCTTCCCTTCAGGCTAATAGGAGCTTTGACGACGCAAAGAACGACGAGAGAAAAGGACTGGTGGCGTCCAAGTTCCAACGATCGAAAGCACTAATTACGTGTTGATACCTGGAAATTCGTATTTGAAGTGGTGGTTTATACGATGCGTGAATGACGCATGCCTATGAGGTGTTTCCAGTGTTCCCGACATTCCACAAAAAGTGACAGTATCCCTGGAATGAATTTCTTGCCTTGCAGGTGTCAGTTTTTCTTTAAGATGGTCTGCTCGATTATTCGGAACTTGTTTTCATCATTGAATAAGGTCTACCAAATAGCAAGAATTTTTTTTTTTAATTACAGTTTGTTAAAAATTTTTGATTGCAAAAAATTATAATAAAAAGGACTTCGATTTCAAAATGATTTCATGTAAAAAAAAATCTAAAAAGTATGAAATAATTTTCAATATCCTTTCGGTTAATTAGTTGTTTGAATTATATTAATTCTCTTACGATCGTCGTTACAGTCCCTTGTATTATAGCTTTTTTGTTTTAATACATGTTGCTTAGCATTGTATGATTCACCAACGATATTATGTTCAAAGTTAAAATTAATTGAAAGAATTTTCTTCAGAAATAAATTGGCCACCATTTCGTCTATTTGTAACAAAAATATAAAGGGTTTTTTCGATATGATTTTTAGACTGATCTCATTATCGCCAGAATACGAAATTAACACAAATATTCCCAAATTAGCCACGTGGATAATTCTATGAGCACTGCAGTCAAAAATACTAATCAACACATGAGGTGTTTTCAGCGTTCCACAAAAAGTCATACTATCCCTATAATGCATTTGTAGCCTTACAGATGTCAGTTTTTCTCTTCGATGGCCTGTTGGGATATTTGGAATTCGCTTACTTTATAAGAGAACATTTACCAAACAGCAAGGCTATATGTATAGTAGCTATAAGTTCAAACTATATAGTTGTTCTCGATTGCTTTCCTTTCTTTTCTTATACCCAACTTCTCTTCTCGCTATCAAATGCGGTTTCTACTGCATGGGCTACGTATCGAACTACCCTTTTTTTCGCTTTCACAACGACGCGTATCCCCCAAAGACCAATTTGTCTGGATCATATACAACCGCTCGTAAAATAGAGCACTCCTTCCTCCGGACTCAGCCGGAATACCAATGAGGTGCGGGCTTTGCAGGTTGCCTGTGCCGTCAACAGCAGTAGCAGCAGTAGCAGCAGCAGCAGTAGCTGCCACGACTCATGGGAACCTGCACTCTCTTTCGCCAGAGAGCTCAAAGACACACACCGTCCGTTTGCGTCTCTCGGGAGGGTTGTCCTGCTTGTATATAGTAGTAATTCACAATGTTCGATGCAGTCACCCGACCAACCAACATCACAGACTATCTGCACCGTGTTTTCGTCCTCGTTTAACTCTGTGTATTATACGTGCTCTCGCGGGGATCGATAAGATTGTATCCAGACGTATCCACGACTCTATAAGTCCATAATAACCCTCGAGAGAGGATCTGTATCGGACAGGCAAGGATGCTGCGTTAGTGATCTTTCCAACCAGAAATAGGATACATTACTAATACTTTGCTTTGCCAACACGAACAGGTGGAGAGTCGCACGAAGTGGTAAAGATCAGTCTCCGTTCTCACCGTTCTAAAACATTCCACAGTGTGTTATAGGAAGTTACGAGAGTGATTCGAATTTCGTAAGATAATTCAGCTAGATAGCTCGGCATATATCCGAGCAGTAATAGAATAATTGAAGTTGAATACGTGCTGGCCACTAGTTATAAGACTGTACATTATTGTGTAGACATTATAATACGGACCTAGAAATCCTAGAATGTACTACGTACTATGAGCTAAATCCCGCCGATAGGCTTTGAAGACGTGAAAGAAAGCGTCACGACAAATTATATTTCTGGAATGAGAGATTGTTCCGATTATACAGACTCAATCATCTAAATTAGCTGTAAGCACCGGATAATTGCGGGTACGGTGTACAATTAGGCGGCGCATACATACCTATGACAAATCATTCTCTGGCCACTCTCCTGGATCCTTTGCTCCTTCATACGCAGAACAGGTTCCCATGGTCTCGATGCCCCTTGCCGCTGCTGCTATACTCATGCCACTGCATCTACATCACAGTGATTTATCGCGATGCTCCGGATTCTCTTCTGCTGCGCTTGGTGCACCAGGCAGCTTCTGCTAAAATTATCGAGATATGCGCAAAATGCGAGTGACCGAACAGGCCGCGCGATGCTTTCGAGACAGAGTGGGATCTTCTCACAGGCTCCGAGACTTCGCCGTCACGAAATCATTCATCACGACGTGAGGGCGCACCGGGGAAAATTAGTTAGCTGACCCGGGCTCGCTATCACTTGGATAATTCATTCGATAATGATCGAACGCCTGACGGATTTACCGCTCCTGTCGCCTCGCTTCGCGGCCGTGGGACCGTGATGCTTCGACATTTCTCTTTTATTATACGAAGCTTCTTCTGCTGAACTGATTGACGATTCCATCGAACGAATTGGCCGAGTCAGGTCGTTAAAAAAATTAAGAAATTTCATTATAAGTTAGATAGGAACATTTGTGAATAAATTTTTTAAACGTTTTAGATTATGCGATAAATCAAAAGATTATAATTACAAGATTTCTAATCTATGAACACGAGCAAAAAGTTTGTACCTCTTTGAGCTCCAAATCTCTAGAAACGGGAACTCGTTACTTTCCTTCACGATAAGTAAGTGACGACGTTGAAGTCGGGAACACACTCGTCTGGATAAAAGGTGCTCGCCGCACGCTTATCCCCCGGCTACGTGACTGGCATTCACGATTCAATATCACATCTAAGACTCTTTGAAGCATGTAGTCACTTGGGTCCTGTTTCGTCCAGGCACTCCGCTTCAGACTCAGCTTCGTATCCAACATATTGCGAGTCCTCGACTGTGGCGATCGATGTTGATGCGCCTGATCATCGGCAACCCTCCTTACATTCGGTTATATTCCACAGGCCACTTGTACAAGCCGCGCTAAACAGAAACAAAAAATAAATAGAACTGGTCATATCAATTTGATCGTAGGCCACAATACGTTTTCCAAATACAAAATGATTAATTTTTTTATGGTTTTTTTATGGCACAAAAACAAGTTGCCAAATGTCGATTAAGTTGTATGGGGAAATTATTTATTTTTCAGTAGTGTCTCCCCTAAAAAATGTCTCTATTACGGGTAAATATACAGAGATAAGAGATATTAAAAATTAATAAAATGGTGGACGGACGAAATCCTCAATTTTTTAATAATGATCTGATAATTTTTGTAACGTTCCTGCAATGGCGATATTTTTTTATCGTCCCGTCTTCGGATTTGCTTAATATTAAAAAAAAATTCGATTTTTATAAGCTCTGAACTATAAGCACTCTTAACTTTAAAAAATTCATGTAAATCAAACAAAAAAAAAGTATATTAATAAAATAAATCTATGCTCTGGATGTGAAATTCTTTTTTAACCACGGTCATCATTAAACCTCGAAAAATTGCATTCTTATGATTATCAGTAATTTTCTCTCAGCGTCGTCGCTGCAAATACGACACCTATCGATTAGTGATGTCAGACTCAAGAGCTCCAACGTCAGTGATAATGATTTTACTTTATTCGCGGAGTCGTGCGGCAACCGCGTCCGCATAGCGAAATCCCTCATAATTCCTCTTGTGCCGGAGGATGTAATTTTCAGAGAATCTTCTCACGGGTATTGCCACTTACGGTAGCAAGAGAAGACGCCCCGCGCAATTAAACGGAGTACGAAAGAGAGCAACGCTGCTATAATGTTTGGAGTATAAATCTGGCCCGCGGGGATTCTGGAACGTTACGCGCGACGTTAATCACGACGATTCGTCGCTAATGTATGCGACGCCGGGAACTGCCTGCGCGTATACTGCATTACACCTTTGACAATGCCCCCAGGCTTTTTACTACCTTTGAGTGAACTAATTTTTCGCATCGTTTATATGGGAGTAACGAAAAAATGTTAAAGAATTATAGTTGTAGCCTTCTCGTGATCGACTGACTTAATTTGTCTTGACAATCTTGAGAATTATCTCATACGTTGCCCTGAAGTCAATCGGTCATTGTTCTCGAAATTATTCTCTATTTCCTTTTTCAGAGAGGAGGCTTTGTTTTCGTGAAATATTTCTTTCTCATTAACAATAAATAGTTCTAATTAAAAAAAGATTGTAGAAAATGAGCAAGAAATTATATACAAATATAACATACTTTTTCAATTTTCTTCAAACAAGGATGCAAAGTAGAACTTTGCACATTGCTTCTTCATTATTTCAGAATTTTTACAAAGCTTCCTGTAAGAGGAAGACAATATTCGATAAACATAATTCCTCGTAGAGGTAGCTTTGTAAAAATTCTACTTTGCATCTATTCTTCAAAGAACAACACTGTATGTTTCTCGCGATCTTGGCATTTGCCCCAAGACCTCGCGTGTTTCGAGACGAGAAATTATTTCGTAGCCTCCAATGTACGTGTACCGACATACACAAAGGAAGGTGGCGTCATTACAACGCCTTGTTGGCATACATGTGGATTTATTGTTGGCCCACAAAGTGAAACGTGCACATATCGCGCCTCTTGTAACACGCGACTCACTCCGTATCGTACTCTCGCGTATACGCGAATAAGCGTTTCTCGCGCTTGGTGCGCATTCCTTATGCCCACGCACATGAGTCAACGCGTGCCGTATGCTGATGCCTGGCGCAGCGCAGCCACCGTGGCTCTCGCGAGAGATGATGACGCCAGGAACACTGATCGCTCGTTTCTCGCGGCAGTGCGCGGCTGACTCATGCACGCGCATTCGTAATATTCTGTGTACTCTCACTTTGCTATTCAATCGATTATAATTTGTCGATAAAGTCATGCATTTGTTGGGAAATTTTCCGAGTCGTGGGGTATGCCATTTGAGTCGACGTCACGACTTCTGGGAATGAAGGTGAGACACGTGCTCGCGTCATGTTAAAGAGGCATCTCTCTGTTTTGAAGTCGTGTAGTTGTGACTTTGATTAATTGAGATGTTCTGCAACAAAAAAATTAATAAATTATTGATCGATCGTCGCACCTTCATGACGTCAGTTTGGCAAAAAACATATATATTAGGATTTTTCCACCAATTATCGACCTAAATCTGGTGTCTGATTTTTAATTTGCTAGACATTTTCTGTGATGCAAGATACGATAAGGGTTCATATAAAATTCATATAAAGTTTTAAGGAAAAAAAAATCCGTAATTGGCACTGATTTTATAGGTGGAACACGATATAAGAATGAAGTTTAATATAAGTAACCTGATAGGAGCATATTATACTTGCATACCTATAGTCTCGGCAAACAATTCCGTGTAAAAAAAATAATTCTTTATATCTGTCAATTATATGCAGAAAAATGCGTTTTGCTTTTATGTTACAAACGATTATTTTTGCCTGAGATTTTCGCACAAAAATTGTCTATAATTTACATGTATTCTCATTGTCGCCCCTTGTACTCTCCGCATTTACGTTCGTCGAAGTCTTTGCGAGTATTAATGCTGTCGTATTGCATGCAAAAACCCTTCCGGAACAGTTTCAACAACGTAAGAAAAAAAAAAAAAAAAAACTCGGTACTCTCGGTACTACGAACGCTGATGGCGAAATGCGGAAGAAAAACACGAGTCGGGGTGCAACTACTGAACGACGGAGTTGCATACATAAATACACCGCACTGGGAAGCTACTAATTTTCGAACGGTCGAACGCATGTTATTTGTTAAAATAAGAGAATATACAACCATGCGGTGTAACTAACGCAGTTTCGTTTCTTTCGAGCAATGTTTTGTGCCTACGGTAGCGCGGTCATGGTAGCACATGCCCATTCGACTCAGTTTAATGACGTCGTTGAGGCGAGACTGTGCCGTCCAGAAGTATATTTCCCACGGCTGTAGCAAAAGCTTCTTTATTCGTGGGACTAACAAGAAATCGTATGTCATTCTATGCAGATAATAGTAGCGTTATTGACACATTAAAGACACTAAACACTGACATTAGAGGTTTTTTTTTCTCTCATACGCCTCAAGCACTATGCTCATTGATACTCATCTCCGGATTTAAAAGCATATCACAGCCTACTAATTAAGGTCCACTTAAAACATCCAATTATATGATTCAAAGTTGGAATTTCCAATACAAAATGATAACACTGCGGAATTCAAGGAGACTGTTCATTTCATCTATCAAGGTTAGGATACGTCTTACAAATTCGAAGCTCAGGAAAGTTCTAGGCTTTATGAAGTCCTCGTGGAAAATTTGCGATTTCTATGGGGTACAAATACTACTGTCCGTATAAAGTGGGCCATATAATTTTGACTACCAAATAGGATTTTTTTAAATTTCAATATTATGATACAAAAATTATCATTGTCGTAGGACTAGGAATTGCGGACTTTTGGGAATAAATATCATTTACCAATGTTGTATTGGACAATATTTTGTTACAAATATTAGTTGAAATAGTTTGTAGATACATCGACAAACAATGTGAATATTCACATCATAAATAGACGACATTTTTACCTTAAATCATTCATCAACGTTCAAATGATTCAATTGCAAGTTAATGTTGTATGAACTTGTGACCATACAAGTTGTCAAGATCAATATAACTCCAGATTGACGATAATTTTGGTAGTCATGTTTGCGCGAAGGTGATCGATAGCTGAGCAATAAATCGACGAAGGTTCGAACCAATGTCTCTCGTGTCTCGATTTGATTGCAATGGACATTAGTACCAATGCACTCGTGTTGCTGACATAGGGTGATACCATACATTCACCTCTCGAGAATGATTCACGACCGGGGAGGAAATTTCCTGTAATTGTCGCTTTCACTCGATGAAGCCCGGCGGCGATCATATACAGACGGTTGAAGAATCAGCTTGCACCGGTGTGTCCAGCGGCGGTATTACACGCAAGGCAGTCGTTCAGATGTTGACGTCCACCTGGATATAACTGATCGAAGAGCCGGGCCGTGTGAGGCGCGTGCGACACGTGCGCAATCACGCTCCTTGAAATTGTCGCGGCGGTTCTCTTCGGCACAACGTCTGTTTGTCGTCGTGAATCGGAGCTTTCACTGCCTCAGGCTCAACCAATCCGACGTCCAGTTTAACGCACGGACCGCAGAGCACAAGCCACTTAGGTAATTAAACCGGCGAGTGAACGAAATTGCGATTCCAATATACCATTCGGGTCGTGTGACGTGGGCCTTATCTGTTGGTTCCCGAATAAACATATAATTACTATCGCATGATTGTTCCTATCAGTCAGCGCAAACCTTCAATTAATGAATTACAACGTTTAAAAAATAAAAATGAAATGATAAATAGTTCTCGACTTTCATGGTAATTTGAAGGGGAGGCTATATGTAGGAAGTTTTGCACTTTCTATCAAGCATTTTTAGTCAGAATTGTTGAAGGCATCTTTATGAAGAGACAAATATTGTATTATATGGATGTGAAGGAAAAAATTATATAACGAATTGGGGATGCTTGATATGTTTAGTTTGATTCCTAATCTATAATTTGTGTTACCGGATTCTTAATTTTTTTTATGTGGATAAGAAATTTTACACTTTTTTTTGGCATCTACTTGTGGATGTGAAATTGTAAAATACAAAATTGTTAACAAATTACTTTTGTACTCAATATGTAAAACTGGTAATTGACGAATTTATGCCAAGTGAAGAAAAACTTCTTCTTTACGTTTCACCACAGAAGCTTTGTGTCGAAATTACACAAGTTTCAATTTATTTTTTGCTATGTAGTTTATACTTATGTAATTACACAGAAAATATAAAGCAATCCGTTCAATAGCTCGAACTGCGTAAAAGCATGTACAGACACTAATCCGCATGACGTCCTTGACGCTGGGAAACTTTCATTGACGCAAAATGACTCAGTCAGAATGGCGAATGAGTGAGTTTTACTGCACTTAGTGCATTTACCTCTGCGTCATTTCATTCAGTTCAAATTTCTTTACCTGTGACTCCAGCGTGTCCTTGTTTTTTATGTTATTTTTTTTTCCTCCCGCAATGCATTCCTCGTGTGACCCACACGTTTTCTACGAATATTAGTCATCCTTTCACCCCGAAGCGTATGCAGGAGATTCTTGGATTGATTTTACCGTCCGTTCTTTGGTGGACCTTGACGAACCGCAGGCAAAAGATATCGAGTACGCCTATCCGTGAGCGCCTGTGTTCAGTACTCGGAGAGGTGCAGCCCCGCGTGCCAGGATAAAATCTAATAATTCCTACGCGCCCAGCGCACGTCGCGGTCGTGCTGACCTTTAGCCGGGGGAACAAGGTCGGAGGCTTCGAAGTCCCTCTTTCTCTCCCTTTCTCTCTCTCGTAAAGCATCCTCAACATCCGTGAAAGGATTTCAACTCCCACGGGACACGAAAGAACGCCTTAGCCGAGTGCAGCATACGCGCATTCGTATACAGTGGGATGTGGTACGCATGGGCTCAGGTTCCTTCTGTCCTGGGGCTCTGAACGACTCCCACATTGATGTTAAAAGATGCGCCAAACCGTTATTATTAGTCAAGTTAATTAAAAGTGTCCATGGCATAAGCCACTTTTCAAATGAAGCAGACTTTCTCCTGGCAAAAAGAAAATGTAATTACTGAACAAAAACAAACGTGAATAATAATATATTTGAAAGGGAGCTATTTTGTAACTTGTCATTTTAACAAAAGTCTATAGTTCGTAGGCCAATAACTGATGTATTACTGATAACTCAACAGCTCTGTAATCTGCTCTGGCTTGAGCTTGTGGTAGCCAAGCGGATGAGGCCATAGTGCGGAGAGGACGCGATTACAACAAAAGCCAAAGAGCATATATACACACGACCCATCCTCGCGGGAAGAGGATGAGACCGAGAGGCACAGAGGGTCTCCCGGCACACTATGCAACCCACGCCAACCGGACCGGCGACCACATACGTCCGGGAACCCACGTGGCCATCAAAACGCAAGTGCGAGGGAGAGAGAGAGAGAGAGAAAACCTGCGGGAATCTCACCGCCTCGTGGCCTCCGTCGGCTTCGTAATCGTGAGACCGCATTTCGTGTTCCGCTTTGAGAGATTGCAATTTTTTTCCCCAGGAAACGGCCCATCCTCTTTACAGCTCTCGGCTGCTGCCCACGATGTAGCGGGCGCGTGGATTCTATCTCTGCGAACTTGCTGCGCTTGAGGATAGCAAGACGGTTTGTTAGATCGTGAGATTAGGGATACTAAAGATACTCAGACATTTGTTTTCGTTATTATATCGTTTGGCGACAATGTTTGTGTACACAGTCGTAAATATTTAAAAAAAAATGTATTAAGCAATGAGTGTTCAGTAAAATCAAAGAAATCATAATACGCTTTTAATGCATATAAACATTTTTATAATCACAATGGTTTTTTTATTTTAAAGATTTAATAAATAGTAGAATTTTTTTTTTAATCGTGGAGATTGAGCGAAAAATGATATACGAATATTATATACTTTTTAAATTTCCTTAAGCAATATACAGAATTCTATTTTGCATCCTTTTTTTAATTTCGCTCAGTTCAGTGACATTCAACAAAAATTTATGTGGAACATTCCACATTTTAGGAAACAATTAACGTCGTTAATTTTTTCCTAACTACTACTTCTGTCAATAAAAATAATAATTTGTCGGCAACAAAATCTAAGTGCAGAGAAGGAATATCTTTTCTAACAGAATTACAGATAAAATCAAATAAAATAGTATTGTTTTTCATCAGTGTATGATAAAAAAAAAAGTAATATGAGTCGTTGAATTTCGTTTCCGAATATTTGAACTCACGGTATCTTGAGACACCTCCTGATAAGACCACCTGCGTGGGGAGGACAACTCGAAGATAAAAATCTCGCGCCCACCATCACGCCAAGACGTGTGAGAGGTGCGATCCAAGTCCCTCTGTATTCTACTAAGAGATGGTATATAAGTATGCTATAAGATATAATATAAGGTATAAGGTTGTAGATATAGGTACTTGAGGAGCATACATACCCTTACTCTCTATACTGGAGAGTGCTCTCCGTAGCGTCGTGCTTACAAGAAGCTTATTTATAAACAGTACCAGCCACCACAATGGTTATTGTTTCAGCACGCGGTATGCGAGCGTAGTATCGCGTTGCCGGTGTAGTGCGCGAGGAGCATAGCAGCAAGCGTGCGCGAGCCGCCTATTTATGACACATTATGCGAAAGCGCACCCGCGATAAGCAGCGTGCCACGTCGAAACCGCTTCGTCCCCGGGGCTATACGAGTAGGTATAGCATAATATTGCGTTTCGTGCCATTGTGAGATGGCAACAATGATAATATACCCCAGGGATAAACAGTTCTGCATACACTCTACGTCCTTCCACCACTGCATAAATCATGATTCGCGCTTTCGATCCCCTTCCACTCGCACTCGCATTATTTTTCATTATTCTCTCACCAATACTTTTGTCGAATATTACGCTAACTCGATACTCTCTGCAAACGTTTCACTGTTAGAATACCGCAGTGACTTTTGATCTCTCTACTCTCGGCAAACATTTTAAACGGTATTAGAATTAGTGAGAAAAATATAATTTGAAACAAATGTGGCCCCTTTGATAAAGAATATTATTCCATTAAAGTTAATGCAAATAAGAGTTTCATTTGTGTGGTGTATCTGCAACCAGAGGCCTTGGATCTCGTCACCAAATTCCAGGTTAAATCCAAAAATTATGCAGCCACATGTTTCACGGCTAAATATCCACCTATTTTGAATGAATTTCCGGAGGCTCGAGATTTCGTAAGACTCAGTGGTCGAGCGAAGAATATCGATGAGGTCGAAAGGGTTCTCCGCGATTCGCAGAACCAGAGAGAAAAGAGGAGCCTCATCCTGGATCCTCCTTGTTCCAGGGTAGTCGTTACAAACGGGTGAGAAACGATCTGACCGCAGGAGTTGGCTCGTCCGCCTCTGAATTTCTACTGTGTAGAGGGATACTCGATGAGAAGTTTGCGAGGGCGAGGGAACAGATTGTGGGTCTTGGTGCGGTAGCTGTTGTTGCGGAATATAGCAGGGAGAGAAATAAGGTCCCTCAATGGCCTCCACCAAGGAACGTTCGGGCGCACAGCTCACGGTATGCAAATCGCGACTCGAGCAGTGCCGGATTCGATTCGCATAGGATAGAAGCCGCACGCTTGGGTACGATATGGTTCGAAGGGATCGTGCGTTTCAGGGCCTTCGAAGCGCTGTGTGCTGCTGTGTGTCGTATATCGTCGTAATTAAGTCGGTCCTTTCTTGCCAAGGCTTATTCTCATGGGTCCGAAACGACGCCAGAACAAGTCGTATTACTATGTGCGCCAGTTAAGAGCTAAACGTATGTACGGTAGTCTCAAGATTGGACGTACTGTTGGGGGTGTCGATACAACTGTTGTATCGGTAATCAAGGAAACTTTTATTTATAGTCACGCAATGAAATTCACAACCTCTCAATCCGTAGTAATACAGATTTTAAGCGAAAACTCCACTGATTTCAGTCAAAAATATACAAGTTGTACTTATTTTTTATTGGGACCAAAAATTGTATAAAAACCACATCTCAATGATTTTTTCGTGATGCGGTGTTCTGATTGTCACGTGTTGCGATTACGCCATCCGCAACTTTATGAAAAAATGTATATTATTAGTTAAAATTCGCATGCGATACTCTTAACATATGATATTTAAAAAAAGGACCATAGGGTTAATTTGGCCCCAGGCGACAACGAAAGATTGGCGGTTTCCATCCGATAACCGTAATGAAGTGTCACTGCAGTGATATAGCTAAATCAAGATATACGCGCTTACGTCAGTCAAGACCAGTCGGTATGATTATTCGTCTGAATAATTGCGTAATGAACAGCGTAGATAGAGTTATCGTTAAAATTCTACGAATTATATAATCCGATTTGTGCGAGCGCATGACCGAGATGCCTATTATACTTACAGAGAAGTACGTCGAGGATATCATCCTGGCGTATCTCCGGGTGTCGAGAGATAGGTGATCTCAAGAGCGGACGGGACATGGCAATGATCGCGCCACGCAAATCCCTTCTACTCGGGAATCTTCTCGTGCGCGTCCGTACTCTGTGGACCAGGAGCTCCGAGAGACGGTGGGAAGCACGGATCCCCGGTGCGCTCTCAGGCTACTATACCAGTGAGTACGTATAACTCGGCTCTCTTACTTTTATCTCTTTTATTTTCTCTCGTTTTCTCTTTCTCTATCTTCTTTCTACCTCGCGTCTTGCGGTGTGTATGCTGCGTCTTATACCTCGGCTCGCCTTGTGCCTCTCGCGTGGATCTTGGAGCGTGGAGAGCCGCGCGCTCTTCCACCTCCATTCGGTTCTATGGTCAATAAGGCTCGCGGCCACCACCGCGAGAAACTCCGTTCTCGTTCCGGTTCTCCCATTGGCGTTTCGTGCGCGTTCCACTCGCGCGAGCGGCTCAGCCGAAGACCCGCGCGCTGCATTCCAGCCACGCGCCTAGTCGCTAGAAACACTGGCGTAGCTATAACGATCTCGAAAATGACAAAAGTTCCGGTGATCTGGACAATCGCTACTTTGAGATTGCGATGCATACTGGAATTAAGGGCTGGATGGAAGCCGTCAAAAAATTGGAGATTGTTCAGTATTTTTTTCCAACTAAAATATCACATAAAAACGACATATCACCATCTCGAAATAATAGCGGACAATGGAGAAAAAACCTATTGATCAACAAGTCAACCTTTCAGTAATGACTGTATGATGTACAAACTTGTCAGATAAAACTAGGGCTGCAGGACTTTTGACAATGGCCAGTAGTGAAAACCTGCGCAAAAATGAAGGTATTAAAACAGCATTAAATACATTATCAAAAGTAAAAAGTATGATCTATTGATCTGAATAATACTAAAGAGTATTAGACAGAATTTTTATTTTTCAGGGTCCAGGTCGATATCTCCATAGTTTTCGGTATCTGACTCGACACATTTTTTAAATTCAACACATGCATCGATTATCATTAGCAAAACTGTCACAAGCAAATGGCATATATTCACTATGGCAATACTCTACACAATAAAAATGCTCTACCACAAAATTGTACAGGAGCACAGTTTTGATGTGGATAGATTTGTTTTTGTAGAGTTGCTCTGGTGAATTTTGCTTGTGACAGTTTTGCTGCTGAGAATCGATGCACGTGTAAAGTTGCGAATTTATTGAATTAAATTACGTGAAGAGTCGGGTTCTGCGGAAACAATTGTGTTTTTTTTTAAATCGGCAACATTCTTGATAATTTTTTCTTGCCCTTGACCCTAATGAATGGAATATTAATGATAGCTTAGGATTGCTCATTGATAATGAAAAATGAAAGCTCGGCATCAACAAATTCTCTCGTTCAGGTCAGATATTACTATTAAGTTAATGCTATGATTAATCTGTGATCAAGATTGTCCGATGATCGGTGAAGCACCGTTTCTCAATATGGGGGGATGGTAGATATAATTACCGATCTCGACGCCAATGGAAGTTTGCTAGGAACAATAAAAGCAAAGAGGGCTCAGTTTGTGGAGAGTCGCGGTCGAGCGGAGGCGGTGGGAGCTGATCGTTTTCTCTCACTCTTTCTTTCGTCTGCGCGCCTCTGTGTAGTACTGCGAATGCGAATCCGCAGCAAAGAGGCAAAGAGTCGAACGGCGAAAAGAGTGGACCGTGGAGCGAGCGAGCGCTGCGGCTCGGAGTGGGGATGAGTGGTGAGTGGCGTCGGGATAGATCGAGCGGCAGCGCGAGAAAGATGCTCTGAGCAGAGGGAGAAAGGGGGAAAAGGACCGCGACACAATCACGGCCTGCACGCGCCGAGCCCCGAGCCACTTTAAGTCTCTGCTACACGAGGCGACAAAGCAATATCATTATTTTTTGCCTTCTTTCCAAGCAATTCGATTCTAATCTCCGTAATGTTTCCTGTTGTGAACAAAAATGTTAGTGGAACATTTTATACTCTTTATTTTATATACGTTTTTTTTTAAATCTGTAAAAAGATTAAATAAATAGTTTAAACGGTTTTTGCGATAACAATAATCATTTACATATTGAATATCAATTGCTAAATAAATAGACAAGGATTTTCTTTCTATCTTTACTAACTTTAATTTTTTAACCTGTGAAAATATTAATTTAGATAAAGTGATTTTTGCAATAACAAATTCAATAATATCTGTTAAATATCATCTATGAAATAAATAAATAAGTAATGTCGCTAATGACCTTAATCTTTTTTTGCATAACGTAAGAAAATAATTTAATAATTCTTCGCCTTCTCTTCATGCAATTTAATTTATATCTCGTTAAAAAATAAAACAATAAAAAATTACATGGGTTTTGCAATAACTAATTTAAAGAATATTCACCTATTAAATACCAACTGCAAAATAAATAAATTCGCTACTGAAAATTTCGTACCTGTGATGTTTTTTTTTTTTTAATCACCCGTATATAATTTTTTACATTGATATAAACTCCGATTCATCAAGATACATAAATTAACAGCTCTCAAAAATTAAGCATTCATGCTCTCAGGTGGTAGGCGAAGAGTATCAGCATTGGAATGCTGAATATATATTTTTTTTTTACGAGGTGACAAATTCTCGAAAGGTCGTACTAATAACAGTTACCGAGTATAATAAAAAGAGTTTTACTGCTCAGAATTATCGGCGATAAAAATCAAATGTAGTGCTAATGAAAGGCGAGATAATGAGAATGCAAATTAATTCGACGATGAATAATTTCCATTAGACTTATGATGACTCTAAAAATTTTGATTTCGTCACTCGGCCGTCGAGTGATATTGCGATGAGAGAGAGAGAGAGAGAGAAAAAAAAAAGAGACGGATTATTGAAGATTTTTGACTCGTGTAACATCGACGGAGAGTTAAGATAGCCGCTCGAGGCTCACGGCGATCTGACCCGCCGGTCCACCGCTTCGGGCTCTCGAAGTGTGGGAACCCTGCACCTCCGAGCCTCCCGACGACCTTTGCCGCAACCTGCAACTGTAGAGCTCCCTACTGCAACACGTACGTGCGGTATATCTCGGGCTAGCGAGGCGTGCGAGTAAAGATAGAGTGGTGGTGGTACACTTACCGGACTATTTGTATTGGAGCTCATCCTAGAGGGCCCTCAGGCACTCGTGCGTACATCTTCGCACGGAGCGCTGTACAACCCATATAGCCAGTACTCGGCTATATATATGCTCCACGTGGAAATTGTGATTGGCACGATCATTTATGTTTTATTAAACTGGCGGAGCCTGGCTCCGAGTATCTCGTTGATGTAGCAGATTGAAGTAATAAGCCAGGAAGTGGAATTTGTTCTTCGTATATTATATGATTTAAAAAAAAAAACGCCTAGATTCCTTAGAGAGAGAGAGAGAATCATGAAATTTTGAAATTCCCATGCGGAGTAATATTTTTGAAACATAGAAAATATAAAAAGAAATTACTTTGAAGAAAGAAGAAAAATCTACAATTTGGTTTATTTCGATCTGATCATAAATTAGCATGATCAAAACACGGTTACGTATACTCAACAACATGGCATTTTTTATACCATTGTTTTTACCGATATAGAAATAAGGCATGCTTTTCTTGTTTGAAGTCGGTGGACAACCTCCTGAAATGCTTACCAGTAGTCCCACAAGATCATAAATTGTCACCCTCCAAATATGGATTCGATACATTTGGTCCTCGAAATATCCTGAGCAGTGTGATCTATTAAACCAGTTTTCGATGACGTCTCGAAAATTGGTGATAAACAAAAATTCAATGCCATGTAGTGGATCCATTTAAAAAAAATTAAGATATGTAAAATAATACTATAATTCACGAGAAATTAATTACATAATAATAAATGTAGACGAATATGAATTATGAATAAATTTGTGGCTCCAATGTGGATTGAGAACTACTGAATTCAGACTCCGCGAAGCCAGACGTACAATTTATTTGTAATTACACGTGGATAGCATTTCACGGAAGGATCTTCGTGTCCGAGATCGTATTTTTTGTTCTTTTTTTTTTTTGTAAAATAGCATAGACCAGGGTAAAAGGGCTCAAGGTTGAAAGCCATGCTATCGAGACTGATATAGAATCTGTAAGAAGAGTATATCTCTCGTGTGCTCATGCACTTACGGACTATCCCCGGGTGAGAGTATCCGGCGTGTCGGGTGAAACACCAACATTTTCCACACGTGATCGTCTATCTTACTTACACTTCTTTGTGTATATACGCTTGGCGCAACCCTGGGATAAGGCTTTCGCGAAGAGCGAAGGCAAAGTTCAAGGCGGGTCGGTTCGACGTTCTTGTACGATGGACTCGCACTTACTCGTTCCCTCGCAACCTCGGTTGTCGGCTGTCGATTCGCATGTCAGAGTGATCCCTCTCGTGTTCGTCTCAACACATATTTTTTTATTATCGATATACCATATTTCGAGTCTCAATACTATATCGATATAGATAAAGGCATACAAAATTTATATACCTATAATATTAAGAAAAAAGTTTCCCTCATGAGGAAGCAAAAAATAGTTTGTAAAAAGTTGGGTTCTAAAAAAGCCAATTCACCAGGTTGATTTTTTAAACATTCTGGGCAATTATTTTTTTCCTAATTCGGACCCAAAATTTCAAACATTCCTAGGTCCAAACAATTTTTTTTCTATAATTAACATTTCGTTTATTGTTGTTTCCATTTTATTTAATTTATCTTTAGTCAAATAGACTGAAAAGATTAGGGTACGTGAAAAATGAAGTTTGAACCTATTTATAGTGTCTGACGTTACTGCTATTTGCAAAAATATTTATTATTATACGGACACATGAACCTTAAAATGGATGTTCTTTTTTTTTTTAAATGATAGTTCAGCTACGCTGAAAATTCTTAAAGTCCTGAGAATAGCAAGAGGGTTTCACGCTCGAGTAAGCGGTACCTACCTACATGATCTTCGATTATTCGGGTCCACTGGCAAGCACGAAAGGTTCGCCAACCAGTGAAGCTCGTCTTGGCAAACCAAGAGCGACGGCCAGACTCTTACTTCGAAGCGCACTGATGACCATACTTGGTCATCCTCTTCTCCGAAACTTCTTCTCTTCGTGACCTCTCCGTTCACGAGGGAGAGGAGTGGCGAGTGCCCGTGGTTGCAGGAGTTCCGTGTGTATATATATCGTGTGCCGCGAGTCGAGAGGGTCGGTTATCGCCGATCCGGATGACCGCTGCCGTCTCTCTGATCCGGTTCTCCTTTTTGTTGGATCTCGTGTGCCGACACTGCATGAAGCTCGAAAATTGCTATTGACCGTTTTTGTGAATTGCGATGGAACACTTTTTGCAAACAACTAAAAATTAGGGCGAAAAAAAATGACGAGGCCTCAATAAACCTTCTTAGTTCGATTCAAATAAAAGAAATATGTTTTGTCGGAAGTCTCGAGTTTCAATCTAGTCTACAAAAAGATAATGCGTACAAGGAATGAATATGATAAATTATAATCAGTTTGAATTTAAACTGAAATTAAAGCCTTCACTAAACAAAATTCGTAAACTAAAATCCAAAGTATTTCTGCTATACAAATACCTTCAACTACTTATTCTAGTGGTAACTATAAAACATACAGGTTATTCTAGGAAAACATCTGCATAATGGTTCTGGCTATACATTTTTCTCAGTATCGTATGACACTATCAGTCCACTCAATCCTAAGTATAACTGCAGTCTCAAACAGCGATCATTTCCTGAATCGTTACGTCATTGCGCAAAAATCGTTGACGATCAACGTATTACACAGTTTCTCGATCAAAAGGCGTTCCTCAATTAGCGAGGAATTAAACGAGCATCGGCGTACGGTGTCGTTTCGAGTGATCTCTCCGTTCGAGAATCACAAGAAACTAAACGCAATGACCAACCATACGACACAGCTGCTGTCGCGTCTCTCGAGGCGTCAAACGTTTGCCGCGCTTCACCTCAAACCGTAAACACATATATTTTTAATAAACCGCAACGCTCCAACCGGGTCTATAACCATCACGCGGTGAGTCGCCGATAACATTCCTGAATCCCTGTCATTTCTCCTCGCTGGTCCGCTGTTTGTCTTGTCTGTTGGGGCTCTCTGTGCGTCGATCTACCGGGAAGTAATCAAGAGGAATCTGAAAGTGCGATGAGAGCTCTTCGCAGCATCTTGGACATAGTACTCTCGAAGAAATGATCTTTGTCGCTCTGTGCAGCCTGAACACTTCAAGATCTGATGTCAGTTCTTGAGAAAAACATCAATTTCAGCTTGAACTGCTGGCGAACATTGTCGATTTCGCAGCTTCGTTTGCCAGGAAGTAGAGAACTCAACAATCAAGCAAGCAGAAGTATTCTCGAGTCGGCCCGCCGGACATCATTGCAACAGCAACACTCTTGAGTTTTACCTGGTGAGAGCTCTTCACCTGAGAAGACGTACAAAAACTTTTTATCGCGCTTGACGATGAAAACATTGACGTGGAATTCGAATAAACGCGATTCCCTCGGTCTGGGATGCCCCTCGGCGTAGATTCTCTTGAAATGAAAGCTCCACCCTGAATGCACCGCCAGGTCTACCTGCACCAGACTCATGCTCGGGGATTCCACAGATAGGTGTGTATATATATATATATATAGGTTCAATGAGTGGCCAGCACTCGGCGGCCTCGGTATACAATAACAGCAAACCGCTTAACTGCACTCCTTGCCAGCGTAAACGACTTTAATTGGCGGCTACTCGAAGCCTTACGCGCTTGCCAACGCGATCTCGTGGCTCGTCCATTTTTTTAAATCTTGAACAGCACGACGATTGTGCTGGAAACGCTCGTCAGTCGAGTCACTGCTGCCCGGCAGGCTGGCTTGGATTTTTTTATTTGTACATTTCTTTTCATCATTTCTGTGTACACGTGCGTCAGTGCACTCGATTTTTTGTTTGACGCAGTGTGATAGGAAAAACATTCTGTGTCTCCGAAGCAAGACATGGTATTTCTGTGTCGACTATAGGTGGAACTATAAGAGCTAGATCAAGAGAAACCTCGTTGTGGGAAGCCTCTGGGCAGGGAAACTGCGTTCCTATTTGCACAAATGAGTCGAGCAAGCAATCTGGCGATTCTGAAGATTCTTCTATTGATGCATTTGAAATGAAAAACCGCAATATTTTCTATTGTCATTGTGCATATATTTTTTTTAATTCTTCTCATTGTCAATGTTTTTAAAAATATTGAAATGTCGCGAATACTGAATATATTTTCGTACAATGGCTCTACATTATCCTTTAACAAATCATTTCCTAGAAACAGCATTAAATATTTCTCGAAAACGGGAATCCCACAGCTGCAAAAAATTCTTTAAAAATCATATCTATATTAAAAAAAATAAACCTCGAGCTTTTCTTCGAATGCGGACCATCTGCTCGTGTGGATTCCACCACGTTGTATCCAGAATTGAAATGAAGCGGAGGCGTTATTTCTCTATTTGCCTTTGGTTCTCCAATTAATTTGGTCGAATGGTACATTCGCGTGCTGTAGTTGCTGTTGGTCCTCACGAAAACAAAGTAATCGCATTGGGGTATCTTCGAGCACAGTGTACTGGAGAGAGGCCCGGAGCGCGTTCACCGTCGTTTAATTAGCGAGTATTGTGAGCGCGCGCGCGGGCGAGATCGCAAAAGCCCTTTGCGCAGTGAGAGAACAGGAGAGACTTACCCCGTCTTGATCGTCTTCTTGGTCCCGTCGTTGTCCTATGTCCAGCCAGAAGAAGGTTTCGTGGAGGAGAAGTACCGCGAGCTTGGGTCAGATATCGCGTAACAAGATCTTATTCAGTGTCCGCGGTGAAGGGGCGCCCGAGCTCGCTCTCTGAGGGTTAATGATGCTATCGCCATACAGTGCCAAAGCGATCGCATTACAGATAGTATATACGCGCCTCGGTGCCGCGTATTTTCCTTCTCCTCTCCGGCTGCTGGCTACTTGTATACTCTGTTTGGCTTTATGTCTACTTCGTAAGGAGCCCCCGACGTCGATATTTCTTTTCGCGTCTTCTGCTAGTTACCGTATGTAACTACACAGGGAAGATCGAGGTAAGATGAAACACCATTTCAATAAAAGTAAAAATTTTATCAGTATTAAAAAGCGTCCGAAAAAAAAAATTCTTTGGAACAAGAGGACCAACCAATTTTTTTTCTCGCTAATATCATCAGCAATGCCTACTTTTAGTGATCCTCCAAAATAAACTAAATATTTTATCGCCAAGAAATTTTATTCGTAAGATCGATTATGAAAGTTCGTAATATGTCCTTAAATCTGTCTTGGACACAATTATAATTTTGTTATTATTATTATTATTATTATTATTATTATTATTATTATTATTATTATTATTATTATTATTATTATTATTATTATTATTATTATTATTATTATTATTATTATTATTATTATTATTATTATTATTATTATTATTATTATTATTATTATTATTATTATTATTATTATTATTATTATTATTATTATTATTATTATTATTATTATTATTATTATTATTATTATTATTATTATTATTATTATTATTATTATTATTATTATTATTATTATTATTATTATTATTATTATTATTATTATTATTATTATTATTATTATTATTATTATTATTATTATTATTATTATTATTATTATTATTTGTTAACGGGAAAAGCCCGTTTAGAAAAATACAATTATCGGTTTTAGAAAACTTAATATGTCTGCTACAGAAGGTACTGGAATCGGAGAAAAAAAAATATTAATTTTTTCTTTAGTATAATTTTGTAAAAAAAAATATTACACGGCGTATTTGTATTAAGTTAAGGGTGTACCTTCCTTAAGGTTGTCCCATCTGGTACAAGTATCCTGTCTCGTCTCGATCTTTACTACCAGTAATACGGTATACGAAGTTTCGCAAAATATATGCACGTGCAGTATTCACGGGAATGAGATCCGAGCCTAACGAGCACCACCGGGTCGCGAGATTGCTTTCATCATTACGTTTGTACTATTCATCATACGGATATCATGCAATAGTCATATTTCCGCGGATCATTGACATAACGACGACAAGAGATGGGGCCTTGGAGGGCCATCTTCTTCGTGGATGCAGCGCGTCTTGAAGGTCGCGTCAAGGAACGTATTACGTACCTCAACCGCGCGCTTCTCTAAGCGACGACACCTGTGGGAACTCAGATCTTCTCACGTCCACCGCGTGTTCCACCGAGTAGCAGCGACCTTCCATCGCTATATCTAGTAGCACATGCTTGTAGGCACACTCCTACGGTATGTATACTCTCAACGTATGTTTCTACTCCTTCGTCTTTTTCTTTCTTTTTCTTTTTCTTTTTTTCTTTAGCAGACGTACGATAGAGAGGGTCTCGTGCTATCTCATATGCTCGTCTTGTGAAATATGCCCTCTTTTTATTGCAAGCTGTGCGAATGCTCGGGCTCATTTTATATACGTCCTCGAGTATATGTGGTTTATTCTTTATGTAGTTTAGTGGCATCGTAAACTATGATTAGATTTTTAGAGAGATGTGAAATAACAACCGAGATTGAGATATTCCAAGAGTCAAAAGAGCCCAAGAAACTTAAAACTGTTCTTCATCTAGTGTAATATTAATGATGCTGATTTAGGTCAGGAACTTTATGAAAAACATTACTTTTTTTTACAAGCGGAGTTACATGACAAAAAAAAATTTGGCGTAGTTGACAAAAAATTTTTTTTTAGATTCTCCTTTTTTTAGTTAAAATAGTAAAGTGACAAATTTTTATTTTTTTATTTTACATTAAGAAAAAGTTGTCATATTTGTAAAAACATGTGTAGAATTCTAAAAAAAAATTTATTAAATAAAAATACAATTTAAAAAATGTATACTTTGTTTTTAAATCAGAAGGTAGGAATTTTTTTTTTGTAAAAATTAACAAAACAATTTCACGTTTCATTTTTTTTTTTTTAAGAATAGATTGTGGAGATCTTACCATGTGTACAACTGGAATGTATGTAGAAAATACGGCTTGCTGTTGATAACCTTTAGAACAGAAGATTGCTTATCCTAGCAAAACATCTGTTACTGCAACAAGACCGTTCTCTCCTTGTATGTAACGTTCCGCCAGTTCTCTGGCAGAACTCATATACTTCAGGTGACTAGGACTTTTTTTTACTAGCGAATATCTACCGTGCCAACAAAAATTCGAACATACGCGCACACACACATACAGACATTTTCACAAAAAAAGCTTTCTTTACGGAGAAGCAAAAGTATGATATTAAATGGCCAATTCACTAAATTTATCGTTAATTTAACGGTACATATTCATCGAACTCCTCCCTGCGGAAAACTTTAGGGTGATCAGCAACCGCTTATCATACACCTTATAATATTTTATCGTTTCATTCTCGATGAGTTGCAGATATTTGCTCATCTCTTCGTGCGTACTCACGAGAAATTTTGCGAGCGTATATAATAACGTTCATAACTTTATGTGGGATGTAAGCGCAGGCCCAAATGTGCATCGTCAATGTCCCTTGGGTTGATGGACGACGCGCGCGTCTCTCATCGTCGAACGCGTATAAGCTCGAGATTCGCGACGCACCGAAGAAATGGGAGAATCGTATATTTCACAAGGGTAAAGGCACATAAGCGGGCGTGCATTCCCGCCACGCTCCCTAATTACTATATTAATTGCTTCCCCGCGCGACGCGGTAATTTTCTTATTGATTAAACGCCCAGGCTTGAAGAGCAAAACCAGGTGGGGCGTTCTATACACTCTGCGGGGCGGGCAATCGTTATATACACACCGTGTACAATATACACTCGCTCTCATATCATCTGTCCCTCTGGTGTGCCCGCAGTATTCGCTTCTTTGCTCTCACCGTTCCGAGGCTGAGGATTCGATTTATCGGGAGTACGACCTCCTCTTTCAGGTACCGCCGCAAAATGTGCCGGCATCACGCGCGCACTAAGAAAGAAACTCGTAAAGATTCGCGCGAACACGTTTTATTAATTAAGTGGATTATCGAGGACGCGCTGTAACGGCGAGCCGCTATCGAAGCTTTAAAGAGGAATTTATTTTTTAGCAAACAACGCAATAAATTTAGAATGAATCAACAACGCCAAGAGAGAAAAGTGATAATTCAGAAGCATCTTTTAATGGATTTTAGCGGATTTCAATTCATGAGAAAAGTGCAGATAACACTTGCATTTTAAAAAAGGACTTTAACAAGCAAATTGGATTTCAACAAGTTGTGTTTAAAATAATTTGTATGAACTGAAATTCCACGAATCTTAAAGTTCTAAAAATTTATAGCAACTCTGCGAACAGACGTTTTATACAAAATTCCAAAAATGCATAAAAACATAATGCCTATAAGCAAATATCACCGAAAATAGTGTTGAATTCAGATCAGCTTATAAGTATTACACGAATATGCAGGAAAATGTAGCTAGTAGCCGATCATTGACTCGGACATAAGCACTTTACGGCTCGAAAGAAAATCGTGGGAACAAACCCAAAGCAGCAGCAACTAGAGTTTCTCGATACTCTCAAGGGGATAATGGTCCGGAATAATATAGGTCTCACGGAGTTCTCAGGCTTTTGCGATCCAGCTCGCAAATCTGATTTTACTCTCCAAGAGAGCGCGAACGCGAGAGAGAGAGAGAAAGAGTCAAGAGCCGTATGCACCAGCAGAGAGAGCACCACCGCAGAAACGATCCGGAGAGACGTTCTCGCCGTAGCAGGGAGAATATACCAAACGGCGTTTTCGACGTCGTCGTCCCGGTCGTCGCGTCGTTCCGCGCCGAAAGTTCGCGGGGCGCGAGAGTGGCACTAAAATTCCGGGGCGTGGGCAATAATTTACGATGCCGCGGTAACTATCCGTAAGTACCGGCGCGCGGCCCAAACTAATGTTCATCCTTGCGCTGCACGAGTAGGAGGCGATATACAGGAAGAAACTATAGTATTGGAAGGAGTTTGCGGGATTTGACTGAGGAGAGATAGGGAGAAAGAGAGAGAGAGAGGCATTTGCTTTTACTACGCATAAATCTGTAGCCGCGCGTGTGTACGGCAAGGAGTTTACTGCGCTTCCTCGAAGACCCACACTTCGTAGACGCTTAATGTCGTGTCCAGCATTGGGCGGTCCACAATGCTCTCTTTGGGTGAATATCCAACGGAGATAGAAACTTCTATGGGTGTCGTAATGTAGGTCTCTGTGTCTCCTGGTCTACCTGCGGTCCAGAAACGTTTGTGCGGTATATGTATTCGCGGTTGTATATCGATACTTCACTGTGAAGAAGGGAAAGAGAAGGAGAGGAGCAAAGAAGAGTGAAAAAGTTGCCGTCTCTGGCCCTACGAATATACAGCATGTAAAAGGCTGAATTCAGGTGGTTCTAAATTTGGATTTTCTGCTTAAGTAAAAAAAAGTATGGTATTTACAGAACAATAAGACATATTTTTATACGTATGATATGATCTTCACGAATGATAGCTCATAATTCTTCTCTATTGCAGAACAGTTCTATTTGCAGCAACGGTGATTTTAACCCTCACGAGACACTCACGACCTCCACAAAGTTATAAGCTGAGGAAAACAGCGACAGAGATCCCATACCATTGATCTCTTATCGATTGTTCTTTGGTGAAGGCTATTGGACCTATGGTCAAGTTTTGCTGCAGAAAAACGATCACATAGTGAAATAACCGAGAGCTTGCCCCCAGACAATCGATAAACATTCTCTCTGTCTCTTACTCATTCCTGTTGCGACCTCTTGTCTTATTATCAACACTTGAACATGTTATTTCGCGATTCGATAAGAGAAAACAAGATGCTCTCTTTCCCATATCGATACACGCGCGCCCGCGAGAACTCATGGGCAAAGTACTCGATCTGCCTCGACGTGTTATCGCTGGGATCGTAAAAAAAACTGTCTCGTGTTGTCTCGTACACGTGTGGAGTTTGCTCTCCTCCTTTCGAGTCCACCAGTGTACCTGTCCTCTCGATTGAATTTGTGTGTTTTTTTTACTCGATAGAGAATAAAGAGAACGTTTTATTTTTGAATTTTTTTACGGCCTTTAAACTGTTTATTCATCGTTTTATACGGTTCGTTCGTTCTCGTTTGTACTCACTAAAAAAAATTGACATTGGCTGATCAATTTTTAGTAGAATACATGCACATTCTCATTGAAATGTGTCAGGACACTTTAAAACAATAATTAATAGAAAACTAAATAAAGAAATAAAGTGATTTTAAAAGTAATTTCAACTTTGGATTCAAGAGTGACCAATTTATCAATCCCTCGACGTATTCTTCCGATAACGTAAAGCAGTAAAGAAATATCTTGCCGACAGAAAACGTTACCCTGTTCACACGCAACCATTTGCAGTCATTCGGACTTTAGTGACGACGAGATCTCGCGATTCTCTCGAGACAGCATCTCGCGAATCGCTCGTCTGGCATCAAGAAAGCGAACACTTCCGTCGAGTGGCCCGTAGAGACGAAACGTGCGATGGATCCACGAGCGTTCGGCGTTGATGCACTTGGCGGATTGCCGCTCGCGGCCCAGTCGACTTTATGGTCTCGTAAATAAGAGGACATAAAACCGATACGTTCCTGCGTCTTTTTATATACATATATATGTATATATATGTGCTAGCGAGAACGAGACAGTGCAGAGAAGTCTGAGAAAACCGCAGCAGCGGAGCGATCTTGGTCCCTCATACGTTTCTCCTGTGGAAGCTGTTCCGCTTGCTGCACTATCTACATGCATGGACATCAACTGATGGAGAAACAGAAAGAAGCGAGCGAGCTTCTGATGCGCGCGCGGCGCGAACGATCCCTGATAAGCTCCCTTAATTTATCGTTCTTTTCCTCGGGTCGTTGGCAACGCGCGCCACACTCGCCGCCCCCGGTGCAATCCCCCCCTTCACCTCCTGCACGCGAACTCTCGTTATATTCGACTCTCGGATAGTGCACTATCGCTTGGGCCACCCGCGGGCCACGGAGTGGATCAACGAAGAATCTTTTTTGCATCCGGCGAGAGGGACGAGAGATACCGGAATGTATATTTATTATAAGTAGTACATAACACCATCATAAGGCTGTGATATATCTCTCGTCTCTGACGTCGTAACGTCATCATAACTATAATTATAAATGCAAACTGTTGTGTAAATCTCGCGATATCGAGAGGCACCCCGTGGACTTCAATTTATTGGTAATTTTCCGCGTCACTATGCAGTCACAATCACAACGATTGTTCTTGGTAATTCTTTTTTTTTTCTTGCTATGCAATATCCATACTTGGAATTTTCTGATCAAAGGATGAACGCATAGAGCATTACTTACCAAGAAAACAGTTATTAATAAAATGTGAAAGAAGGTTTGGAATTCAAAAACAGGAACAACTAAACGCAAAGAAGTGTTCAATATCTTGAAAAAAAATTAATGCAGAAATATTTTATAACGGAATTATTTATTTTCATAATGGCACTTTTTTATTACACAGCGAATCGAAGAAAACTTTTTTTTAAAAAGCGGAATTTAATTTTGGATGTATTATGGTGTTAAAAATTTGATATAATTTGTGAATGTTCTTAACACTCCAAACAGCAACTTCAACAAAATTCGCAAATCCTCTATAAAACACCACGCGAAATAGGGGTGGCCCAGTTGCACCACAGGGCGGAATGCCTCACGTGTATAAATGTATAGAGACGATGGATCATATCAATATTTTTTACGAGTCCGTTGGGACACAAGAGCGAAGGGCGGAAGGGAGTGAGGGTCGCCTTTGTTTTTGCCACGTTGATCTGATACTAGCGAGAGAGAATACTTATCGGTGGGTTGTATCAAGAGAGAAAGAAATAATGAAAGAAAAAGCCCACAGGGCAAGAGGCAAAGGTATATACATATTCGATCTCTCTGCGTCGTGCGGCGAGTGTGCACCGAGATCCTGGCGCACAGAGTGCGCGCGGCGCGGTGTCTCGAAAGATAAGATATCGGCTCGCGCGCACCAAGCAGAGAGGAGGCCGATGCCTCTGTCCACCCTGGCCTCTCGTCCGAAAGGTGCAATAAATCGCTCCCGATCGCTTTTTGCCGATCGAACGTTCCTCTCAGTCGCGTCGCACGTTTTGTCTGTATATTCGTGTGTATGCGCGCGCGCGAGCGCGTATTTGCTGCGCTTGGTCCTTTCTCGGTGCTGTGCTAGTAGATATATATATAAAAGCGATGCGCTTGCATGCCGCCTGCTGGTCCAACGAGATCTCTGCACATCGACCGCAAAGTCTCGTAGTTCGATTGGACCGAGAGAGGATTCGGACCCGGTACAAAAGATCGTACCGATAGTTCTTTATTATCCTTTTGTTCGGAACCGCTGGACGTATGTGCAAGCTCAGCGGTGCATGATCTCTATCGAGCAATAATAATGAGATCGCAAAGGCTTGATTTAACGAATCGACTTGCTCTTGCCCTCGAGAGGAAGTGTAATGTATTATAAGAAAAAATTAAGTATGCGATTATTGGGAGGACTGACGTGACTTCATGGGTAACTCGTACTGACTTCGAATTAAGCATTTTTCTTTTTTTGTTATGTGTCGCATTATTTATTTATTCGCAATTTATTTGACAAAAATTAGCTACAGTGCCCGTAAGCATGAGTAATTTATTTTTATCGAATAATTCATTTTATTACTTTCGAACTGAGTGTCATTAAGGGTTCAGATCGAAGTCAGTGATACTATAAAAAGAAATAACATATTTTTACGTTTTAATTTTTAATATTTAATTCTGCATACAAAATTTCGTCACAAAACTATAAAATCGTCGCTAGACCTTGATCGAGATGTCACGGAATGCCCCGGTATGAAATGTGC
The DNA here is from genome assembly GCA_964016905.1 of Perithous albicinctus. NCBI lineage: Eukaryota > Metazoa > Arthropoda > Insecta > Hymenoptera > Ichneumonidae > Perithous > Perithous albicinctus. Next base: position 24,296,185 of record OZ024691.1, on the reverse strand, counting down.
CCAGTGTAAAAGACAAATTAATGAAGCGTAATCATATTAATATAAATAATCTAAAGAATTTTAATGAATTGCTTAAACCAATGTTTGAAATGCCAATGCGAAATAGAAGTTTCAGCGGATGTCCTCGAGTTTCGAGCGATCCCACGAAGCAAGTAGATATAAAACGATGCTGGTGCGGGGCTCATGAGGCGCGACTGGGCACGTGACCCCTTCCGACCTTAAGCCGAGAGATGGTAGCTCCCTTTTCCTCTCGTGCGCACAACGCCCGCAGCGGTTATATAGCAGATACGAAGACGACGACTTGTAGAACGTAGTACGACACGAGACGTTCCGAAGATTAATATTATCGCTTGAGCGCATGCTGACCAGGCGACTGCGTGCGTGTTGCTACTTATATACGTATACTATATGTATATCCTACGCTCTCAGATATATGTATACAGCATGTAACGTCTTTCGCCTTTCGCTATATACGACCAGCTCTCGTTACGCGAAAGGGAGAGAATGCGTTATTGTGCAGCAGCCAGGCGAGAAAGCCACCTTTACTACATTCAACATTGTCAGCACACACAGCCGGAATATATTTCTATATAATAAATTAAAAAAAAAAAGCAACACCAATGACATTTGTACAAACATATGTTACTGTACACCAAAAGCCTTTGATACTCGTGTAGAATTGTCATCGAGATTTTTTATCTCACAATACTCAAAGGGTAGATACAATAATCGATTTATTAAATTTATTCAAGGGGCGGTCAAGTAGTCGTCGTATACAAATATTTTGCCGAAGATATGGTGTGTATTTCAATAGTTTCTTTTACATTTTTTGGTTTCTGTGTGTTTATGATGTTGCGGTAAATTTCATTTTAAAAAGTCCGCGATTATAGCTTGCACGGTTCCCATTTTTGTACATGATGAAGTATGTTTACCAATTTTGGAAGAGAGGAAGATATGAGTAAAAAATGAGAAATAATGAGGAAACAATATACAAGAGGTTGTACTTAATAGTCTTATTTTTTAAGCAATGGTAGAAACTAAAGTTTATCGAAATTTGTGTGATACGAAATGTGGACAATTCTAGGCGCTTTTTATATTTCGAAATTATGAACGTTCTAATTTTTTAGGCCACTGCACAAACACACATACCGGACAGTTTTTCTCAATGTCATTTCTAGACGTTTCGGCATATTTTAAGGTCTTCAAAAAAATACCTTAATGACAATGAAGCGTTCTCTATGAAGACGTAAATAAAAATGCCGCAAATGGCTTTGGTACTCGTATAGAATTGTCATCGAATTTTTCAATCTCACTAAGCTTCACGATACAATAATCGATTTATCAAATTTATTAGAGGGACATTGAAGCAGTCGTTGGATTCAAATCTTTTGCCAAAAAGATATGTCGTGTATTTCGTTGATTTCTTTTTTTTAAATAAATTCCTTCGGTCCCTGTGTTTATAGTGTCGCTGTAAATTATTTTCGTTCGATCGCCGTAGGAACCGGGCGTGTGTGGGAAAATCGACGAGCTTCTGGTTGTTAATACTTTGACAAAGTACCCGGGGGCTCCCGGCGACCCCGCGGAATACCTACACACCTCACCACTGCAACATGTGCATCGGGTAACACACAAGTCCTCCTCTCGCAGAGTCGAGCGTGCAAAGGAATTATATTCCTGGTGAGCTCACGGTCTCCGCGATATATGTTCGCTCTTATATGCTGCTGGCGCGCGTGCGCCCCTCGTCGTGTTCCGCACGCTCGCCGCTTCTGAATTTCATTAACATAAACGCGTATGCTCGAATATGCATATCTTGCTACTGGTGCGCCATGAGATGTTCCTTCCGTCGGTCGTGTACACAGCGCCGGGTTCGGTATATCTTTTCGAGCCTTTATATACGTATGCATATATATATGAAAATATCCTGTGTCCAGTCAACATCCCCAGGGAACGAGGAAGAGAGGCATAATAACACGTATATGCTAAAACAATGAGGGTCAAGCTTTTAAACGAGAGAAGAAATCCTGGACGTATATGAGGACAGTGATGGTAATAAACGAAAATCATTATTCCTTGAGGCGTAACTTTAGAGCATCGGGTTAATTGAAATTATCACGGATCACGCTGAGGCTTTGGCGTGAGGTGGCAGACAAAAGACACGGGATACTGCGGGCACGCGTTGTTGATGACGAAAACCGGATCGCTTGTTCGTGTCATCCTGTAATACAAAGACCATATTTTGCTTCAATGGAATACCCATTTTAATCGGAGAGAAAAGAATTCTTTGTGAAACTGTGGTCATGAGTGGTCAATGATGACTTTTTATACACGTTAGTATGTGGCTTCCATACAGTAGGGTTCTGTATAAACCGACTTCTTTAATTATCCCAACTTTACCGATTAATCAGACTTAATATCATAGTGAAAAATATTTAGTGGCCACAATCAACTGCATGACTGAATATGCTCTGTAGGAAATTTATTTCGTTGCGACATTCGACTAATTGATTGATGCAACTTTTTAGTTTAAACTATGAATCAGTTGGTTGGTCCCATAGTTGGTCAGTTTCTCTGCCAACGAATTGACAGATTAATCGGTCGATGGAACAACCAACCAATTTTTTACTTCTGAATTTTCGGTAAAAATTCACTATCGTCCTTACGTAACTAAGGCAGCTTGAGTTTAACTTATTCGGAGCTTAACTGTACGCTCTTCACCGCTGATACAAAACCGCATCCTATGGACAGTGTTCAGCGGAAAAGAAAAGTAGGAAGAAAAAATAAAAGGTAGCGAGAGTAACTATCGCGAGGAAGCGAAGAAGAAGTGTCGGTTTGATGAGACGTGCGAGGATAATTTACGCAAAGTCACCGCGTGATGATACTCGGCACCCGCAACGCGCGCATTCTCAGGCTTCTCGCAGTGGCCTCTATCTCTTATTTTTCATTTCGCCTCTCTTCAGCACTGATGATAGCCACAGCTGGGGCAATCGGGCAGCACCGCCACTTGAGCCACGCGGTGCGAACATTAAAGTTCGCAATGCCGAACTCGCAGAAGCAGCGAGAGTGATCTGCGTTCTCTCTTGTTGCTTATGCCTCGGTGGATCTTCCCATTCTACACTGTAGAAGTAAATTATCTCTCGAGGCATGTTCGCGCACACCAGCAGAATATACGTAGAACCAATATTCCACGTCTTCTTTATTTTCTCGTTCTTATTTTTTATAACGCATACAGCACGGAGAGCTCACGCAAATTAAGCGGACCTGGATTACCGTCGTTAGGAAACACGCGGGAACGCCGAATCCATTTGTCAATGCTACACGGGGACATTGATACACTGGGCAAACCGAGGTTGTAATACGCTAAGCTACCAGCGAGAAAATCAAGAAGGGAGAATAAACCGAGTGCTGGTGCGCGAGAGAATGCTAAGTGAACGGATTCTCTACACTCTCAGCTATATGCGGCGAATGTGTTATAGCCGAGTCTTAGGCTCTTTACAAATGTTTCTCAATGAAGTCAATGACATGAAAGTAGACTGTAAGCTGTAGTGTTAGCTGCCAGTTTATACATCGTAGACACGAGGGATATTAGTGTTCTGCTATTTTATACGATAGCAGTTATACGTATAGAAGATGATTTGCTTGATGGACAATATAAGTATTCTGTATGTCAGATCGAGCACTGGTTTTTCTAAATACTTGACTGAAAAGGAACAGTGGTTTGCGTTTCACTTTGAAGTGAAGCTGTCGGCTTGTCGTGCGTGCGCTTAAACCGACGGGTTACTCACTCTTGAAATCATTGAAACACTTCACATGAAAGGATAAAAGGAATGACAAAACATCACATGGAGTCATATGAAATCACACGAAATTATTGACTGTAAAATGTCTCATTGCCAATAGACATCATACAGCGGTTTGTACTCGAAAAAACTCTCAGTTTTGGGAAAATTAGCAGTTTCGAAAGAAATTGAATTTTTTAAACACTCGATAGGCAGTATTTTCCACTGCCAAAAAATATTCTACGACGCTCGTCTTGAGTGAAAAGTTTGAGAAGTTTAGAGTGGTATAATTTTTTATTAAATTCATTTTCGACACACTCCAATTTGCATTCTCAATTGTATCAGGGACACTTTTTCCAGCCACATAAAATTATTTTATTCTTTTTACAGATAAACATATCTATTCGTTAAATTTTTTTTCTACAACATTTTTCTTCAATTTCTCATAAACTCGCAACATTGTGACTCTTGTTTAGCTACGATTAAACAAGAAGTGAATGATCAAAAGATTTAAGTGAGTAAAAAAAACATGACTCATTGGAGAGCGTTCACTATGCACAGCATCGCAACACTTACTATCGGCAATCGTGTGTAGGTCGCTTACAAAGCGAGATCCTGGTCGAGCAGTCAGCACAGCACGTATTCATCTCGTGTATATCGTTACCTATACGTATCGTAGTATACACCGAACATATACAGGTATAGAAAAGTCGTTTGGCAAATGCGCAATAGCGATAGCGCACGCACCGCAACACCCGTGCGCTCTGTACCGCGATGCCGGTCGCGCACGTCGACCGACCGTGCTACCGATAAATAATATATATTGTTTTATAGAAAACGGTACGTGAACGCGGCGAGTTTGCTTCGACGTCGTTTGTGCACGCTTCGCTTCCGTGGACGTGCCACGTCGCGCGCCGTTTAAGTTCTCCCTTCCTTTCGAGAAAGATAAAAGCGCAGAACTATAGCAACGAGGATCTTCTGCATTCGTCGTCGCGATCCTCCGTTGCTCCAGGATGCGAAAAATCGTGGAAACTTGGCGCTCGCGTCGCCTCGCTGACCGCTCTCGCGATAGTATTGAGCGAGTGCGCGCGCGCGCTCACGCGCGTCCACAGCTATCGCGCGCGCCTTTACAAAACTGGAATAATGAATAACTCCGCACCAGGATGAAAAACGGACAATCTCTTTGCGAAGCTCGAGAAGCCAGAGAGAACAAGTTGGCTGTATAGGCGCGCCAGCAATGGATAATCTTTTCTGTGAAACGTGACCAAGGGGTGTTTTACGATTGTTTAATCTCTCGGGGAAAACGTGGCTGGGAATGAGCATTGCGTAACTCTCGACTCACGTTCACCGTTTTATTGTTTACGTGTAAACCCAGAAAACCCTTTTCTGAAAGAAGGGCCGTATATTCGCAAGTTCCTTTTTTTTTACAACACAAAGTAACGAAATGTTTTTAGCTGCGGGCTTTAGGATTCTTTGTAGCATCCCTCAAATACTGCCTAAAATATAATTTAAGTAGCTGTATTGTATTACATATTTATATTTTTATATTTATTATTATTATTTATTATAATTAAAGATTAATATATATCTAATTTATGAATAGCACCATCAAAATTCGCAGATCGAATTTCTTAAACAAGTTCTGGTATTTCTTTTTAAAACTATGGTATTAAAATGCAAGTGTAACTTTTATCGTATCTTTTAAAACTAGGCTTACACATGAAATCATTAACATAACTGTAGGATACTGATGATAATTTCTCAAGCATACATGATTTCTAAAAAAAAAAAAACGTCAGGATCCTTAGAACGTGGGATATGTAAGGATTCATTTAGCGTGAAGGAAACAGTTTCTTCAACTATGTCTAACGACGAGAAAAAAAATACAGAGGCTCTTGTCAGAAATCGGAGCAACCTCTGGTTACCACCTGAGCTCACGAGCTCCTGCTTTTAGAACTTAAGTGCACAAGATAAATAGGTTTGTATATTATTTCGCAGCTCTGAGAGCCTAAGATACCATATACGACTGTGTGATGGTTATACATAAACCTCGTCATGTACACAGATTGTAAAAGCACATCCCGAGTCCGGTGCGGGTCTCCGCAGTAATGACACTGGTAAACGAAAAAAAACGAATAGCACGCGCAAAGATGATGCGCACATGGTTTGCCTTAAGCTTCAGGCGGGTTGCATATACACGATAGTAGACGCCGCGGTTTATATGTGTAACGAAAGAGAGCGAGTGAAGCAGCGACAGTGTTTGCTCTCGATCGAGAAGCACGCGTGACCAGACTAAGCAAATTTGCTTTAGACACGAGTCTTCGCTGGTCCAACACGACGATGACCAATAGTATGGTCCCTGTAAATTAACAAGATACTCTGCGCGGCTCTCTCGGACACTTTCTTGTATATATGCGTTATATGCTGGACCCGAGGTCCAAGAAATCGTTGGAAAATAGATAACTCGCTCTCGTAACATCGACCCTCGTAACATTAACACCAGGAGAACGTGAGCCAGTGTCCAAATAAGCTATAATTTCTGTGACGCAACACGTCGTTTCCATAATCCCGTGTTTAATCCTTATTCTAATGAATAAGGATTTAGAGTGACGCATGACTAAAGTCTTGCTGGGATAAAGGCGGCTAATACGGCACACTCCGATCGTATCGCAAATGATTCGGTGGCTTAGGTTGAAGGCATGATCATGATTACACAAGATTGGTAATTTTAAAAATGGAGAAAAATTGAGTAGAATTGGATCGTATTGGAGGTGGGATATTTTGTTAAACTAATAATTTTTTTACAAATACAGTTAGTCATCATGTAGTTACAGTTTGCAATACACAAACTGCAAACAAGACAAAAAATGTCAGCGTTATTATTTTCAGTCAACTATAAAAATAACTAACATCTGAAGAGCCAAAAAACACATGTACAAAAAGCAAAAGAGATCCGGAAATTCATTACCAGAGATAGTAATAAAGGCAGCAATATTTTTGTGCAGCTTTTTGTCATACAAAAAATGATTTGGTTCATTTTAATCGTCTATCTCACATTGCCGAACGTTGTGCTATATATATATATCCTCTTAATATAAGATTGATTTTGTCACATAAATTGTACTTATAATATATATCGCAATATTGCCAAGCCATAGAGTCAATAAACCATATTATTCCCGCAGACCAGTCTACTACAAAAATGAAAGTCTAAAAGCCAACGCGAAAGAATAGATAATCGTTAAATTAGTAAATAATCTACGGCTCTTATCGCGATCACTCGATAAGCCGCTGCTCGCGTTACGCGCGTTTATCCTGTTGAAGTATCGCTCAATACCTTCAGTTTGAGCGAACGTGAGTGAGTGAGCCTCGAGAATAATGATAAAACGAGTTCTCCCGTTATCGACGCACCGTATGTCGCCGATATGCTGACTTTATTAGCGCCTCGATAACTCGAAGGCGTGTCGTGAGCTTAACGCGGTGGCGTTACCAACTCCGATAACTTCGGATTACGTTCTTTTGAGTGACCGAGATGTCGATATGTTACATGTGAACACTAAAAAGCCCAACGAATCCACGTTTGTTGTCCTACTGTTGCTTTTTTACGATCCCTGAAATAGAACGATGTCGAAAGAGTCTCCCAGCGATCATTTTTTTTTCATTCAATCTCGTCTCGCATGCTCTGTTGCCGATATTATCGCGAGCAAGGCCGTCGTCGTATGGTAATGCGCTGTAGGAGAGATCGGGGCGATTTCAGTCACTGTTTGATTTTGAAGCTTTAAAAAAATTGGCTGAATACATCACGATTAAAACATTGCTATTTTTAGAATTAATTTTTTGCCCATAAAGAGTAGGTGAATCAAGTATATTTTATATACGATCAATACAACACATGAATTAATACAAGTGTCATTAACATTCTCACAGAAACGTCGATAAATTGTGTAGCTAATTATTGATAAAAAGCGTATGTGAAATAAAAAATTCAAAATTTATATTGAACTTTGATTTCTTACTTATAAGGTGACGCGTGAAAGTATTGAAAAATTGAAAGCCAGACTAAAATCTAGCAGTCTGAAAAAAGTGCTATATTTTCGTCGAAAATAAACAGGGTTTTAAAATTGTTATTACCAAATGATTAACAAAAGCAGCTTGTTCATTCTACCATTATATTGAACTCATCCAAAATTGGTTCTAGCCGGAAATAAATTACTTTTATAATTGTCTACAACGATTAAAAAAAAGTAATTCAGAAACAATCGCGTTTGATGTTTTCGGGCTGATCCCGAGCCGCTCTGATTTATTGTAGAGTTATATGTTTAAAATATGAAGTGAAAAAAAACTCGTTATCCTTTTTTCCAGACTTTACCCTCGTTTATGTACTTGGCCCTGACCCAACTAGCCCCGATCTCCCCTACAAAGTTGAATGTTGGTTCGAGATTGTATCCCTCTCTCTCTCTCGCAATCCCAGCTGTCTTGCTTGTTAAGATTATTGGTGGAAAATTATGCTGCGGGAATATCGTAAACGTTGCCCCCCTGTGTCAAGATTAACTTGTTATGGTACATTTGTATGTTGTTCATTGGTGAGGATTCTCATCCGTTTGGCAACCATCCCGAGTAACATCATAGTATATCATCCGTGGTGCACAATAACGCCGATAAATTCTGGAGGAATCGATGTATAGCATATATCGGGGACAGCTTATGGTGGTCAGGCACAACTGTCGGCCACTCTCGCGATGCGCGCAATCATTTGTTCCCGGCCCCACGAGCCGGGGTCTCGTGATCCCTGATCAAGTTCCACAGTCTTCCCTCGCTCCCTCGCTCGCTTTTAATCTCTCGGAACTCTTGCGACAGGCGCCACGGGGGGGAACAGCAATTATAACCGATAACACAGTGAGCCGATGCCGCCTTGTTGCGCATCTCTTGCCGCTAACTGTCTCGCACTGTCTGTGTAACCGTCGAACGACTTTATCGATGACTTATGATTAGCTCAGCGTCGAGATGCACACGTGACACGACCGTCGCGAGATCGTCAATGGACTTTGAATTCTTGTTCACAGATTGTACACGAGTGTGTACATCAGTAAACGCACGCGTGCCTCGCAATTTTTACGTCGATTCTGTTAATTTTCCATTCCTCAGTCCTTTTTTTGCGTAAGCTATAGATTCCTGATTGATTGAAGTAAGTTATTAAAGCCAGAACTGATAAGAAACGTTTAGGGATATTAGGTATCAAATACAGTGAAAATCGTTGGAGACGTAAAGTGTACTTTATAAATATGATTAAAAGCAATTGATGTAAAATTGGTAACACAACGTACCATATTGTTGTTGACTAGAGTTTTCGTAAAAATATTTAAAAGAAATATGGTTTTAGAGCCCTTTTAATTTTTTAATTTTTTGACCACTGAAATTTCTTTAAGCTTGTATTTCAGTCATTCCATTTTCCATTTGTCAGAGTTTATCGGAGGACGTTAAATTTGGTCAACATAAATCCTCATAGAGTTGCCTATGTAAAAAATGGTACATTTTGCATTCGTGTTTTTGTTCCGAAAGATGAGTTTCGATCATTTTTATCGATTCATGCCCGGTATGCGATGTTTGACATTCTATATTCGTGGGAGTCAAAGACTGTGCAGTGAAAAAAAAGTAAGTATCACGTAGACGAAACGTGACTGCGGACATTGAATTTTCGTGGCCAAGGTAATGGTTTCTTGTTTCACAAATCGACGAGGACGGTCAACGTCGTTTGATTTCAGAATCGGAATTCGATGACTTTAGCAATGCTGCGAGTGTCAGGTATGCTTAAAGAATGTTTTTTTGATATTATGATCGTAGCAAAATGGTTGCATCCAATCATTGTTCGTCTTCTTAAAAGACATTTCCATGATTACTATTATTATTCCGCTATCGAATGTTATAAAAAATATTCCTCTATTAAAAACACTCGTTTACAGGCACGAATTCTCGTTTCGGACATCATTGAACTCTGTACATGTAGCAGTAGTCAAACGTGTTAATCATGTTGGCTATAGAAACGAACTTGCAGAGCAAGGAATGCGATGACATCGAGGTCCGTGTTTCTTTACAATCATACAGTAGTTGCGTTCTGATGTTTCGTGTGTCGAGTAGCTATCCGCCGGAAGTATCGTAACGACACGTATCTCATTCACGAACACGTATAGTGTTTCATGAGAACTGTGACGCGACGTCGAGCGCCGCGGAAAAGGGTCATGTGAACGTGTCATGGGTAGCCACCGTATACTTTCATTATATGAATCCGAGCTCGTGGGACGTTGACCGACGTCAACGATAGCTTCTGCATTTTATCATCGTGTTTCTGCTACTGTTTTCTATACGTGCGTACGTAGTTATCGCGCGCGTGGCCGTTGAATCTCCGAATCCGAAGAGAAACATAGACAGAGCACAAACAATTTAATTGCGTCTGAATTGAATTACAATAAGTATCAATCGTAATGATCATATCGTTCTTCAAGCGACTTATTTTCTTTTGCACCGCTATGGAATTTCTCTACAATGTTCTGATTCTGCAATAAGTATAACTATACCATACGAATTATACGATAACTCGTTCAACTTGATCCCGAAGGAAGCTCGGCTCGGACTGAACGAGTTAAATCTAATCTAACGAACCTAAATAAATAAACTAAACAAACTCAAAGTACGAAACCAACTTGAAGAACAGGATGATTTTAACGAACTTAACGAACGTAATCAAATTAATTTAATGAAGACATCCTAGACCAATGAACTTCGAGAACTTAAATAACCCCAAAAAATTATAAATTTAACGAACTTAACTTAACGCAAGTTTGAACGAACGTGTATATGTATATAGTTATCATAGGCGTGACCGTTGCGTCTACGTATCAATAGAAACATAGACGGAACACAAACAATTTAATTGCGTCTGAATTGAATTAATACAAGAATCAATCGTAATGGCCATTCGGTTCTTCAAGCGATTCTTTTCTTTTGCACCGTGACAGGATTTCTCCACAATGTTCTGATTCTGTATAGAACGTGTATATCTATAGAATTCACGGTTTCTATGATAACACGTTCAACGCGATCCACGAGGAGTCTCTCGTCTTCTGAAGTCAATAAATAATTGCCCCTGCGATTTTCTATCCCCTTGGTATTCCCCTGCGCCTCAATTAAATTCTACTTCACGATAGAAATCTATTTCACCGTCAGTTGAATCGAGCCTGTAGGCTCGCGGTTAACGAAGTAGTAGGAATGCCAACGGACTGGAGGATTGGCGTACGTATGTACGTTGGAATTGTCCGAGCCCCACAGCGAAACGAGATGTCTGTCTGCACCTCTTCTACTCTTGTAATCTCAACGATTCTCTATAGTCGGAGCCGCGGTGGAGTGCGCGTCGCGCGCCAATCCCCACCACAGCTCGCAGCGTACGTGTGCGACGACCCGTGCCTCGTTTACGCTTCGTTCGCTTTCCTCTCCGACGCATTAATTGTCGACGGGACACACTTCTATCGAGTGCTCCGAAAATTGCTTCGGATGAGTCTCTCTTCTCCCCTTTTCGAATAATACTCTCCTCTGTTCCATTCGGTTCAAGTGAGATAAATACTTCCTTCCTCTTTTATGAAAGACCTTTAGTATTCTGTTTCTGAAATGGTGTCGTACGCGGAGTCTTGCTGTACGATTTCCTACATGACATTAGTGAGTTTTTTGGGAGAGATTATTAATTGTTTCATTTGATTTTCAAAATTTAAATGAGTTTCAGAATTCAAGATTATTGTAAAGACAAATGTGTCTTGATACATTTTTTCTGTGGTCGCTTTTGACAGACTTTACGACTCTTTGAGTCTGCCGATTTTTGGTGAACTTAAAAAAAAAGCATCCCGTCCAATATTGGGAAGAAGAGGAAGGAGTCAGGGTCAAAAAATTATTGTCGCACAGCGATGGTTTTTTTATTCTACGAAATGTTTTTAATAAAAAAAGGATTTGAATGTAGCATGTATTAAACGACATAAAAATCGTAACTCCAATGTGTCTTAAGCGGGCTTAGCCATTAAAAAATTCAGTTATGGCAATTAAAATTTTTTCGTGGTTTTCAACTGGTATTTTTTTATTAAGCTGAATGGTTTTGCAATTTTAGCTGGATTTTTTATTTTTCTAAAGCTCAATTGTTCATCTTTAAAAGACATATTGCGCAGTGTCCTAAAGTATACTACCATCCTGAGGCTTTAATACTGTACAAGACGCACGATTAAGTCAGACGAGCGATAAGAAACGGCAGGACGTGCGCTCACTGTAAACGCACGTGAACATACTCTTGACGTGTTTACTTACCGCACGTTTGTATTCTACATGTTACATAAAAATAAAACTTGCACGTTTTTTAGACATCACGTATGTTCCACCCTTGCCCTTGGCAATTATATAAAAACCAATTGCACGACTCTTGCCAAAGCGATTCAGAAACAAGATTTTCACGTACTTATAAATGTTATTATTCAAGTGAATGCATGTGTCTAGATTACGACTAAAACAAAATTACATATATATATATATATATATATCGGAGGCAGAAAGAGGTTTAAAAGGTATAGGAGAGAATTAATCGGTTCCGCTTAGAGAAAAACGATGGTGCTCTGAAATCGGAAATGGTACGATGATAAAAAAAAATAAACGGTAGTAGAGAGTATTGCTGTGTACATCCGTCCGGCGTATATACGTAGGGGAAAGGATCTCGTCGAGAGGGCAAGAGGAGCCGAGATACAGGGTCGGACTGAGCGAGAGGAAACGACGGAAAGACTGAAATACCAGAGCAGTGGAGGAGGGAGAAATGTCTGGTTTGGCAATGTTAAAGCGGGTTGAGAGTGAGAGACGCTTTGTTATCGCTGCTCTCGCAGGCGTATAATCCAGAAATCAGATTAAATGTCGGATATCCTGCATAGGGTCGCACGTATACCCTGTGCCGGGCCGTGTCGCCCATAGTTGAGGTGTATATAGAGTTGTATACAGTTGGGTATGGGCTCGTGAGCACAGGAAGCTCCAGTCATTACCTCGGTCGACAGACCCCTCGGCGCATCCAACGCGACACACTCCGATACACACATTCACAAACGATTTTCTCGGTTTTGCTGCGTGGTGCTTCTCATTCTAATTGACTATTTGGTACAGCACCATTTTGCCATTTTCTTTTTTTTGTTAAAGCTCCACCGATTTCAGACAAATGTAGAATACCTGTAACTTGCCTGTGTAAATTGAACATTCTAAAAAGTATCATTATTAATACCAAGTAAATCAACCTTGTTTCGATCGCCTGCAATACGCTGGATTTTTTAACAGCGTAAGCATTGGCATTAAAATAGACCTTTACTTAGACGCAGCACGATATTTTCAAAAGATATAAAAATATTTACGACACTATCAAGGTCCAGTTCACCAACAGTCGTATTATATTTTTCCAACCAGTAGAGTACGTAAAGTTTATAACACCTCTGAGCATTGTGGCACAGTGAACTGTCGCATATAGTCATAAACGGCGATAACTTAAAGTCTTATAGACAGCGATAAAGAGTTATTCTATAGTAGTGCTCCTTTCGTAATGTAGGTCACAACAGAGTAGGTGGATATCGATAATTTTTTTTTTTTTACTTCGTCCTGAGCACTGCGTTAAATGAGATATTATGATATTCGACTTATGTGCTCTGTTTGGCGGTTACAACGTCAACGTCAGCGATGACGACACCGATTGTTTAACAGATGCACGCTATCGCATCCGGCGCTGCTGGGACTTATCTTGACGGGTGCTGCTGTTTATGGGTCTCTCGTATGACGTGCAAATTGCTATAAGTGCACGCTCGCAGCACGCATATTTATATATATATATATATATATACCATGGAGGCCTCGCCCCCTACGCAGTTCACCCTTTTTCATCGTAAGTCTCTCTGCTGATCACCGCCTCAGAGGTCTGTTTATTTCGTAGAGGGATATTGTTGCACTCAGAATAATCCGAGTCTGGAGGCCTATTTAACATGGACTGACCCATATATCCTACACGACGGTGGCGGCTGCGAGATATTTTTATAATTTAGAGAGATATATACATACACACTGTATCTATATCCCTCTACACGTCATTTGTATGGATTTCTGTCACATGAAACTCTCAAGTCGAGAGAGACTGTATATAAAAGCTGATCTTGGCTCTGCGCTGGACCGCGCTGGAGTTTCGCGCATTATCATACTACTTTCGCGATTCGCGTTCGCGCATTAACGCGCGCTCTCGTTTTACGAGATACCGTGTCAGGTAAGATTATCCTTCTGCTATAAGTATACACGTTTGTGAGCACACCCGGAGCTCGCGTTTGTACACACGCGACAGTCGGCCAGTAATTCAAGATAATTATTCTCCTGTGGTACCACTATCCTCCTTACTGTAATAACACTTTGCAATGTTGTAGGTTTAATACTCACTCTTCACTGCTAATTTTCAACAATTTGTTTGCTTTGCATAATGCATTTGGAAAAACACCGAGTAGCCACTGTGTGAAAGTCAGACTTTGGAATGTAATTATGACTATTTCGGTGGTGAGAAAAAAATATATATATGCGGCATTCCGGGCCTAATTGACAGGGTGGCGATCCTTGTTTTTGTAATTGTTTTTTTTTTCTTTTTGTATATTGTAGGTGTGGTATAAATAAAATCTGCGACACCAATATTAAGCTTTTTTCGAACATTGATTTGGTATCTGCTATTAATTTTCGACTTTAATTTTAATTGTCAGTTCACTTTTCGATGAAAAAAATGTTTTGCAACTACTCATATGTTCGACGTGGAATCAGGATAGCAGTAACAAAGGAAAAAAATATTCAAGACGTTTCAATTTTCAAGTCTCGACATTTTTTTTTTATTGCCAAAAATTGTATTCGGTCTAAATAAACATCACGTGCAAGCTAAAATTTTAGAATTATGGCCATATGTGTTTGACCTGGAATGCCCAATGAAATTATACATACGCATTTTTTAAAACTATTTAAAAGATTAGTGGTAATTCTGCTATCACTTTCAGTGTTATGAAATGTAATAGAACCGGCAAATTTTATAGCTCGCAATTTCCAGCTGGTAGTACGTAAGAAAAAGTAGTAAAAAAAATGTTGCTACTTAAAGAGACCTTCGAATTAATTATCAAACGTACAAATTCTTCAACGTTCAGCGTGAAGTGCTACCACTACAGCCACACTCTCGTGCGGTTCTTGCCATCCGGCAGACGTCACGCCACGCGCTCTCATTAACAATGCCACTACCACACACTCGGAGCCCTCTCGTCCCCTTCGGGTTCGAAACGATCTTTAAGGATCATGGTGTTAAAGCTGAAGCTCACACTCCCTCCAATTCCCTCGAGCAATCAGTCAAAACTCGCGGTTTTCCTGCTTTTAGCGTCTCTCTTTTCTTACATCTCCCCTTGGTCGTCGAGCTAGCGGAACTTCCATTCATTCATCAGGCTCCGTCGTTGTCGAACCCGGCTAAAGTAGCCACACTGTGGTTTGAAACACTCTCGCACAATTTTTCAGGCTTCACGAGTGTGGCTCGTACGATTACGAATCTACTGTTTTTTTTTCTCTCGCCACACGCTACTTCCCGTATTTTCGTAGTTCATCAGTAATTACTGACAGAAGTCGGCCGGAATCGCATCATTTGTCAGGATAAAATCACCCGCTTCCTGGTTCTGTGAGCATTTACAGAACGTTTTGTCAAGTACTCTTTAATTTGATCTTTTTTAAAATCATCTGTTTATAACATTTCAGAGTATTAAGTTAAAAAATTAAATATTTTTGTTGTGGACTCATTTTAAAAAAATGTTTTTCACAGAGAACCCTGATAAACATTGGAAGATTTATAAAAGAGTTTTGTGTTTGAAATTTAAGACTTGTCTAATACGATGATGGAAGCATTAAATTGGTAAGAACCGAAATTCGTCACACGCAAAACAAAACAAAACAAAAAATTTTATGTTAGACTAGACCGTGTAATTTAGAACAACTTTTTTTGCACTCATCTGTCCACAACCAATTGGTACAACTAATTAGGTCATAATATTACAGTATTCATTATAAAAGTCCCTTACGTTTATTAACATACAGTAAATCTATGAAAACATTTAGAAATTCGCCATCGAAAAATACCAACACATTCTTTGTACCAAATTCATCTTGACAGTCAATTCTCGTGAATTCATGTAGAAAATTCCAGTCAGATGGCTCATAATTTATAAGAGTTGAAGTGTTTAGTTACATCTTTAAAAAAAACACCTTGACATTGTCATAAAATTAGACCCACTCAATCGATACTCTTCAAATAGAACACCAATTCTCAATCGATGCTACTCCATTTGTGTATATACATTTGTGTACACATTTTTTCTACACCACTTTCCGCAACGTTTTAGATTATTCTGAGTATACCGCTATGAAATGCTCGAAAAAAACCTTCCTCTTCGAGGAAGAAAAAAAACTGGCCGACATACATTGTTGCAACACGTCCAAACATTTTTTACGATGTAGGTGAGTATAAACCGACATAAAAAGTATATTCTTGTTTTGGCAGAAAGCAAAGTGTGTTCCAGGTGCTGTTGGTATATATCCTGGGGTGGTCTCTTGTTTCGGCCGATTTCCCGGGTCTAAATGAGGCAATGAGGTCCGGTCGTTAGACGAAACTCTCTCAGAGATCATCAGTCTCAAGAACAAAAAAATCAATGTTCCTCTCGGTCAGGCCTCCAAGGAATTGAGATACAAGATAGTTGACGGCGATTAGGGGCCCCTAGGGACCCTCTTATATCGTTGCAGTATATATACCTGTGGTTGGATATATCCTGGTGTGGCTAATCTTAAATTGTCCGAAATTGTGATGCCCGGAGAGAATGCGCTGAGACAACGTTAAGATTCGTGAGTATCGCGGAATCACGAGAGCTGACGCACACACGACGTTGTGGATTCGAAAAACCACTGTGTGTGCCACATCAGCACGCAAGAAACCAACGAACGAGCACACACCGAGACCCAGAAAATCGAGACCTTAATGTCTACCGCATGCAGGGATGCCCATCGTTCGATCGGTTCCTCTATAATAACATTAATCACGCACGGTAGTTGAAAAATATAATCGTCCACCCGAATTTTAGCCACGCCACGATCATAGCAATTACAATCAATTGAAAATCATAATATATAATAACAAAATTTTGCGTTAGCCTGGAGCAATGCAGTTGAAAATTAAAAAAAAAAAAAACAAAAAAGTGGGACGCCAGCGGCAGTCACATGTACAATATATGTCAAACATAATAGCGGCCTGCATATGAAGCATCGCGACTGCTAATATTCCACTGGAACGCGCATTAAATCATTAGTTCACCTTATGCAGAACGGCAGGTGGACTTGTTGAGGAGGATACCGATTTCAGACAAAAACGTGTTTTACCTTCTTTAATTCGTAACAAAAAATCGTACAAAAAATCGCATATGATTTATCGATAGTATCGATGTTCAGTATAAAAATGACAGAAGTTTATTTTAATTACATTATATATTATATTTAAAAAAAAAGGAACCCAGTAAATATTATTTTGTTCCCATCTCCGGACACTTAAATTATAATCTCAACACTCACAAAGAGCCGGCATGAAAAATTGTAACCACTAATATTCCACTGGAATAACGCATTAAATTGTTAATTCACGTAATGCAGAACGGCAGGTGGACGTTAAGTGACAAAGGACAACTAGCGAACCTTTACGATTTTAAGGGCCCACCTCGACTCGGGTAATCTCTGCTGTCATTGAGCGAACGTAATGGGCCACCCGTGAAGAGTCTCGAGGAGCGCCCTTGCCCGGGGATCTCATCATCCGATTCGCGATTCTACGCTGTGTCTCCTGAGATGAACGTACAGATTAAGAAATTTTTGCACGTTCATCAGCGATTTTGTTTTGAATGACGCCTTCGTGGAATTTGACATCATTGTAGTAAGAATGAATCGGCTACATATTGTACAATAAAAAATAAAAAATTATATAGTTTCCTGCGAACTTGCTACGTCCGAGGCATCGTTTAAAGCGAGACACTGGTTTCCAGCATACTGAACGATAGGAATGTCGATTTTGTCGTATGTCAGAAACATATATGAATGCCTGTCACGTACCTCGAAGGGAAGAAAGACTGCAACGTCCGATCAAGCGAGCGAATACGCGCGCACGCATCGTCTCTGTATTCATCAAATATATCCAGAATGCCGCATTCGCTCGTATTACAAAGACGAGAAGATATAGACAGTGGAGAATATGAGGCGAATTTCAACGGGCGAAACTCGTCGTAAACGTTCGTTTTATAGTTACGATTAGCTTATCCCGGCGCGCGCTTTTTATATACACCACTATAGGTTTGATACAGCGGGGTCCCGAGTCGGAGTATCCGGTAGGAAAGAGACGAGGCGAGAGGCTGGCTGTTGGGAGCAGTGCGGAGACGCGAGTGAGACGATAGAGCAAAAAACTTTATCTAAACGTGCGCGCCGCACTATACGGCTTACGGGAGCCGTAAGAGGCGAACGCGGAGGCGTCATAAACCGATCCAATTACACGTGGAAGCAACCGGCGTGCTCTTGCAGAGCCCGCTCTTCGAGACACAAGAAACTTATCGAGTCGAAGCCAGTCACCGCAGCCCGGCACCGCAGGATCACCGCTACAGGAGTCGCGAAGAAAATCAGCCTTTTGCACGCTGAACACTGAAATGTCCGCGACGACAGTTATGGCGGGGAACAGTTGTAACATGAGTCACTTTGAATACCATGAATTTACAAGTACCAAGATACGTCTGATTTTATTCTTCATAAATGCAGTTGAATTTTTTGTACAGAATCTATTTTACTGATACATTCCAGAAACGGATTTTGTCGAGGAGATCATTTCAGGAAGATGAAGAGATTAGAAAACTTTCTAAGTATTATTGTTAGTCAAAGTTATTCTAATGTATGGAAAAATATATTTTATTGATGATTCCATGGCTTCAGAAAGTTTGGATTAGAACTCCGTAAAATACATACAAAGTGCTGTATATTTGCAATTTTTAACAGCTGTTGTGTCAATTATATCATGTGTCGTAGCTTTTGAACTAAAGCAGGCAACAGATTTTTGTTATCAATATCTTATTTTGTTCGTCTTATTTGTAATCTTCTGTGTTGCCAAGTGTTGCGCTTAGTGATAACCGTTCAACTTCAGTTAGTTAGTTGTTGCAACAAATGCATTTGGTTGGGTAAGAAGCATTTGAAAATGCTGGAACTTGGATCTGGGAGAAGTTGTTAGCGATTTATTTCGAACTAAGTAAGCGTTGTTAAATCTAGCAAAACATTTTCCACGTGAGATGAGTTAATTAAAGAAATAATATTTTACACTGGAAATATTCGATAAGTACTGAGAAGTAAATTTTTTTGATAAACATAAAAATATCTCCGTTATTATCAGCACAATCTCTTCATTGATTGACTGACAACAGCTGCATTCGAAATCGTTATCTACACCCGCTGTTCCCTTTCTCGCGATCTCTTATTGAAACTGCACCGGTGATCGTGTCATCTCATTGCAATCTGGGTCCGTGAATCCGTGAGCAGAGACCGTGCTTGCGGCGATTTCTTCGACGCCATGTGATTCTCTCGATTTCCTGGGCATGAGTCGACGATGCCGACGACCGCAGTACAGCATGCCGTACAACGGGTGCTGGAGTAAGTGAACGTGTACGAAGCAGGTGCAATGCATCAGTGTATGCTCTTGGACAAAGCGAAATCACGCTTGTCGATGAAAGCTGCCCTCGAGTGAGACGACCGCGACGACGACATCGGCGCGACGACGAGACACAGCGCAGAAGGCGGATCCCATCGATTTTTCGCGAGATCGACATTCACAAGTGGCACTCCTTCGATCGCCGCTGTTCAAGCTGCAGTCCAGTTTCGAATTCCGCATTGATTAAAATCGCATCTCCCGCTAACTTTGTACGATGTCTCTCATCCAGATATTCCTGCCACGTGGAGAACAGGACTTTCGAGATCTCTCCTTGTACCGAGATACATTTTATATTCAACGGTCGTTGCCATTGATAAACAGCTGAGAGTCGAATACTGTTTAGGGGAGACCGGGTGTAATTGGCACACTATTCGCTTTTAATTTTTTTTTCAAAATATGTAAACTGTTGGGTTCAAAATAACGCTATTCCTTGGTGTGACCTTTATGGCGCTAAAATAAAAAATTATCAAGAGTTTTTTTTCCTTCTTATCTTATTTTATCATATAATAGACGAAATTCTGTGCTGACTTGTCTTTGTGTTCAGTTGGCAGCCACCCGGAAATGTGTCGTATACAGAAAAAAAAGTTGAAAATTCGAAGTGAATTTTTTTTTATTGTCAAATTTATACATTTTTTTGTATAATGAACTAAAAATATATTGTCAAAGAAAAATGAGATTTTTAAGCGTTCCCGACTCTGCTTATCCCTGACCTAACTAGCCCCGGTCTCCCCTAATGTTTTTTTTCTACAGTCTATACGTATATATAAACTGTCTATATACCTGTGCCTACATTATACTCGCAGTATAAAACCGAAAACAGCATTCATGTGGACAAAGTGCCTAAGTAAACGTGCTCTCACTTACTTCTGGTCGTGTCGTTCGTTGCTCTTATGCATAAGAAGCTTGAAGTCACTAAGAAGCCTTCGATTATTCCATCTCGTTTTGTTAACGCGCGAGAGGCGCAATGTTCGTCCGTACGGCTGCTGCCGGTGAAAGAGGAACATCGGGCGCACGCTTCAGTCTTCGAAGTTGTCGACGGAGCGGCCCCCGCTTCGTCACGTAAAGCAAATATGAAAAGAAAGGACTGATCAAACAAGTTGCGAACAGTGCTCGCACCTGTTTATAATGAGACCAGACGTCAGGAACCACACCTTATTAAGTACTTTCGAGTCGTTTTAATATTTATACTATGCGCGCGAGTTCTCGTTAGCGAACCCGTAGCACGACCCGACCATGTCAAAGACAGCAGCGCCTTCGTGAATTTATGGATGTTACCTCGCGTGTGGTTTGCCACGGGCAAGGAATCTCAAGGCTTTCACGGATTCTCTTCGATAAATAAGTTTTTGTTTTTTACTTTCGTGATATATTGGTCGTGAAAATTTTCTTCTACATTAATAAACTCGCGAGCAAATGACTTTTTAAATCGCTTTACAGCATTAAATTATTGAATTGTCCTTTATGTTTTATTCTAAAAAAATGTCATTGAATTTATAATAAATGTATCTTATAAGGTGCTATAAAAATATGTTATTAAAAATGTTCAGGAAATTATGTCATATTTTCAATTTAATATGATATTTGTCTGTATTAGAAATAGAGTTATAAATGGAATATATATTCGTGTCAACATTTTATTGCACCTTTTTGTGTACTCTATTATTTGTTCCCATAGAATAATGAATCTTGGTTTGAGACATTTTTTTATATTGAAGATCAATACGACGGAAATTTTGGGATTTGTGCGAATAAAAATAAACGTCAAAGTCATCTCAAAACCGTATGCCCCATCTGCAATGACTGTGCCATGGAATTCTTGAGACGCCAATCGATGTGAACCTCGCTGCAAAGATATTTCAGCAGGAGTCGCGACAGCGCGCACTTCCAAAGTGCCGAACGTAGCACGAAGATAACGATTGCCACGCGGGATATGCGCTCGACGGGTCTCGCTGCGATGTGGCTCGCCCTTACGGAATTTCATGGCGCCGCATGCGGTCAGTGAAAGCTCTTATCTTTTGCGGTGAGCGCACTCCGCATTGTTCGAGAGTGCTTGTATGCGCTTCGTGAAAGAGTGCGAAAGCCTCAGGATCCCGAAAAACCGTAAGGACAAAAGCAGGCTGCTGAAGCTGAACATTCATTTAGTATTAATGTGAATTCCATTCTTTGTAAGACAAGGTTAAAAAATTGATGAAATTCCTATAGTAATATAAATTTATGTGTCATATATAAAAACGTATGACAAAAATTCAATTCATGTCTCCTTAATTAATTTAAATTAAAAATCGCTGTATTTGGTGCGAATCCGTTGACAGGTTCAAATTTTACAGCATTTTAAAAATTTCGAAAAAAGTCATTTTACGCTATAACATTCGTAAATTAAGAGACAAATGGACAAACATTAATCCATGATAGGTGGTAAATTTGGTGAGAATCGATAGGTTGGTCTAATTTCATTGCTATTAATTTTTTTTTAAATAACGAAACACTCCAACTCTTGTAAATACTGCGATATCTAACTGGAATAAAAAACTCTTTTCAATCTGAAAAAAAAACTTGACTCTGTAGTAGAGTTTTAAAAAAATGTAGCCAATTTGTACGACAATCAGCCTCCAAATGTGATATAATTGTCTGCAGATATTAACTATTGACATTTAAAGTGTATATCTATTTAGCTTAAATGTGAATTTCGAAGATTTTAGATACAATGTTTTTTCAACCAGCTCCTTGGTATTCCAGCGACGTTTTCCGAGTTGCGGGAGACCGGAGCCCAGCCATCACTCCACTGTAATCTCGAGGGAGGGCCCCGTTATCTAGGGTTGAACTCTACACTCGTATCTAACCCGCCTGTGACAACATTTGAGGAACCTTAGAAGAAACGTCTCACCGGGAGGGCATTGCGGGCAGGTAGATATACTACTATATGGTAGGTATATATACGCTAAGCATGACCGACGTTCCTCTCACGCACGTACGTCTGGGAAAGTCAAACATTCTCCAACAACCGCGCTCACCATGTGTTGACTCGTGGCACACATTTCGGTTCAGGGTATACCTACCTACCTACCCACCTCATACATTTCTTTCTCGTGGACTCCCGCTTGCCCCCGTCCCCCCCTTCGCTGTTGCCACCAACCCTGGATACAGGACAAACAACCTGTCGCGATAATGATACACCCGGGATAAGAGCAGATAATAAACAGATGAAAGTATATATCAGACCTGTGTAAGGCAAGATCGAGAATATGAGAATGACTTATCGTAGACTCTGGCATCAGTAATGTAAATTGAATGAATGAATTCTTTTGCTTTATAAATGTCGTCATTATTGATACAAAATTCAAAGTTTGCACAATTCAGTCAAACTTCACATTGAGGCATTGAGGTAAACAGTAGCAATATAATTATTCGATAAATTATAGCAACAATTAGCTGACTGTGTGTAGTGAAATGAAAGAAAAATAATTCGTTTCTGTACACATCCTTAATATTCAAAAATCGGTATCTACTCTGCTCTAAAAATAAATTATACATCAGTCCAAAAATCATTCCTAGTAAGGCATACAATTATCAATGCAATATTAAGAATTTAGTAAAAAAGAAATTGAAAATGAATTTTGAAATAGGGTTAGGATAGTTTTGTGTCTATTTGTTTTTCCATTTCTGTGTTGTCTCATACACATTGATTTCGCTACAAACTTACATTACGACGAATGCCACAATTACAGCTACTTTGTATATCTGCTTTGGCGTATTAGCACAAGCTTTCGTTTTTGTCGTGATCGTCTCGCTCGAATACCCACCGAACGATTTGCAGGTATCGATCCGCGTCGACTATAGTCTCGGATCCACCTTCTCGTTTTCCCATGGGAGGCACGCGATCCAGTCCTTCCCCCGCTTATAGAGGGCCGCGGTAAACTCACGAAGGGCTATCGATGTAAATAAGGTAATGCACGTCCTGGGAGTGAAGGAAGCTATATCGCTCACGACGAGAAATCTTCCTTCTTGAATTCTCTCACACATAGAGAATCCACAGTATAGAATCCACATAGCGCGCGCACGGGTGCCTGGGGCTTCGCACGATGCTCTTCCTCAAGCAGCGTAGGTGCACGCAACCAAGCCTTCGTCGAGATATCTCCCTCGCTCTCCCCCTCTCTGTCGCTCTCTCTCCCTCACTTGCAGCTATTCCGTTGAAGTAAAGGGTGAAGTGGGTCCTCGAGAAAAATCCCGAGGATTCATACCATGCCCGGCATTCCCACAATTACGCAAGCACCACCAGCAGCAAATGCATTGCCCTCTATCCCTCCGAACCCATATTTATTGAAGTATAATCATCGACAATCGCTCCGAGCTCGGGGCATCTCAAGGTCCAGACTGAAGCCGATAGTCATTCGAAGCAGAAACTCAGAAGAGTCCATGAATATTCAGAATTTTTCTTTTTGTAATACAAAATCTGTTGTTCCTGGAACAATTTAACTTTTCATAATAAAGATTTTGTACCGAATTGTAGTTTTCAAGCGGAAATTTTTCCATCAAGAGATCTTATCATTACTGGTCCATGTTTTTTGTAAAGTTTACTTGGAATTCCATTAATTGATTATACGTAGCTTATGCATACAATTGGTCTATCAGCCAACAACAGACCTGTGCATGAAGGAAAAGGCTTGACAATAACCAAGAACTTAGTTAAAGAGCTTAGCACAAAATACAAATAAGTGCAAGTTATTGTTTAACACAACCAAATATTTGTTTGTGTTATCAGTTATATGAACTTTGGCATACTTATAAAGTAACTTGAGGTACATTTTAAATCAAGTTCTTGATTGTTCCAATTAGGACTTTTTGTGAGCGTGATTACAAGATGGATCAGTTTACTCGAGGATCTGATGACGGCTGTCCTAATCCTAATAAAAAATTGTCTTTCTCAGGGCGAGTATTAAAGCGTGAGAATAGGTCATCGACATGTGAACTTGCGGGAATGATGAAAATGAACTTCCGGAGTTTTGCGTGATTGCTGGAAGAACACCGGTTACTCTTGACGACAGAACAAAAACCTGAGATCTTCCTCACCTGGCATGCACTGTCGGTACCTCATCAGTTCCTCTCTTGTGAGTACCGGCACTAATGACGACATTTCTGTTTAGGTCGCTTTTCTTCTTAACAACCATGCAAGTAGAATTTGTCATACTAAAATACACATTCAGATCACTTTATCAATAACTTACGAATTCTACTTTTACGTTATCTACTGATACGACAAGTTTAAAAATCTCCAGGCAGCGAAATGTAAGTTGATTCTATGAAGACATTAAAGCACTTGTTGTATATTAAATTGTAATCTCATACATTTTATATTTTATTATTACATACTTTACACAGCAGTTGGCGGATTAACACGGTGCTCAGAACTATATATTTATCGTCTCGATCGTCGTCTAATTGCTGAGATAATTTATTTTATTCAGTGCGAAAGCCACATCGAGTCACGCCTATGAGGTTGGCTCGTAACTGCCGCAAAGTGTAAATCACATCGTTAGCTATTGTCGCAGGGTTTCCAACAAGGACACTCGGGTCGAGACAACTCGCACACGTCATTTATCATTTCACCACTCATAGCGGTCGTAATTATTCTTTCCTCTCCCTCGGATTATAGTATGTATGCAATTTCCAACGTGGATAAAAGCAACACCACGAAAAAATACATCACATAATAACATATTTAGATGCTGTGAGAATGGCAGCAATATTGCGGTTCGGGAAAACAAAAATAGCATGATTAACGTTGCGATTTATTTATTTATTTATTAAACATTAATGTTTAACCGAAAGTTTTCCAACCCGAGAGACCGATTTTAATATCGGTGGATCTCTGATTCTGAAGAGTCTGATTCCAAATTTATCTGCGTAATATAATGAAGTACAATTCACTCAAAAATTTATTGCACAATCATGGATTGTTGTGTAGAGTATCTGTGTGAAAATGAACGTTTTTGTAAGTGTCTGTGATTCTCGGTGAGTGACTGAAAGTGTGAGTGCACGCGTACATGTCGTATCTGTGAATAATTTGTTGTTTATTTGGTTGGATTTGTTTTCGTATCTTTCTAATTTTTATTATAATTTTTTATTTTAGGATTTTTAAAGAGTCACGAATGAACCCGACTAACAAGTGATATTAATGTAAGCAGCAGAAGGATACTTCGTCTTGTTGCCAGTAGTTGGATCCACACGGTGTAGTAGTCTTCGTCTCCGTTTAATTATTATTCGCGTTGGGTTGGAAAACACGATGCTCATTGAATGAGACGACGCTCGTTTCTTGCCAGTTAGGTGGGTATATTCGCCAGCTGTGATGTCTAACCAGAAGCAGCAGCTAGCATCAGTAGTAAGCATCAGCAACAGGGAGAAGGAGTATTACAACGCATCTCGTCCAGGCGTAATGGTGACAAATATTAATTAGCCCTAAAGTCGTATATAAATTTAACGTTGGAAACTACGCGCGTTCCATCGGTTAAAGTGTTCATAAATAAGAGCGAAAGGCATGATTTCGCGATAACCACTACGGGTAATTAAATTGCAGGGCAATTAAATTGCCCGTGTGAATGCTAAACCGTTGTGTCTCCGCTGGTATTACCTCGGATAATTGTTTTTTTTTTTTTTTTTAATATATATATATGTTTAATACCATCTCTTCTTCAAACATTCTTCCGTTTATCTTTATTTATTTTTTATAATTCGCTATCACCGTTGTATCTCTTGTGATTTGGAATTTCAAGACACAAGATACCCCGCTGTGAGGAAATCACACGTGCACACGTGATTCTCTGTTTTTGGGATTCCTATGTAGAATCGTTATTTTTCATCGCGCCTGAGCTTTTACCTGCGTTGACCGGCTCAGCGGCGCCCGACGACGATTATTGTCCAAGTCACGAGTAGGATACAATTTATGGTATGGCTCGTAAATAATTACGAGTCACTATGGAATACAGGTGTCTTGGTTTACGATGTTGAAATGTGAATTTTTGTTACGTTGATATATCTGTACATCGAGTAAAAAATATTTTTTCGATTACAATAATATGGTGTATTTGACCGAATAGGTAGAATAAACAAAAAAAACTTCATTCAAATAAATAATATATATGATATCGGCACTTTGGATATAAGACATTCTCTGTCAAGGCAACTACCGTTTTTCTAACCCTTCCAAATATGCAACATAATTAGTCTGATTTGAGTACAACTTGGCAATATTTTCTATGTACATCTTCAGTGTTTTCCATCCAACGTTTCCGGAAATACTGTTTTTCTTTTCCGAAAGTCAGAATATATAAAATGTAACTCATAAAAAATACCCCAACGTATTACGTCCATGACGAGCCTCCCCGTTTATAACATTTTTATTGAGTCAATGTCGTTAAATTTAATTGTATTAGAGATCAATCAAATAAAAGATAATGTTAAGTTAATTGTATAATTTCATTGGTAAAATATAAAACTTTAATAGCCTGCGAGATTGTATTAACGTTTTTGTTTTTATTCAATGAAACTTTTTCTCTCGCGATGTAATTTTGGCAGTCCCACTAAACCACAACTCAGCTCTCTCCAATCAAATATATATATTCCGCCTTATGAAGAATGAACAAAAAAGAAAGGTTTGTCTTTAGGAAAAAAGAGTCGCTCGGACAAACGTGCACTTTCAGCGGTGAATATATGAAATAATAAAGGCGAGAGACATAATCGAAACCGGTATTGAAATGAGAGTGCTTGTGTACATGGAGTCTCAACATTGGCGTGACTACAGACACTGGTTCCCCGAGTGAACACCGACACAAACCCTGCTATATTCATATTTCCATACAATTATCATTAGCGACTGCAAAATAATAACGTCGGGCCTCCCTCTTAATTATTCAGTTGAGTAATGCGGCGAACGCTTTTCATCTCTTCTCGTGTCGGAGAGGGTTGGGCCCTTTGCCATAACTTACACTCTTAATTACCCCTCGCTCTTTCTCCATTCCCTTCATACCATTTGATATTTAATGATAAAAAAAAAATGACCATCGATCGAACTCTCGGATCAATTCGTGATCCCGAGGCCAACGACATTTCCCAGTGTATGTAATAATTAATAACTACGTCGGTTGTGATTAATTTCTTTCCTTGAAATTAAATTATCCTTTGCCACTTCTACCATGATGAACAAGTGTGTTTTTTTTTCACATTATTGTCATTATCTCGCGGACATGGATGAGGCTCACCGGATATCCTTGCTGAAAGACGATTCACTTGTCTTCCCCGTTTACCAATGTGTGCGCACTTACATGACGAGCTTTGACAACGAGTGCGGGATATCCTGAATGCAAATCTCATGGGCAACCGACACCGAGTATAGCGTTCAAACGTGCGAGCGAGCGGAAATAGCCGGTGGCCAGCACCCGACAAGGGGCTTTAACGGCCACCTGTTTGCTGATACGGAAATCAAAAGCGGATGTCTGTCACGACCTAGAATGCATCGAACTGAAACGCAAGCCGAAACGTGGAGGATATTAGAATGTAGGATATAACATCACCACGTGAGGATGGTTAGCGCCTATGTTTCCCCCCTTCGCTGTAAAACGTCAAACGTCCCTTGCTGTAATCTTTAGGTGCGTTGTACGGTGGAAGTGATAACGACAAAACAGGAGAATATATTATAAAATTCTATTAGAAGTCTTGTTTCATTAACTTTTCGTGAAAACCCCAGGATTAACCCTACACTTTTAGCACCATTGACTCTACCAATAAGTATAACATTTATTGAAAAAATTCCCAGGATAGGAAAACATAGCACTAAAATGGCAAAAATAACATGCTCAGTTTTGGCTGAGACATTTAAAGCCATAAAGCAACTAAAGTGTGTTTGATTTAAACGATCTGTCAAGACTGTAGGAAGCAATCGAAACCACAGTCATGCTCCGATGATTATGCCCCGACAGTTTGCCCCTTTTGACTTCTTCGCAACTGAGTTCGGTCACCACAGTAGGCGTCACTGCAATGCAATGCTAGCTACTTAGGGCACGCTCCACTGCGTAGCCAAGCAGTGCACAGGAAACCTCGGCCCGATGAATTTTAGGGATTACTAGACGCGCATCCCCAGCTCTCGTCATCGTCACGGAGTGTTGCCACGACTTCCGGGTGCCCCGGGGCGCCGCACCCGGGAACGCTCTGGCACAGGTAGCACACTCGCACAACGGATAAACACTTCCTCAACATGAATGCAAAGCAATACTTCAACCCTTGTTTTATTTAGGCATCGGCGCGAACATCCTTTCCGGTCAGTCATTTATTCAGCTCAAATTTTAGTATTATAGCAGTTGGGGTGGGTGCATCAGTAATCAAATAGTCACCTGTGCATCAACGTTTTTTTTTTTATAATTTGGAGGTCGTTTTCTATATTTTCAACACGGACAAAAAGATTTAGAATAAATGACTATGTGCGTAGGAAAAGCTACCATATGTAGTCTAGAATAGTACGGTAAAATAATTTTTTTTACAAAGGACGGTGCATTAATTATTCTAATTCTCTGCAAAATATTTACTGGGAAAGAATGTAAAGTTCCACGATGCAATTTTTTATGTATGACATTTTTGACATGATTTACGAGTTTAAAAAATAAAAACACATTCCCGAAACGAATGAACTAAACAATGTGAAAAAATTCAGTATGGCCAATTATGGAACAGATCCGAGAGGGTAAAAAAAGTGGTCAAATTGGTGGAGAATGCCTCATATATTTTAATTGTTTATTGAATCCATGAAGAAAATCAGTTTTCTACATTTCAATAGGAAAATAGGATATTAGTGTTAAAAAAAAAAGTAGTGGGTTTATTGATTAATATAATTGTACTTGATGATTTATGCTTGAGTATTCATTTATCGATGGCTCCTTTCTGGTAAAATGTATCGATTAAATACAGTAGCAGCATTATTGGATATTACTGGTATAAATTTCGGGAAGGCAATCATTTAAATTCTGTAACACACTCTTTCCTTGCAATCTGGCTATAGGAATCACGCACTCCTGCTGATACGTAACACCATGTTCCGTGACGTTTCGCAAGAGGTATGGCCTTGTTATTAACAAGTATATGTTCGGTGACTACAGTAAGCTGTTGCACTCTGTAATCCGGCCCTTCGCCTGAAACACGAAATTCATGAATAATGTCAAGGATAACATGCGCTGAACTGCATTCAGCAGGTAAAGTACCGCAGTTGTGTCCATATTCTGCCAGAAGCAGGTGCACCCAAATCGCGAAATCAACGAGTAAAAATAATAATAAATGCTCTCATACTCGTGTAAATTGGATTGCAAACGCGTTTATCCATGTATAAAGTAATTATACGAGATCATATGATAATTTTCGCAATTAATATGTCACTTTCAACTCGTCAACACGATCAGTCTTCACTGAACTGTTGGTGGATTATTCAAAAGAGGAAAACATATATGAGTTGTTGCTCGAAGTTTTCGTCATTACATGATGATCTCAATGATCTGAGAATTACTCGTCTAGAGTGGCGAAAGATTAATCATATCGCTAGTTTTTCTTTCCTTTCGTTATTCTGTATATATATGTTTAACGATATCCGTATCTTGTGGAAAATTCGATGAGTTATCGCTGCGATACGATGACTCGTTGGTCAGAATCACGAGTGACTGAAGTGTAGGATATCGTGAGTACCATCGTGTCACTCTTTATTCGCAAATTACGGGCACGCTCTCGATAATCTACTGCAGAGTCCGGTGAATCGGGGCTCTGTGAGACTCCTCGCGAGAAGAGGAGGAGGGCCCAGCCGGTTCTTGGCCGTTTGATCGTTCGAGCGCACATGCGGCGATCGAGCGTGCAAGCTCAATAAGTGTTTACGTGTCCTGAAGATAAATCGCTTACGTCGCTACGTGTGGGGCTCCGATAATTCCGCGATTGGGACACGCCCGCTCGGACCAGGGGCACGTGCGTTCTCGCTAATTTTGTTTTTCCCCTTTTTATTATCTTTCCTTTCGTAATAATACTTAAGCTTCGAATAAAAATTAAATATCATGAACGCGAGATTTCTCGTGGATATGTAATTTTTTAAAATGCGCATTTTAGACAAGCATTCCGATAGTCATAATTGATGTATTAAGAATGTATTATCAATAATATATATCGGTACATAATAGTATTGCACAATTTTTTGTATGTTTTATATTTTCATAAATTTATATCTTTATAGATTTATATTTCCCTAACGGTATTTAGTTTTATTTTCAATATCATTTGCAATTGAAATATATCCATTTAACGAAACAGGCGTCACTCTTCAGTTACTTTGAAGAATTCAAATTATCGTCTCATTCGATAATACAGCCAATAAAGACATTCCCAGGGTATATATTGATGCGATAGATAAAGCGACCGGCTTATGAGAAGATTTACGCTGGTGAAGTGCTTGGGGTTATCTACGGAAAAGGCGCATAGCCTACTATATATAGCAAAGTGTACGAAAGACATATCGACCGAAGCGATTAGATTAGGTCGGTGGTTGAAGATAGAAGGGATCTTTGGAAATCCTCTTGAACGGGACACCGATCGATTGATATCTGATAGATGTCCCAGAGTTCTAGATAGCAGAGAGGTCGTTCTAGAATGTAACACATATATTGGGTAATGTGAAATCTTCTATAGAACTAAATAATGGAAACGAATAGATTCCAACAAAAAGAAAAAGCAAGAAGTTATGTTGATTTCCTATGACAATATTTCTTCTCCTCTGTATGCAAACAGTACGAAGCTATTGCAACACGAGAAAAGGCTATAAATATTAGAATCGAGACTCGAGAGACTGGAACGAGTGACCTCTTCGTTTCAACTCATCCCAGCCATTCGCAGCGTTACTTTCCAAGCCAAGAGTAAGAGTCGAAGTAGAAGTATCATAAAAATACGACTTGCGCGCCTCTGTGATATCTTCAGAGACCTCTCGACCTCCCTCCCTCGCAGACGTTTCTTGTTCGTTTCTTTGAGCTTCGAAAAACATGCGGTAACGTACTCGCTGGGTGTTATCGGTTGCGTGCAGGGGGCATCGAAGCTATCCGTTCGTTGGGGTCAGGAAGTGACCCACGACGGAATCCGGGCTTCGGGTGTACTATACTTAGATGCATACGCGTGTACAGAGCAAAACTAACGAGACAGTACTTGGCAGATCAAGAAATTGCTGATCTCCACAGTTATTGACGACACAGTTCGGTGTCTTTTGCCTCTTTCAATATTATTTTATACTCCAGTATATTATAAAACGTCTTATCATTAGAATACTGCCAATGACTGTATACATTAATGCGTCGAATATGAACTCTACGTAGAAAAGACTGGCCAGACTAAATATCGACTGATTCTCATAAATCGCACGTTGCCGCGCTGTGACATCGACCTCGGGAAACACTGCACACGTGCGCTTTTCGAAGAGTACGTTGCGCCAAATCTCTTTGAATGAGACTGCCTCTCGGTATGTTCTTGTTATTTTTTTTTCTCTCGTTGACGTCGAGACACAATTGTGAATGTGGATAATAAAAGCGTAAATGCAATTGTAATACGTAGGGGCTTTCTACTTGCCCTATTTTTTCAATGGTGATGAATTGGCGAGGTCAGACAGAGTCTCACTTGACATGTGGATAGTTTAGCAACGTGGTGTGGTAAATAGCTTTAGTTGAAAGTGGTGAATATGACCCAATGCACAAAAATGGAACATTATCGTGCTTAGGTTTACATTTTTTGTCGGCCATGATACCATTGAGAGACACTGTAAAACGTGTGATTTATTTGGTATATTTGGTATCCGATCATATTTTTCATTTTCACTCTGCCAATTTATAAATGGAAAATAATCTCCAAATCAGGTTATAACAAAATGTATAGAAGTAGAGTCTAATTTTTCCGACACAATGATTTTGATATTTTGTATTTTTGAAAAATGGAATTCTCGCTATATTTTTTTATATTTGGATTTCGTGACCATGTTACAAGATCATTCCGTTACAAACAATCAAATGCATAGGATTTTATTTATGGTTAATAAAAAAAAAACAGTTTTTCCTATAAAAAGAAATTTCTTTTTTGTCTTATATCTTTTTAAATATAATAAATTCGAAGCAATTTGAATCCTTCCATACTGTGATCAAAAATACTGGGGAAGGTTTCACAATAATTCAAAATATTTTACGTGCACCTTTACGAATCAAACGCATATGATTCCCGATACGATTTATTTTTCTGCTAATAAAAGAAACATGCTTAGTTTGTATGAAATTAATCTCCTTCATAACAACCTTAAACCTAATTGCACAAAAAATTTGCATCTATTTTTAAAGTCGACTTCAAATGAAAATTAGTGTAGATCTAAACTTATTTTTTAAATACAAATTCAATGTTATCACAATATTCTAATGAATAAGTTTCTCCCTTAGAAAGTGCCATTTACAATGCTCAAGTTGCGTTACAAATAAAAATATTTTATCCAGCAATATACGACGTCTACGCTCCCAATTTTTATTAGGAAAATTTTTTTCTTTCTGAATGCCATTTCTCGCCAAAAAGTACTCTCGTTTTTTTCAGGAGCAGTTTTAACGTTGAATCTGATACGAATCCGACTAGCGGTCAATCTCAATAGTCTCGAGTCTCGTCGAGCTGGACGGCGATCACGTCGTGAGTGTGGCGATGTTCTTCGGGGCCGGCCGCTTGGTTTGGCCCACTGGAGCGGACACCCGGAGGAAGCACGCCCGCCGGAACGTGGCACGCTTTGTGCCCTGTTACACTGCTTCACCATAGTACTCGAGTGAGACTCTCGTACACGTGCACGCGGGCTCGTTCGCTCGCGCGCCTCACCAACAACCACGCCACAGTACCTGATACACACGTACGTGTTGGTCGCGTGGGTGGAACCGAGACGAGTGCCTCGAGAAGCGAACAGGAGTAAGTGAGTTGAAAAAAACAAAAGGAATAAAATAAAAAAGCAACGTATACACGAGACCAAAAGGGAACTGCGCACCACTAGCCGGAACCGTCCATGACGCAGTCATCGCAACCATCTCTCGAGTCTATCGTATTTGCATACGTATGCGCTGCTGCGTGTACTCTGCATATATGTGTGCCAAACTTGAATGCAAAGCAAAATAGAATCGTGAATATGTAACACACATTTGAAACAAGGTATACAGATGTGTGTGTTACAGCAGTTAATATGTATAAAAGAGTGAAAATGTATGTGTACACCAGTGCGCGCTCAGAGTTGAGACTCTTCGTCCTGTGATGGACGGAAGTGCGTCGTCGGGTCTCTGCTTCTGTATTATCTATCAGCGGAGTCGAGTGGTGTGAATCCTATCGCGTGCGCTCCCAATCGTGGAGGACCGAAGGACGAGAGAAATTATGCCACAGAGTGCGTATATCTATACGTGTATATATATATATATATATATATGTATATATCATGAATTCCATTGTATATCGAATGTATATATGGCAGCGCTGATTTTTTAGTAGTTGTGAAAATAAAGATTTTTACAGTACATAAAGCAAGGTTATTGTTTTGTTCAGTAGAGCAGAGTATATGATACGTATATGGAGCATTCCATGGTAATTCGCGCAGGATGAAACCAGACCCTCTTGAATTTCCCTTATATTTGTTTTATATTGTTGTTATTAAATTTAGTACTATTTTTATTTCATATATACATATTTTTCAGTTTTTCATTGAAGCTAACATTTTTTATTGTCAATATTTTTTTTATAAATCAAGAACGACTCAAAATTAAAATCACAGGTGTTCTTTTCAGTGATAACAACAATATAAAAAAATGCTAGGGACATCGAAGAGGGTCGGATTTTATCTATTGTTATGTATTATATTATCGTTTGATTTGGATATTTTTTACTGTATCCTCTGCCTTAATTACTCCTGTATGACGCAAGACTGTGTTTGCCCAACCTTCTTCCTTGTTCGGGTAACTTTTTTGTTATGTTCGCGCACGCGCGTGAGTGTACGTCGACGATTAGCCGAACTGGCCGTGCGTATCCGGTCGTAGCCCGGAAGGCGAACTTCCCTCGGCGACGATCTCCGCGTTCCAACGAGCCCGACACACCTCGTGCACGATCTGTCGAACCGAATCATCGATCATTATAACATACATTTTGCTGTGGGCACGACGGTCAAGCCTGTAGTTTTTGGTATTGAGAGGCTAAGGGGAGACTTCAACTCGCCTTTATTCGGTAAGATGACAAAAAAAAAAGAAATTTATAATTAAATATTTTCGTAACAGCCAATCACCGATTTTTTTCGAAACGCAGTTAAGAGGTTAATAAATAAAACAGGAATGTGGAAGGCTCAAAAGCAAAAGATGTTGAATACGTATAGAGAGGAAAGAATTAAGTGGTAATTCTTAGCTTTGTTTCAGATTTTGAAGCGGAGCAAGCGCATATCGTAGTACGTCGAGGGTAATGAGCGAACCGAACGCACATCGGGCGTTTGGAGGGCATATCCGAAGCGTCACCGTGACACTAACCGGAACGCGATCTGCGGCGAGTAATTGCTGCTGCTCTTGCCGTTCCTCGATGCGCACCACGTCGAGCGACGCGAGTGTGTGCAACACCCGAAGAACTGCAACGAACTGTGATGATGGAACGTGGGCGCAGCAGCCAGTCAGTCTACCACGTGGTGGTCAATTAACCCGAATGTTAACGGGCCGAGTCGGCGGCAAACGCAACATAATGTTGCCAAAAAAGAATTTAAGATGCATATAGTAGCAAAAAAGAAAATAATTTTGGTGCGAAGACTGAATCTAGTCATGGCGTCAAATATCCGAAGCACTTGCGATTTCTTAGAGAACCCATGCTTTATTAAATAAGAATATTGAAAAAAAAGCTTCTCACGTTCTATCAATGAAAAACAAATTAAATCTGTTCGTTTTATTTCACACATTTTGAACAGATATTCCCAACATGATTTCGAATCAGGGTAAAGTCTTAACAATTAACTATTTGAGTTCTCATATTTTAAGCTCCGCATGCAATTTGTTTATTATTAGACTCCCCTTAAGATGTTTTAAATTTGTTGGAGTGTCCGTAAGTGCCTGTGTAAATGTTTATAAGTGTCTGTGTGAATGTCTGTGAGTGACGGTGTGAGTGTCCAAGGAAATACAACATCCTTTATTATATTGTAGATTTTCATGGTTTCTGTTGCCTCATCCTCTAGAAGTACAAACAATCACGTGAAAAACGATCGGAATCTCGAAGGAGCGATCGAAGACCGTGCGAGTTTCAAACGTGTATTACCGATCGAACCGAGCATCCATAGAATCTCGCCCACACGCTTGATTGCAGAGACGCCCCCGTAGAGTAGCTATCTCCGGTATTTGTATTTTTATCAAGTCGACGACCGAGACCTGTCCACCCGATAGGTACACAAACTATACTGTAAAACGCTCGCCTCTGTCGTCAATAAGGAAGCTATTGATTCAAGATAAGACATCATACGATATATGGAGCTTATATATACGCTTAGCCTGAAGAATTTAGGTTGCGCAACTCCAGTTTATAGGCTGGCTTCTATCGTAGTACAAAATGGGCATATAACTACATATATATACGTGACTAAAACCGATCACTCGTCGTAATCTGCTCGATTCAAGCCTCCAAACACACATCTTTCAGACTCCGCATGTCGTGAGTTCCCTCCTGCGATTATTTAACGTCTTAACACCTCGGTCAGTCACCTAAATGCCTCGCGGCATACACACACACACACACTCACAAACACACACCGAACTCGTTTTGCTCTGAAGGCACATCCATCGAATTGAAACATACAAAACGTTAATTGCGATCTCACGTGTAATATCGTGTACTGTATACCCCTGTCTATATACAAAGCCGAGGGTTAAGGCTCAATGCTAAGCGAGATCGATCACAGGACCGCCCGAATCAGACGGGAGTAATCAAGACGAGACGAGCTACGGGTACAAGAGATGAATCCGTAACGAGGGAGTTCCCAGCTCGCATATAATATCCCCTTCACAGGTCTCTTAGTTCATCGCACAACACACCAATCGCTCCACGTGTGGCTTAATTAGTACACGAGATCGCGGTCATTGAGAAGTGGTTGGGCGTGAAATTGTGTAATATTTTTTATCGCAAGACACTGAGCCACTGAGTGAGAGAGTGAGGCGTCACGTATATATATCTGTATAATAAATATAATAATACACGGTGCGTCAAAAGATTCCGTGGGTAATCGATGGTTAACAATGTTTTTTATTCTGTGCATCAGCTTGCACATATATCAACTACATGTAGCCTTACGGAATTCTCAACGAATCATTTTCACCCCATTGTAATTATTTTTATTACCGGTAATTTTGTCGAGAGATGACCGCGAGTTAGTGAATACCTTAGCTTTCTAACTTAATTTTGAGGTCTTATTTTGTTGGTTCGTTTTTATTCGGACTGTTCTAATGTCGTGGCTAGAGACGACTGCTATTAAGGTCCCACAGTCTAGCTTCGTATGGTATTCTTGATTCTACTGGGGGCCTTTTTTTTTTGCAGCTACAATTGGACCGGTGATTATAAGGAGTGTGGTCGACGGACTCCACTGATTTTGGTACATTTTCGTTCGAGCCTGTGGAACCACTTGCTGGCTCTCTTGTATAGGAGGAAGCAAGGATCGAGGAAGGCAACGGTAGCTCGTGTATTAGAGTACGTGCTCGCGAGCGCAGCGAGGAATTGTATACAGTCTCTTTTTCTCTCTCTCCCTCGTGCGCTGCTTATTATAACCCTACGGTCGAAGGGCCTCAGGCGGCTCCCAGAGATCTCGCTGAGATATTCTACAACTCTTTCTTTTTCACCCAGAGAGCTCCGCAGCAAAAAAGAAAAAAAACATCGGTGAGCTTCCGAAGAGATCGTGCGAACGGGAATACCCGAATAGACATTCTATTCCATGATCATATTGTCGAGATAATTACGGATTAATTATTGTACTATATAGATGACTTGAATTTGTGATGTGTAAATATATTTTTTACTATATTAGCTTTTCAACGTTGCAGGCAACGTAGTTTTATCAAAATTGCGTCGCTTTTTACATTTCTATCCACCAATTTCGATTATCCGGTTTATTTAAGTTACATGGGAACTTATATGTAATAATATACAATTAACAAATAGTTTTTTTTTTCATGTGGTTAGAGTTTGAAATTGCTAAGCAAAGAACCATCATTGAATTTCGCTACTGAATAATGAAAACTCCTGACAATACCTCAATGTTTAAGTCAATCAATTCAAAAATGCCAATGTACCCCTCTAACTTTGGTTAATTAGATGTCAACATTTTTCAACGGATATCGAAATTGGTAAAAATTGAACTCAAGATTTAAGACTGGACCACCAACGGTTTTACGACCGAAGTAGCTCGGCAGGACTTGGTCAGAGTGTATTTCGATCACGGTTACAGTCTGGTTCACGGTGCCCGGGTTAAGCGGTCAGAGAGCTCGCGGCTCGCGACCGCAACCTCCGGTTCCCACCGACGAGTCTAACGTATTAATTATGAAATGCTTAGGGTTAAATTTTGTGGAACGATCGGTGAGTGAGCGTGCGGGCTGTTCTGTACAGTATATTATACTACGTACAAAACGTATATAGCAGTGAGAGAGCCTTCGAGTAGAAATTTCTTCGGGTAATTATTGTCGGCTCGGGGCTAATAGTACAACTCGTGGCTTGGTGCACGCCGCCCAGGTACCTTCTGACTACTGTAATCGAGCAGCACGAATTGAGTTTCTTAACTCACCGATTAGATTCGTTGCTTTTTCACACAACACAACACCGCGATCTCTGAGAAAATGATTAAAGATCTCCGTACTTTTCGAAATTTTTGTTAATACTATATTTGAGTGTACTTTGTTATTTTTAGACTAGTCACTTTCCGTCGAAAGTGGTGGAAAGAGACGCACTATCTCACTCTCTCGTCGATAACAGTGTCACCGCATTCACGTTCGATTGCGGTTGATGGCGTTAGAAGCCCGGAAAGGTGGTGCGATTCTCAGCAAGCTCTACAGCAGCTCGATTCCCGCGAAAGCGGATTCCGTGTATATATATGCATGGGCTCACGCCGCAGTGTTACACAAAATGCAAATCCTTTCGTCTGCGGTGGCAAGAGATTCTCGGGGACTTGGGCGCTGCTGGATTGGGCCGCGCTCGTGCGTAAAAATTCAGTGATGCGGTCACCGTCGCGGAATCCTGCGACGGCAAGGCGCTCGCGAGTTTTGGAGGTCACCGGGGTTGTTTGAGTCAGGGGCAAGTAGAATCAAGACTTTTTAAAAACCAGCTGTTTAGACGCTTTGGCCACAAGGAAAGGAGAGAGTTGAATCGAGTAAAACTTTTAATAATTGAAACTTTATTTTGCTAGGAGATATTTTATTGCACCGCGTGACATTTTTCTACTTCTTCCTCATAATTTATTCCTGAGTCTATGCCTTTGCCCAATTGTCCTCGCGCGACACAGTAGTGAATATGTAGTTTGGTCTAATAAATTCCTCATCATTTTTTTATAATATGAAACATGATGCATATAATGATTTTAGGCGTTTTTTTCACTTTACCTTACTTGGCGTTGGCGCTGTCTTAGACAAAAATGATGTGGTTTTCAACCCGAAATACTCATACAATTTTTAAAAAATTGAGAGGCACAAAGAGCACCAACTAGCCCCGGTTTCCCTTATATATTCGAAAAGGAGCACAGCGACGACGCAAAGAAAGGCGTGCGCCGGAACGGGTGGGGAGCTGCGAATAATAAAAGTAAATAAAAGAGAAAAAAAAAACGCTATGCAACGCAGTGCCAGCAGCGGAAGCATCGCAGTGAGAGAAACACTTTTCACTCTCTTTCGTTCCCGAAAAACGTGTAAAAATTGCCGCCTACGGCGGCCGCGCCCTCTCGGCGCGACTTTTAACGGACAAAGGAACGTTTTGTCGCGCCTTCGACAGGACCCAGGATCCGATTAAAATAATCTATCGACGTTCTCAGCTTTTGAACCGCGACGCAGTATCCGAATGGTACCATGGTTGTCGATTAGGTTTAGACTACAAAGACTGGTCCGATTTACGGAGAGTTCGCAAGAATCTCCTGGTTTTATATTGGTGGCGCGGGAATAAAACCACTTGTCTCTAATCGCTAACAATGGAAAGCTGTTAAGGTTTTGGACGATCGAATACCGGCTCTCGATGCCGAACGAATTCTTCGGTTTCTTCTTTTCGAGCGAAAAGGGATAGGAATTGTTTTTGATGTTCTTTCTTTTTTCGTTCTTTTTTTTTTACGACGACGGGTCTTTTGATTCTACGTAGGAGTTGTATTTAGTGCATACAAAAAGCAATAAAAATGTAAATCATTGAATTTGTATTCATCTCATAGTACTTTTTATTTCCAAGATATACACTTTTTTAAAATACAGTTCCAAATATTTGCAGAAAAAATCTAGAAAAATTCAAATCCCTAAAAGTGTCTGGGTGTGTTTGAAAAAAAAGTGTCTGAATTAACAGAGGTTGCCTCACATATCTATGGTTCAATCAAAATTTAACAGTCGAAACGTTAATACGTGCAGCACGTGAAATCTTCTTTCTACGGGTTACGTGACGCTGCTGAATTCATTTCAGTGTTGGGGGAATTTTTTTTACCTCGATGATCCGGCGAATCACTTGCACCAATCATTCCGCAGCTCCATTAAGAGTGACTTTGATGGAGATCGGACTGGGTTCTGCCTGATTTTCACTTAGTCTTCGCGATTGAATGCACTCCAAGCTCTTACATTTCTTGCAAAGAAAAAAAAAGAAGTTTATAGGATAAGATATACTCCTGCGAGAAAAGGTGGTTTATGCTTGTTGTAAAAAAACTCGAGGGAATAGCAGATAGGGAACCCCAAAATAGCTCATTTAATCTTCGGTCGCTGCTGATGCACACACCACCACACTTTTGTAACCCCTTTGCATTTTTAAGCTATGACTGAATCATCATCTCCGAAAATTAACAACCCAATTAAAGCGACCATTAACGTCTCCGTATCTCATTAGGCTCAGGCCGTTTGCAAGTTTTAATGGAAGAAGCGCGCGCGTCCTGCCCTGTTTTTCGTTTTTGGCTAACAAGATGGTCAAGTGTATGGCGAATACGGGACTCTCATTACTGGCAAACGCTGTTTTATGATCTTTTCTTATCGTGTCGTATATACTCTACATAATCTGCCTACCAAAATGTGAGAATCGGACCACGCCCCTCGACTCTCGTCTTTGGTTGAGGTTCTTTCAAGTTGTTATCTCACCCTCACCACGAATAACGAATGCATATATAATTTGTTTTAAGTTGCAAAGTAGAACTTTATTCATTGCTCCTTCATTTTGTTTTCAAATTCTTAATGCAATCTTCACATACACACGCGCACACACACATTTTTTCTAAACAACTTTTCTCGACGTTTTGGACCATTCAGACTGTCCAGACATGAAAAACACGAAAAAAAAAAAATTGCACGAAAACAAAGCTTCCTCTATTAGGAAACAAAAACTAAGTTTTTACTGACTTTTTAAATCAAACCTGCTTAACTCATTTATTCTCACCTTCTAAATCATGAAACGAGGAAAGCGTCTCACCGGTTCTAAACAAGAAAGACAAATCGATTTTTCTCACATGTAAAATCGAAAACGTCTCGCGTGTACGGATCCATTCCATCTCTTTTATAAGGTGAGTAACGCCCATCTCTCGAATGGTTGAACAATTTCTCAAAAGCTACCGA
The DNA here is from genome assembly GCA_964016905.1 of Perithous albicinctus. NCBI lineage: Eukaryota > Metazoa > Arthropoda > Insecta > Hymenoptera > Ichneumonidae > Perithous > Perithous albicinctus. The sequence goes on along the minus strand of OZ024691.1, from coordinate 24,254,759 downwards.
GAGAACTCCTCACGAACACTCTACAGTGCTAGATTATTCGTGTTGCCGTGTCGAGTCTCATTCATCACGGGATTCTCCAAGCGCGCGAGACCAGATGAAATATACTCTTGTTCCAGCGTGCACCACCTGCATTGTCTTAGACCGAGAAAACTTTTGTACTTGCATGCCGGCTCGATCTCTTGTCTACCATTGTTTTATGTCTGCAATGGTGTTACGACGCAGTCTACGGGCGGCTTTGTACGTCTGTAATTCGACCGGTCGACTTCCCTCATCCGTTTCGAGCAATTCGTTTCACAACTCATCGTCTCGATTTTGCGATTACCGGCACGCTTTTCTCAGTCGGTAGATGAAGAGGGATGACCGCTCTGGACCAGCAGCAGGTACTTCAAGAATTATCCCTTGCGCGTGTCAGAATCCGTGCTAAGATTTTTTCCGCCTATTGTCTTACTTTTACGCTCCGATTTCGTACACGAGAGCGGTAACATCGTTCGGTTGCTAACCATTGTCTTACGCGTGCCAAGGAACAATGCGATTAAATGAGAAAATTTCGATTCGCTTTTCCAAGCTCGAACGCGCAGCTTGTCGGAACACTTAAGTCTCACCTCTTCGTGTCTATTGTACTCGAGGGACCACCGAACACGAGTTGGGCTGGTAGAAGGCGGTTTAATCTTCGCGCCCACGAAGAACATCCCTTCTGTTGCCGATTTTTTTCAATCTTTACAACACATCTGCCTGCTGAAGCAGGTATTTTCGACGAAAATAATGTTCAATCGAGCGTACGATATTTGACAAGTAAGATTAGGTACAGTAAAATTGACTGCACTGATAATGATTGAATGTTATACAAATAATTCGATATTTTCATTGAAGATTCTTAATAGCATATCAAGACTGAAGTCCTGTAACTGGAAAAATGTTCTTCATTTTTTCGAATTAAAAAAATTCTTCTTATTTATTTCCTTTATTTCCACACAAGAATTTTATATATTTCAAATATATTTGTAGCAGCAAAAGTTTGTAAGTGTCATATATAATCGCAATTCGTGTATTTTACCAAACCATTTTGTGCGTCTCAATAAAATTGTAAACATCTTGGCGTAACGAGAGCTGTGTACACAGATAGCGCTAATTACTGACAGTCAATTACAATACTTTAGTATCAAAAGACATATCTCAATATTTTTACTGACGCCGTATTGAACAAAAAGGTAAATGAAAAAAAAACTTGAGCTATAATCGATGAATGATTGCACGGTGATTCATTGAAACGAGTTTAATTCCTCTCGGCAGACACCCGGTATAAATCGTTCTCGTTCCAGCTCAATCCGTAACCGCATCATCTCCAGGCGAGGCTCGCGCTCATTAACGATATTAATCCGGCTGGTCCGCATTGATAATTCGCCCATTCATCAGGCCCATCTCGCGATCTCCGAGTGCACGAGAGAGTTTCGCTCACTTCTTGCGATCTTGGCCGGCGCGCGTTCGTAAAATCGATTAAAGTGATGAACTGCCAAGCTCAGTCGAATAGCCAGATCGAGTCGAGACGGTCCTGTATAAGCAAAAGATGACCGCTGCGAGACCAAGGGAGATGGTATGGGGGCGTTTGTAGCTGCTGCCGTTCCTTTCAGAGACACAAGCGACGATGAGACTCACGCACGCGATAGACCGACGACTCTAATTCCCTTGAACAATGCATCAAACGACGAGGGAGATCCACTCAGTCGTCCGCCGAATGCCTCATCAAGGGGCTATGCGATAATGAGGGGGGTTGCCCCCATCATCCTGTGGGGTTCCACGATGCTTAGACTGGCCCCCTTTGCTGGCTCGCAACCTCTAAGCGGATGATTCGTGGCTATCCACTCTCAATCCTCCTCTATGCTCATTCTTATCTTTCTTTTCTAGTTTAAATTTTATGTTGACTCTAACAACGTATGAATAAAAGAACGACTGCGTTAATTCATTCGAGATACGCTCATTCTAGTTTCTCGTCTGGCCTGAGACATTGTGTCCTATACCTGGTTGTAGGGCTACACATTTAGATCACTGCTGTTCAGCTAAATCTTTTGCTTTTCTTTTTCCACGTGTTCTGCTGTTGTTGGTTATAATTATGTTTTTCTGACGTGACTTGACACACGAGACACCTTATCTTGAGATCTGAACAAAAGGAAGAAGGAGTTTCAAACCTTGGTATCCTTGTCCTGCTAGACACAAAGTTTTGCCCTTCGATATCGATAGAGTTTTAGGTCCTCAGTTCAGCTTCGTAGCTGTGGGGGAGATCGGGGTTAGTTGGGTCAAGGGCAAATAGAGTTAAACTCGTTTGAGAATCAACCGTAGCACTAAGCCTTTTAGCTCGAAGTGGTCGTATTAAAATCACTAACAAAATGTAAGACGTAATAATGTAAAGAAATGTAAAACTTATCCCCCAGCACCGTCAGGGCGATTGCTTCGGACAATGCTGATTGAATAAGAAATAAAAGGTCACAGTTTATGTAGTTTGAGAATGACTGCAAACAAAGGCGCTGTTTTTAACCCGCTTTACGAAAGCCAATAAAACAAAAAATCAAAAGCAAAATGTGACCCAACTTAGCCCCGGTCACCCTTAAGGTTGTGAGTATCGGATTCATCGGCAGGTGAGTCACAGGTGACTGTCGAAGATGCGAGATTCTCGACTCACGCATTCTGGACGGCCGCTCATCTTCCATCGAGAAGAACTCTGCGCGCACTGACCGAGGCTTCCACGACGGGGGGTGCAGGTACCCCACGGCGCGGTCTCTACGCTAAATCATTTCGATTATACCCAGCTACGGCCCGATTAAAACCTCCAGATAATTACACCAAGGATCAGAATGTTTCTCGGCGTCTCCTATGAACAAAATAAAATTCAGCGAGATAATTTCGAGCGCGAATTTTCCATAGTTTTTTCAGGGCTTCCCATAAATTTCTCGAGTCTCACTATTGTTCTTAGCAGTGCTCCGGTGGTCTTGAGTAGGTATTACAGAAAAATTTAATTTTCTAAAGAATGGTCAAGCTTACAGATTCAGCATGTCCCTCTGGCGCTTTCGTTCTAGTTACGCTGTCCAGATGGCACCGCAAAACTGAGGTACTATTTATTATTATTGTTTTTATAGATATCGCCTATTTGGCTCCCCCAATTTATTACATAAAAATGTACTAAGGAACTAATTTTATTTCTTTATTTACTATATTGCGTGAACTATTGTTATGAAATTTTAACGAGTAACGAGAAGGAGAGAATATTATTTCTTTGTATATTTTAAAATTTTTTTTTTTTCGCGCCTTTATTTTTAACCCTTCTATTTTTCAGCCCCATTACCGAAAAAGTGTTTATTTTTACGCCAGCACCTAGTAATACTAATTCAGTCAATGTAGTAGTACAAGAAAAATTCTTATTTTTAAATAGGAAGACGTATTTGAATCTGTACGCCACCTAAAATCTATCCTGCCGAATGTCTTTTTTGTCTGAACCAACCCAGTGTGTGTGTCACCCCAATTTTTAAATTATAATTTCATGTGTCTGAGCCTCGACTCTCAGCTTTGTAATACATACAATTTGTATTCATGGTTTGAGCCATACGAGCCACTTTATTCCGTTGACTAGTATTCTCGACAACAATAACGAAAAAAAGGTTCCTTTCCAAAGGATATTTCATCGTCTTCTCTCGTGAGTATATCTTCGAAACATTGTCGTTTATATAAAGTCGTTGCCATGAAAGGGCCAAACTGGCTTGGCTCGTGAACCACTGCCTCGTTATATTCCCTATGTATTGCGTCACCCTTATTTTTAAAGGATTATTTCTCGCTCGATGTGGTTAACTCTTCACTGTGGATGTGGTTTGGTGTGGTCCCTGAGGGCGCATATACACCCGGGTCCTCTCTCAGTGCCTTCGCTGCCAGAAAGGCGTGCCTAAACAATGAAGTTTATGGCTAGGGCCCTGCGGGAGCGACTTGGCCATTAAAACAATCGACAGTCGTGTGCTGTTCCACTGTGCTTTGGGCTCTCTGAGCCCAGCATACATACATACGTTACTATACCCATGTTGAGAGCATCAAGAGGGATGCAAATGTAGGCGCGAGGAGCACAATGGCGTCCCACACAAACGGACTACGGCAGTAAATACCAGTATAATTGCCAGGCTCAAAAGTTAAGACGCTTTTAGTCGCTCTCACTGGTCAACCAGCAGAAGCAGCACCGAGAATCGAGCCCGAACGTTTGAAACGCAAGCGCCGCGCGTGCGTTTCTCTTCGATGCAAATTTCAAATGAGCCTGCTCGTGAATCACTGACGATCTGACGCTTGAAATGCTCGCGTTCCTTGGCATCTATTAGCGAATGGAAGTGGTAGGCACTATGTCGCTTCCCTGAAAATTAAATTAGTAGCTCTCTTATATAGCTCGCACCCCACGATTTCGCGACCTTTATCCAACGAAATATCTTCGCGACGTCTCTGAACGGTGCTAATAGTGATTCATGGCAAGAAATGCAGCTGGCATCAAATGTTAGGCGTCAGTTTCTTTGGAGAAGGGTAGAATAGAAATAGGTCAATGGAATACAATAATAGAGAGATCCTTGGTTAAGAGGCGCGATAAGGACGACGAGACTGACGGTCCTTCCTGCCATAAAATCTTGGGACAAATGCCAGTTATTGTTTTAAGGATCGTTCACGCTCGATACCGAAAACTTACCCCTTTTTATGGTACACACATATATATACTTATGAATTGCAAATTTTTATTAGCCGTATCAAACGAATCAATCAAATTGAAAATAATAATTAAAAAAAGAAACTAAAATATAGTGTTCCCGTAGCACTGTTGCTGTAGCATGTTTCTGCTAATCCTCTTACAATCCACAGGTAGGCATTAATGCTTCCTAATGGGATTTTTATTCGAACGGAGAGTGAACTGCGCGAACGAGATTGAAATCAGTAGAAGGATTTTTGAGGAGGCTATATGCTCAGGTGGCGCCGGCGTCTCGATGCCGAACAAACCCAATATCGCTACCTATAAGCCACACTAGTGAAACTCTTGTTTACTTTAGATTCAATTTTAGATAAAGACGCGGGCACCTCCTAGGTTCCCGGCATTATGCGCCACGGCAGTTCCGTCATTGCTGGTTAACTTTGTTTTCCTTCGTGCTCGTATCTTCTCTCTCTCTCTCTCTCTCTCTCTCTCTCTCTCTCTCTCTGCTTCACTCTGCTTCCTCTGATACACCGAAAACTTAGATAGTCCTTCCGTCGTGGATTAATTAAATGACAAACTGACAAAGAAGTTCTATAGATTGTAATTTTTGTTTAATTTTGTTGTAGTCGATTAATCACTGTGAGAATATGATATATGTCTAGATGTTTCTTTTATAACTTAACAAATTCAATTATAGTAATAATTGTAATTTAGAAATTCTGTTTTGATTCATTATGCACTACTGTATACTCGATACATGGTACCTGCTGGGTGACAATAACTTGGTTGAGTCTACAAGTATTTGGTAATGAATAATTTTTTTACATTATACCGAATAGTAAATCTTTAATGAATCTGCAGCACATTTTCCATAGTCCTAAAGTTCAATTTACAGATGTTAATTTTTGTTCTGAATCTTTTTAAAACTCTCTTTGGAATACATAGCTCATTACATGATCAATACAATATTGCATATGTAATATGCTAGCAAATATGTTGCTACGGTAGCAATACTTGAAGGTCGTTTTCCTTCAATGTTATCTATGAAATGAAGTTTGGTACGTCTCAAAGACATTAAAAAAGATATTAAACTGGTAGAATTCATGCGACATTTTTATAATATTTTTTTAACGAACAAAAATTCAACTTTTTAGCAGAATGATTCCTAAAGCTCTCGAACATAGTACTCTCGGTAATCAGACTTATTGGCATAACCTATGGTTTTCAGCTTACGCAAAACGCTAAATGCATAACTTCAATAGCCTAGCTTGTAGTTCTACGAGTCGAGCGTTCCATAAACACTTCATATTATCATACGTAAAATAAATCAGTCGCATCGACGCTACATCAATACTGTCATCCATACGATTACGCACCCTTGCTTACGCAATCTTGTTTACGCACTCTTGCCGGCTACATTAGTCAGGTTAAATAACGATCTTCAGTTTGCGTCAACGTCCGAAAGTCGTAATAGTGCTAAATACCGCTATGGCGACGCCACGGTTGAACACTGAGCCATTCCAGCAAACGTTCCTAGACGTAACTATGGAAGACTATCGAATAGTACGAGCCACGTAAATGATAACGCTTCACGATAGCAATTGAAGTGCGTAAACAAGGTATCTTAGTTCGTTTAAAATCTGTCGCTCAACTTCGCTTGGAGGTTACACAGTGGTCTTTGTTACGTAAACAATATTGAATATGCTAGCCTAGTTGCTGATGACTCAGAGCCCGAATATCACTCTACGGTGTAATCTAAAGTACAAGAGCGAGATTCACACGCTCGCTTCTGCCTCGCTATAGCACGCGTAACCAAAAACGAAACGCACAATGGCTTCGTGAATCTCCAGAGTCGCTCGACGCCCAAGCGCTCATGGCTACCAAATGGCCAATTCGTGTTTGTAGATTGCCTCTATCTGGGCACCCTGCAGCGCGCGTACCCAACTGATTGCCGTTTCCTCTTTCCGCACAAAGAGACAAGTTTCTGAGTGCCGGAGAGAGAGAGAGAGAGAGAGAGAGAGAAGGTATAGTACCTATGCTACAGCATGCATATACTATGTCATCGAGTAGTGTAGTTTCGAGAGTTGGCTTTAGATCACACCGCACTTTGATTTTACATGCAATGAGATATATTTAGCTTGCAGCACGCGCCTCGGGTGATTTTGACTCATTCCTAAAAAGTGATCATCATGGGCATTCCTTTAACATCCATTATTTTACTTTTTTTTTAAGTCATGACGCACCCTCTGAGAAAAGGATTACCAAAGTTTTCCAGATAACAGCTCCGAAGACGCCAGGTGTTATCTCGTCTAGCAGTCAATGGATTTTCTTTTTAACCCGCGGAAGCTTTCAGTTCTCGTGCCTCATCTTAAGTCCCGAAGGATCGGTAAGACCGAGACGCCTGCCGAGCAGAGTTTATCAGCGAGAACGTCCATTTCGTTACACGCATTTAGGCCTGGATGAACCGAGCCCGGGGGACCACTTACTCGGTAGACGGGCGGAGGCTTATCGACGCCCGGCTTGTGCCGATATTGACCAATATTGATTCTCAGTGGGTCTTAAAGTTCGTCTTGAAAATGCTCGGAATACCCTCTAGAGCATTTCAGATAGTACGAGGCGACAAATTGTGCATCTCGAACTTTCTATGGCGTTGGATAGGCCATCGGTGTATTTGTTGGTGCTACAATCTCGGTGTCTGGACACTTCTCATCTGGAATGACGTCAGCGACGTCTAAACCTGGGTCAGGAATTTCAGAGCGACTGGAAACAACCGATGCTCATCGGTGATGAACGCTATATTGGAAAGAGGAACCTATATATGAGTTTTTCTTTCTAAATGTAATGAGTAATTTATAATACTGAAATATACAGTCATTATTACTAAAATGAAATTAAATAATTTTATTCGATATTTTTTTTTTTACTGCTGGTCAATAAAAATTGTTTATTTGAGATCTAGAGTAGTTAGTAACTATGACGAAGCAGGTTCCACGGACACAATGGGTTACTTATGCGCTGCATTCTGAACAGCGAAATGATTGTACAGATGCAAAAAACTCTAGGCGTCGAAAAGAGACGTCTGAGCGACGCAATTGCCGTTGGTGGTCAAAAAATTTGTAACCAAAACTTCTCGCGTTCCCTTTGTTTAGGCTACCCCCTTCGGGGATTAATGAACTCCGAGAAGTGCGCATAAGTGCGCGGCATATAACTATATCCCAGCGGTGCCCTAAGCCCCCAAAATATGGCCCGTGAAATATTTCTAAACACCAGCGAGCGGAGCGGTAGTCCGGCAAATCGGTCTCCCGAAACTCTCGCTCGGGTCTTGAGAGAGTTAAAGCCAAAGCACGCGTATAATAATAGCTAATAAAGTGGACGCGAGCCGAGCTGCCTGTGGCAGGGCAGGTGGCTTTCTCTGTTACTTCACTATGCACGGGGCACACTCCGGTTACCGTCGGTGAACCTTCCAAAAATCACCGGAGGCTGAAACCCGAACGAAGCAAGTACCACATTACGCGTTTTAGTACCAAAGAGCCTTTAGTTGCCGTAGATTCGTCTACACGAGAACTCAAGATGAAAAAAAAAAATAATACATGTTTTCATCGATTCGGAATACAATTAGATATACCTTGTCGAAAAAATGAAAGTACCTGCTGGGAAAGAAAGGGCAATTTTAGGACAGTAAGTGGTCATCACTTCTACCCCTGCGGGAGAATGAGGCGCAGACCTTGAAGACGATCTCCGGAGCAATATATATTAATTTGTATTATTATTATTATTACTATGTAAACCACGCGTGTCTCGTGTTTAAAGAAGACTATATTTAAACAAGAAAAAAATCATTTTTTTAACGTATTTAAATTGCATAAAATATATTTGATGAAATAGAGAATAATTTTTGAATTATTTAAAATTACTTTCAAGTCTTCCGTAATTTTCAGAGGAAATAAAAAAAGTGCATGTAGAAAATGCTTGACACAGGTAAAATGTTTTTTTTACTTATAAAAAATATATAAAAACATGGCCACAATATTATCTAGAATTCACGTACTTAGTTTCACGTAAAAATGATTAAAAATCATATTTGAATTGATCTTGTACTCACTTTTTGAGTAAGTATTAAGAATTTCATACTTTAATTTATATGTCGTTAGGCACTATCAGGAGACTATAATCTATTCGTCTATACTTAAGTTGCGGAATCTTCCTCCCTGTGAACTCCTCATATTAAGGATATTATCGAAATAGTTGAAAAAAAGGCCTATCAAAAATTTATTGTGGGATTATTAATTTTATATGTTTAAAGTTACTAGATAGTCTCCCGATAAGAGCCAATACCCATCCAGGCAAAAAAAGTGGTTTTATATTCTCCCTTCTCTTACAACATAAAACCAGTGTTCGTAATATATACGTGTCGAGCCGTCTTCGTGATATCCCACAACCGCTGTATTCAGCGTTCCACGCATTCGTCACTACAGGCGTTACGCCACATTAATGTCAGCACAGTGGAGAGCGTTACCACAGGGGCTGACGTTTCGCTGGTCAGCGGACTGATATTTAAGGCCTCTTCTACAATGCTCGGCATTCAACTCCACTTGAATGTCTAGTCTACAACCAAAGAATTACATACAAAATACAAGACCCGAGAAATCGGAAATGAACCAGCCACAATACAACTTCAGTCTCTGAGCTCGCGTTCCGCATCATTGGATATATTCATGATTCAGATGGTTGTCGTCCTCCGTTCTGCCTTGTGATTCAATGAATATTCAGTATCTCTTCAGTAAAAAAACAAAAGAAAGAAAACCTCGGCTAAGCGATCAGCAATGAGGGAGTCCAAGTTCGAAAAACGCAGCTGGGGTTGTAATATCGGCAAATGGAGATGGTTCCACATGAGAGTCGTGCACCGCGATCGTTTGCGAGCTCTGTCAGAGAGAGAGAGAGAGAGAGAGAGAGAGAGAGAGAGAGAGAGAGAGAGAAACAGAGATGAGCCCAGTTTGTGTGTGGTGTGCCTCACCCGCCCACGCTGCCAGACAGAATAAAACTACGCGAGGACGGTCGTAAGTACCGAGGAAGTACTCGCGGGGGAAGCGTGCCCAGGCACGATCTGCGGGTGCGGGCGCCCGCCGGTCACTCTTTTCTTCCTCTTCTCCTCATCCCTGAACCGACATCGCGGCCGCCACTGCCTCCTTCACCTCCTTCTTCTTCTTCTTTTATTTTATTTTATTTTATTGTATTTTTTTTTACTCGAAGAGGGTCGTCGAAGTCGATATAGCCCCGGAGCGCCACAACAGAGAGAACAGAGAACTCTTCGGACTCCTCGCACGAATAATCGGAGCGCTACGTAACGCCGCTTTACAGCTCCGGTCCAGTTGTAACGCTAATGCCCTCGTGCATTCTGTGTGGGCGTGTCTCGATGTAAGAACCCAGAGTGAAAGAGAGAGAGAGAGATATATATATAGAAGGCGCGCGTGCACGATCATTACTTTGCGGGATTTGCAATTGGTCGTAAATGCCCCTAGGCTTCGGCCTCGCGTGCGACGTTCGTACGTGTCTCTGTGTGTATATAATTTTTTTTATTCGTTCCTTTTTTTTCGTCTATACCCTCACACTTCAAATCTATACTGTATCATATTTATATCTACTCTCGCGGGCCAAATAATTTTTTTTGTTGTGTTTATAGACTACGATCTGACCTTCAATTGATCTAGGAAGACTCTGTTGGGTTGCAACATTTCGGACATTAGAAGTTGCCGCATGAGTCAACGTTACTTGGCTTATTTCTATACGTCATTGAGAGACTTCTTTTCAATGTAGTCATTTGCAGATAACATTTGTATGGCTAAGTATATTGAGAAATCACAAATGTCAACATAACATTTGCTAGGTAGATTTACTATGTTCTACCCCAATAGTCATATGAGGCAATCTACTGTACTATACGAAAGTATACTTTATGTTTTTTAGAATTTTTTTTTCTAAGCAATTTAGGAGCTGCAATATTTTTTTACCTATTTATATCTGCGAATACGCTATACGCTAGTCACTTTTTCTGCTTGGGTCCATGTATATAGACTACTTAAAGACCCCACCATGAGAGTCTACATAGAGACACCACGAGACCCCCTTCATCGTTACCACCAGCGTGAGAATATCGAATACACACCCACAAAGCTCATGAATACCTCGGAAACATTATTGCATGATAAAATGAAAAACAACAGAAGATCATCGAGAAGAGCTCTCCATTTATTTCATTCGACACGATTAATTTCCCGCGGCGATTTGCGGAGCCCTCGTAAATGTGCCCTCGTTGGTGCGTTCGATAGAAGTGGATGCATTGTACCGAGAAGAGAACCTTACATAGCCTTGTCCTCGGGTTGCGAGAGGTACACCAAAGGTATCGCTTGCGTATAGTTATGTCCAGCATCCAACACGATACCAGCTGTGCTTGTACCTTACCCGAGGCGCGTTGTTCCCTCGAACCAGGGTACAACCACTATAGGTATGCGGTATACAAGGAAAGGGTCTCGCTGATTTTTAATCGCTAAACTGCCGTAACGTAATAACCGTTAATAACCGCGCCTTTGCCGGTGTGCAACGAGTGCCGCTAAGTATCGAGAGGCCGGAGAACGCGCGCGCGCGCGCTCGCACGCGTGGGTGCCAAGCCCTCTCGTGCGCTCTCTCGAGAAACTCAAGACCGCTTCACGACAGGTTGTTGTATCGCGTCGAAGCACGGAACGTGCGCGCTCACGGGCGTCCACCACTCGACAAGGCCTGATTGCTTCAGGAAAGGCGCACTATGGGCCTCTCGCGATATAAAAACTATATATATGTATATATTCCACCAAGGCTTGTAGAGAACATTAGATCCAAAAGAGCTTCAGCACGACCTGATGAAATCTTACTATAGTACATCAATGTCCTCACGAGAGGGCGTCGTGAAATTAAATCATGAGTCGTGACTTTACTCTCGCTCTCCTTTTATTTCCCTTCTCTTCGTATATCCACCGAAGAAATCATCGACTTGGAGGAGCACAATACACATAAAAGAGTCGTAGAAGACCCGAAGGACTCTTCGTCGGAGCCGTTAAAATATAAATCCAGCGAGAAAGAACTTTAAGCCCCTGGGTCTTGAACGTCAGGGCCCAGACAGACCGCGTCTCTCGGGTCACGGTATACGTTGTTTGGTTTTTTTTATGTCTTTCCTAAAGCTTTGTATATAGTATATTTGATAACCTATAAATACTATAGCATTAATATTTTAATATCCCTGCGAAGCGATTCGAAAAGGTGCTGAATAAGCGACTTGGGAAAGAGAAAGAGTTGGGGACATAAATTTTCGAAGGTTGAACGAGACCGTTATGGACGCATTTACCGACTAAGCGATTTTTATGCACAAACGCCGCGTTTGGCTTTATTGTATACTCTGTAAAGTAGAGACAGTACTTTTATGCAAGTATATCGAAGTCTTCTGAACCTGTGGCTGAGGTGTTGACACTTTATATTGTAATAAGGGGACCGTAAGGTGCTTGTGTGTACCTGTGTGTGTGTGTGTGTATGGGAGAGAGCGTTGAATGCTTTTCTGGAGAGCTTTACTGCATGTGGGTCGGAACGGCTCTCTCGCCTTTTATCGTATTATTTCTTCGTCTGCTTTTATGACTACGCGTGCGCCGCTCCACGACGCATGGTTCTTTATTCACTGCTCGGGAGGATATCTGAATTCGACAGTGGGTCGCTTCGCCCTCTCTCAATCGAGAATACGGCAACGGTCGTGGAACTGCACACACATACACACACACACACACACAGAACTTGAATTTAACATCTGTATTCTCCTGGTGTCTTCTGAAACGCCCGCGCCTCGTGCCTTTTACACCTACATCTGTCGATATCGCACTCCGGCTTTCGACGGAATTGCCGATTCTGTTGAGGTGCTGAACCAAGCCATTTGATAGTCTCATATCGAAATAATATTTTGTTCTACTCGTCCTTAAGTGCTTTCATCGTGAATTTGCAACTTTCACGTCCACTATTCTTTGGGTATTTTGGAGATGGCGCTTGATTTTTATTGTACTCACATTGCTTTTTATTCATCATTTTTATCTTGTTTTCTGTCCAGCAAAGAACCGGAAATACTAATATTCCATTTTTATGGTAATTTAAATCATTGCATTTTATTTTAACTAGTATTTTCATTTGATTTTGTTTTAACAGAAAGATTATAGCCCTAGCAACTTTTTAAATGGTATAAAAAAACCCAGGTCAGAATATTAAAACATGTAAGCGTCAGTTAATAATTTTTTTAAAAACATATAAAAATGATCTGGTGATTTTTTTATGTGATCAAAACACCAGTACGGACATTGTCCATCCGATTCATGTAGACTGATGGAAAAATGAAAACCTGCATTTTTTCGTTAAATCAGTGATAATATGAACATTTTTCTAAAATAAAAGTGTTACAGCGTTCAAGAATAACGAATAAAATTGTTCAGCGATTGAACCTCTAACGGTAAGGGTAAGACAACACATTTAACCCTCAAAACATTTACATTCCATGTGATTATACATATTCCTTGTGATTACGCAAAACGATTTTATTAAAGTTTGTCAACAAACACATCTGGATTTCTAATAAACGTAGTTATCTCTACGTTTATTAGAAATCGTTTATTAGTTTTGGAGAATTATCCAGCTCGGCTCTCGACTTATCTCCAAGCCTTGGCTTGAACCTTTGTTTCCATAAATCACATACACCGTACTCGAGGAGCATGGCGTTTGTACTCGAGCAGCGAGGCTCTCCAAGAATGGGCAGGTGCTCGCGCGCGGCGTGCACCCACTGTCACGCTCGGTGCACCCGTGCCCGCAACTCTTCTTCTTCTTCTTCTTCTTCTTCTTCTTCTTCTTCTTCCTGTTCTGCATCGGTTTATCCTCACCCCTCTCCATTCTCTTCCTATATACACTGGGTTCCTTCGTCTTCCTTTCCTTTTCTTCATGTGCAAAGCACGACGATCCTGATGCTCGCCCTGCTCTTTACCCTCCGTATTCTTCTCCTTCTTCTTCTTCTATATCTTTTAAGTGCTTTTTTATGCGGTTTCACCGTTTCGCTCTTGCTCGCTATTCTTTTTGCTCGTCTTCTTTCGTCGTTCCTTACCATTGCTCGCTTGGTCCTGCGTTCCCGGACGCGCGCGAATTTTTGGCCCCGGCATACGGCGTAATTACCGCGTCCTGTGGTTTGCTGGTGGTTTGCCGAGGTATTAGCGCGCTCTTCGACTACAGGTGGTCCCGCTCGTCCACCACGAATATTTCGCGAATATACGAAGGGCATTTCAGCGGGCTTCGAGTTCATGCGTCGAATGGGAGAGCCACAAAGCTTCTCGTTCCTCCCTTCTTCCATTTTATCCTCGCGAAAGAGACGCTCACGAAATTATACATGAGCAGGTCTATAGAGTATATTCTGTCGGATAAGCGACGCGCTTCTTGCTTGCGAGAGCAGAATAACACGGAGAGAAGCTGTGAGCTTCTTCGCCACGCTAAGCGCACACCGAGCTCACCCAGAAGGAAATATGAGGCGAATCTTGAGGCACTTTACGTTCGCCTTCGGTGCTGCCTCTTCACCGAGTACTATCGAGAGGCTTCTTCTTACCCTCTCTGCTTTCGTCTCTCACGGGAGTTAAGATGCGAAAAGCAACGGCGAAGGTCGCGAGGGGCAAAAGTGCTCCAGTACCGCGAGCCCCACACACAACAACAGCAACATCGGCCACGCGTAACTATCCTCTGACCAGTAAACCTACCTACCTGACTGCCAACCGTTCTTGCTAGTAGCTTGGGCACTATTCAACCACCCAGAAAATATGCAGTTGCCGAGAGAGGCGTGGTTTTGGTACTCAAACGTTGCCCCGTGATCTTACAAAGATGTACTGCCAGTCCGGCTTGCAAACTGTGGTATATCTGTAGATGCGTTCATTGCACGCCACAAATGTTCTTCTTTTTCGTTTTCTTTTCTTCTGAAAGAGTATTTAGTTACGTAAAAAAATCTGTTTCAAAAGGCTCATTTTGTTGCTCATTGCAAATGAATGGCCGCTTCAAGGAGAGTTCGAGGTGGGTCTGGGAGTATTATGGTAAATGATGTCCCGCTTTGTTACCCTATCAGTAATGGGCATCCCAGATAATATGTGACATATGTAACATATCAGTTAGAATAATATGGAATTGGATCTGCGACTATTGGCTGACTACTTGATGTGGCTAGTACATCACGCGTATGTTTATTATACCGAAGAGTGAGCAGTAGTGGAAAGCTCTTGGCTTAGACCGACATCTCATATACCTCAGGCGTTTTTCTCTTGTTCTATCTCCACTCTTCGCTAAGTTGCGAGTCTATAGAGGTTACTCGGTTGTAATAATGACTGGTCGAGAGACCCTCAAGTACCTTGAAAATGCCTACTATCCTACAAGGGAGAAAAGCACTTTCGAGTGGACCCACACACAAGGTACGTACATAGTCACGGTTACTAAAGGATAGTTCAGTGGCAACGACGTCGCTGCATTGCCCGTAGGCATAATGAAGAATATTTCGCTCGTTGCTCGAGTCCGCGTAACCGGAGACTCGCCCCTCGAGAAACTCCGCGACCGCAAACCGAGACTCGCAGTTTCAAGAGAATATGCCATGAAAAGTTATAAGGCACAAGTTTTCAGTACTCTGATGTTGGCCTTTCCTACCGCACCGAGACACACTCGCTGCGTGTAATCGGAGATTCCGCGAGTCGTGCGTCCGTGCTTACGTACATACAGCAGCAGTGAAACTGGTTTTTGAGGTGGGAGGGCTTTGGCGAATGATGCTCGATAACTTTCGAAAAATCTGGCGCGCGCCGGTCTCGTTCAATCGAACAAGACAGAGATCGACGATCAATAAATGGAAATTCGACAGCCTACAATCATTTCTCCGCTCTTTACTCTCGTGAACGATGAAATTTTTGCTCGGTAGAATATATGGGTCAGTAGATTCTTGATGACAAATTGCTTACTCACTGAAAACTCGGTCGTTGAGAACAAGAAATATGAAAAATTGACGAAGAATAATGAAGTCGGAGCATCGAGTCATCGAGGGTGGGCAGCTTAACGTATTTACTCAGTTCTTTTTTATGCTGAGGAACAATCATCGTTTTGTAATGATGCCGCAATACCAGGAAAACTCGTTTTGGTTCATTACTATCCCTATATACAGTTACAGTTCAGAATAAATTTTACAGTTTTTAGTGAGCGATAGTTTGTGCCACTAAATATAACTCAGCAGTTTTTAGATATACGCGATGGTTTTCTTGAATGGAACATAATCATAATGATCTATGAAAAAATAGGCTCATAAAAAAACCAGTGTTGGTCTAAAAATTATCACAACACTGGTTCCGTGTTGATCGTTTTTAGATCCTAAATAAAAAAGAACCTAAAAAAAACCCATCGTTCACTTATTGACGACAGTTCATTTCCTGGTATATTCACTCTACTCTGAAACAACCTGTACGTTGCATATGTCTGTAGGGTAGAGAAGAGAAATGCACCTGCGATATAAGTATGACTCTGTTATGCACAAGCTCTGAGAGCGCAGACTGGAAAAAGGGTTGGATTATCGAGAGCACTGGGTTCGAGCCCCCCAATTTGATCGCCCCGAAGAGATATCTGATCCACCCTCTTGCGATGAAGCCACTTCGCGGAAATATCGATGAGAGCTCGACGTATGTAGTCGTACTCCGCGAACCGTTCAAAGCCCAATGGTTCTTTTTCAAACCTGTACATACCATAACATACTTCACGTAATACTCGAGTTCTTCCCGTATAAATCTGACAGGCGTGAAATACAAGGGGAAAAAAGAATTGGTTGTATGAAAACACCATACATGCATGAGTAACGCAGGTATACCGAAAGTATAGTGCCATAGGTGGATAACGTGGAAACATATGAGAAATATGCATGTACAGTGTACACAACGCCGATAAATTATTTTTCTTACATCCACATGTAAGAAGTATACGGCAGACAACGTATAGCAGCGGCCTCGGACGACTTTCACGTACTCTCTCGCGCGCGTGGTGCTGTTGGTGCGGTACAGAGCGGTTTCGCCTCACCCGCGAGCATATTCGCGTTCACTCGCGATGTATAAAATTCTCGACATGATAATTTTGAGATTTATGGACCACGCGGAGGGGCCACCAGCGCTAGGGAACGAGCTCCGATATATACACGAACGTTAACGACGTTGATTTTACCCCTCGACGGATGTATAACCGTCGTCTCACTCACGCATATCGTCTTTCTTATATTTCTCCGCTTTAGCGCTTTACTTTTCTTCTTCGTAGATTTCTTGCGACTCTCTTGCAAAAGTCTTATAACTACATATCGCCCTGTTCGTTCTTTTCGGTCAAGACATTTCTACCCAATTGCTTGCTCGGGTAATTCGCCAGCACTAAAGAATCCAGGAATTTATCGCCGTTGGTAATATTTACGGTTTGGCCGTATGAATATTCAGCCGTGTTTATTTTACGTGCTCGACGAACTCACCCGCTCTCGCTTCCTCATACACGGCGCGGGCGATGCGCACACATTGAGCTTCGCCACTGGACCGCCGACCGGGTCAGGGGTTAATGAAACCTTGCGAAAAAATGCAAATAAGTTGTGTGCCGCATGCCGTATCGTGCCGTCGTGTCGTCTTCGTTGTCCTCCTTTTTCTTCTGCCTTTCGTCTCCTCCCCGGGCGCTACTTTCGAGGGTTAAAGTATTCGTGCGAACGCGGAAAGAGTCTCGCGATTATTCGTGCTCGCTTCAGGCTTTTATGCGCGTACCGTGTATAAACGCGTATGTACGTGTTTACCGGCAAAAATCAGCCAGCGCACTCGTACCTTTTTTTTTATACATTCACACCAGGCTTTCGATTTTTTTTACCGCTTTTCGATGAAGTGTACAAATTTATGCGCGGGAAAGAGGATTCTCTAGAAAGTCTCACGGTGTACTCTTTTATCATTTGCATAAGACTGCGAGCCAACGGCTATCATTGACTGACAAAGAAATGTCACAAAATGAAATGTATAGCTCATCAGGCTTTCTCGTGCAAGGGCCGCACTTGTGTTCTGTGCCATTTTTTAATTTTATGCATAACAAAAGTAAACCTAATATTCCAAAATACCAATAAGGTTGCTGGTTAATGGTAGATTATAGTGGTTTCTTTGCCATAATATGAATTTTTAAATGTTTGCAAAATGTTCCTCACTCTCTGCCTGGCTTATTTGCAAAATGTTGAGATACCAAGATTTTTTGTCGGCTTTAAAAAAAAAACATCCGAGTGCAGTGAGTATTAAAATATGCATATCATACTCTTACTATACTGTACAAATATAGATTATCCAGATTACCCAGCATTCCCGGATTACCCAGAATTTATTACATTCTTTTACACATACATTTTTAAATTTTGGATTCTTTTTCCAGTTTATTGACTTTCCCCATACTTGAAAATATTTCTACCAGTCAGCGGGAGAAGTTTAAAAATAAAGCCGTAAATTTGCAAAACTATGCATAACAGCATCAAGTTTGATTGGCCTCTTAATAACAAGATTTCTACCTGATTACTTATGGTAAGTCTTGTTATGCTTCATATATCTTGAGCAAAAACGAGAAGATCGTTCATTAACGATGATTCCACAGGTGTATGTACATTTCCTTAATTTCCAGGCGAATGATGAGGAGTGGTGAACGAGACCATGCGACAGGTGTACGTAACACGGTAGTTCAGCTTTGAGTCTCGTTCGCCTGCGTTGCGAGTGCCATATGGTCGGGATAGTATCGTAGTCAAAGCAAGCAGGAAGCTCACGATGTTGAGCGATCGTAATAGGATAGTTGCAGTAAGGAGATACGGTGCTGGAACATCAACGAGGCAGCCGGTAATTAACTCATCTTGAGGCAACATCGTGAGAAGTTTACTATCTTCGATCGGATCGATGATTAAGTGACTTTAACTTGGCCCTTGCCTTCCGGGTTTTCCTGCTCTATGCCAATCAGCTTCGTTCGCGATAATCACGTAAAATCTAATGCGCACGTACATTAAAGCAACGTTCCACTAGACACACAATATTCCCGTGATCGAAATGATTTACGGTGTTAATAAACTTTGAAAAAATTTGCATAATCCCCGGGCCCACGAGAGAGGGCTCGAACTCTCACCGCCAACTTTTCTTCTCTTATAAGCGTATACTACACATGAGTATACCTACGTGCAAGCCGCCACTATGGTTGACTTCATAATAATGTTGCATGATTTACAACCGTTTTGGTGCACCGATGCACCCGGTGCACCCGGACTATGTATGTAGCGCTTCGCTGTTGGCCCCGATTATCGCCTTCCCTCGTCGCGCTGTTAACTCCCGCGCACACGCCGCCCTTTCGCAAAACTCATGTTAATTATGAGACATTGTTTTAATTTTTGCGTAGTCTGGTACGCTTTATTATCAGTTCGGCAATGATTTACGACTGACGGTGAATATTGCTTTGCCGCAATTTGCAAAAAGAAATTTGCATGCTTCTCCACCCACTTGATCTCTGGCATCATCATTTTCAAAAAATCGGAACACCTTGGTTATTTTTTATTTATTTAATGTACCAAACTTTCTATGCAGAGAGTAAAACGGATTAACCCGATTAACCGTATTGATTTATTAGCCGTAAAAGTCGTCTTCAGGCATGAATACTCTAAACAGTAATGGGCAAACTAGTATGTTCTCCCAAAATAACTACTGACGTTTTAACGCAATAGTTGTGGGGGTTTAGTTGTCCTCGATAAAAGTTATAATCCCATTTCGATCCGTTTGTTTATTTATTATATAAATATTTTGATACTAATAATTTTTTTTACAATAACCAACTGAAATAAATGTCCACGTTAATTCGTTCGAAAATTCCATCAAAGAAATATAGTGTATATTGGGTTATGTATTCCATGCATTTTAATAACTCCTTTAGGATTTCATGATTATACTATTAAAAATATCCCGAGATAAGCAAAAAGTTTGGTTGAGAAATTTTCCTTGTCGAACGAAGTATAACGTGGCTCGGAATTTCTCAGTTGATCGCAGTGACCGCAAATTTTTTCTTCATCGAGAGTTACGATAAACCTTGAAGATAAACTCGGTTATCTCACCCTCTGACATAAGTTCAAACCGTTCATGTCTTTTTACTACCTCGTAGGCGAGATCGGGGCTAGTTGGTTCAGTTTTTTTCTTTTGATTTTTTCAAAACTTGCTCCTCGTTATAATAGTCAAGAGAATATATAACCTCTCTGGATAGAATTTAGCAAATTTATTTAAATTAGGCTAAAATTGTAGGCAAATAATCAATCTAGTCGCTTCTTGAGAAATCCTTAATTACCATTAAAAAATGTTGTTATTCAAAGAAAAAAATGGTTTTTGACCTCGAACTTCTACAGCTTCACTGAACATTGCAGATTAGCATTAAAAATGTGGCCTCTTAGGGCAAAGTCGCCTACTACAACCATACAATTAAAAAATGGACTCTATTTGCCTCTGACCCAACTAGCCCCGGTATCTCAAATACGGCGAAAAGCGCAGTCCAAGAGAGTGTACGTTTTGCGGTTTTTTAAGATAATTTTCGTGCTATATGACCCACGTCAGATACTTACCGGCCTTATACTTAGCGCCGACAGGGAGCGAACGATTTTTTTTATTTCGTCTCGTGTTGACGTATATCGAAGAGCGAGAGTGCGGCGTAAGTATCGCTGGCAAGAAAATCGGGCCCTCCGGGACTTTCAACTCTCCGTCGTTACCGAGGGACTAATTAGGCGCAATTAAACCCAGCCGAAGCGCCCGGTTGAGGTTTCAGATCTGGATGTCGGTGCTCACTCGGCGAGAGCGAACGCATCTGCGCTCACCGTTCTCGTGTCACGGAGTAATGAAAATCCTGAGTGCTTATGGGATCTCGATGAATTTATATTGCACCGGCCTTGATTCTCGTCGGTATCATACAGATCCACGAGCCTCGTCGTTCGACCCGCGGTCGCGCCACGATTTTTGCTGCTCCACACTCACGAAACATTCGCTCCGGCCTCCACCATGACCATATATTACCAGCCCCAATAAGGCCCGCTTTCGCGTGTATGAACTGTAAAAATGCATGAATTATTGATCGGTGCCCGATCTCAACTCCCAACGCCATTATTATCTTATTTTATTGGTCGTACAATCGTACTAAGAATAATTTCGATACAGAAACGATGCAACGCGGTGGAACGCTTTATGCAACCGGGACATTCATAATTGTCAGTTTTTTTTTTTTTTTTTTTTTTTCGTCGTATAACTTTGGACGACTTACGTACTCGAAGTCACGGTGATTGTGAACAACGAGGACATTAAGAATTTCCCTTGAGCCATGTGCAATATTGAATCTGCGATGGACTTCATTTTCAGATAAATCTGATACATAATAAACAGAAATGCAAAATATTTTTATATCTCCTTTTTATATTTTGTATCTGTTTTTGCATAATTATACGGTATCTTCTTGTGTCTTGTTAAATTTTGCGTGAACGAATGAATAAGCTATGGGGGAGGGGGTGGAGGGGGGAGAAAATAAGTTTTAGACTGATCACGCAATGTTTCGAAGCTCGAACAAGGCTCAGTTTCTAACGCAAATCTCGTTTGCTCACGCGCCAACGATGCTTCAGGTTGTGGATCGTGGCCAAATATTCTCACGATCTTCCTGCCTTCCTTTCTTCCTCGGGTGTGCCTCTGCAATACGGTGAATCTCGCGCGTGCATAACTTCGGCGCCCAATTAATAATCCCGAGGATGCCTAATTGCTGCGATGATTATGATCGCATATAACATAGGCTCTTCAAACTTACAGCCTCTTTTTAAAAGCTGCGTTCATCAGAGATCTCCGGCAAGCGATAAACGTATATCACGATTTTACAGCTGAGGAAATTTCACGAGCTGAATATGTTCCAATTTCAACGGGTGAATGGAAAGTATATGTGAGCATAGCCACTCTTTAATATCATGAGTTCACTATTATTTGCACTGTAATTTCGTTCACTTGATTTATGGAATTTTATGAAGGCCCCTCGCTTTCACTTGTTATGATTTAATGGAAAATAATCATACCGTTTAAGTCATCAAAATGTAACTATGCTTGAATTTTTTTTTTCGATATTTGCGTTCTTACTGGAGTCGCTAGGAAGTTCTAAAGGTACCATAAAAAATAAATTTACAATGTTAAAAAAAGAATCATGAAAAAAGTAACAATTCGGATTGTCGAAAAAAAAATAGTTTATATTTTAAGAATATTTTCTTAAGCTAGTAAAGTGACGAAAAATGGTAATATCATAGTTTTACGTTTTGTGAAAACAATTTCCAAAACTTGTAATTAATTATTTTCTTGCGGTAACAAAAAGCAATTATGTTATTTACATTTTTGTTTGCTTTTGTACTATTCATCTATGAAACAAGAGACATAAACATTTTTGCTTGACAAATATAATTCTAAAAATTGTAAATAATTATGGATAAAAGTGGATTGGTTCATTTTTTTACTATATACAGTTCCTATTTGAAATAAAGATAAATCCCGCATGTTATTATAATTTTTACACTTACAAAATATCATCAGGCACACTGGAAATTCGACTGACTTATAAATAAAAATTCAAACTTTGATGTCTTTAACAGTTAAAAATTATTATGCCGGAAGCCTCACGCAACAGACACGAGAATTCAAGATCAAAGCCCACTGGCGTGTTTCGTCATAATCCCAAATCTTCTCTGAAGTCGTTTTGACCCGCGTAAACTCGTAAAGCTTCGAAACTTCGTAAGACGTGTGTCCCGAGGGGCGTATCATGCGTCCGCACAGAAAGCAACGGTTAAGCCGGATAACGCAAAGCCGACGCTACGCAGGCAGCAGGCAGCTCTAAGAAGAAAAAAAGCCCCCCAACTTCACTGGTAATACGCCTTTTTTAGGAAGCATAATTTTCTTCGACATTCGTTTTTTCGTCGATGGGCGAACCGTCATAAATAAATGTTGTTTTTACGGCTGCCAAATTGGCCGTTTAAAGTACATTGGACTTTTACTGGCTGAGCTCGCGCGGCCGAAGATACTACTGGAGCGCGCTGCTGCTCTTGTACAGCAAAACTTGAGCATACGCGCGAGAGACCTCGCCCCACATTGCGAAAGTTTTGACTTCGTTTTCGCTATGCGCCAACGATTCCGCAAGCCAAAAGACCCGAGGAGAAAAGAGAACCGCCCTTATTCCAAAGCGTGCGTACAACCGAGACAGCGAAATGGCCATTTCGATGGTGAACCACCGCATCCAAGTTTGTTGCACCATTGTGTATAACCCGCCCGAGGTTACAGAACTTTTTTCAGGCGATAATACGACCGTGCAGCAAAGCGTAACGCACCAAACGCATGCGGAAATTCCACTTGACCGAACAAAATTAACAGGGGCAAAATATATAGATAACACTGCTTCATATTCGGCCGCATAAACGTTAAACGATAAATTTTGCGTCTTGGACACGTGGCCTGAATATCAATTAATTATGTTTAACTTGTGCACGCTCAACAGGCATATATCATGGGGGAAAAATATTAAAATGCTGCGGTAATGAAAAGTTCGATTAATGTGCGTCACAAGAAACTTGGGAAGAATCTTCAATATTTATTTTTTATCGACCATTTACCAAACGAGAACCCCAATCCAAGTACATTCACTTGACGATAAAAAGACTAATGGCCTTTTAAAGATTTTCACACGTAAAACCTTATAAAACCAACAGATATGTTCGTCTCGAGGTATATCACAAGAGCGCGCGTTGATCATAAAATCACCAAAGATATTCTCGTGCGAGACTTGGTTTACGAGTTCGGACGAAGATAGTCTCACGGTGTGTTACTTTATAGACTCTGGGGTGTAATACATTTTTGAAGAAAATATAAAATATGTGCTTCGATATTCATTTATCAGTCATTTGGAGTTCATAAACGATTCGCGATTGCGGAATATTCGGAGGACATCCAATATGTAATAAAAAAAGAATAATGACATCCCTGTAGTCTGACGGAGAGATAGGGGACGAAGGAATTTTCAGTTTTATAAGGCCCCAAAGTATAAGATAGAAATTTCGAACAAATATACTTAACCGTCTGTTATTGTGAGTAGAAATGGAATATCAAAAAATAAAAATAAAAGAAAAATGCGTATCTCCAGAATTTCTTCATACAATGTAACTTTTTCACAATTTATTTACGGTGACATGACGAACATTAAAAATATCCGTCATTTTCCATTTAATGTGGTTATTTCAAATAGTAACGGCACTGGAACAAAGTTAAAAATCACCATCACAATGCGTTATCTACCCAGCATAGCTTATCGAGAGCCTCTTACTCTCCCCTATAGAGTTCATTTCCATCATATCTGGTATACTTTGGGCCACGTTCTCCAACCAAGGTTATCATTAATACTCTTTTATAATCCAAAACATCAAAGTGTTCACTCAATTTCAACGTTCAAAGCTAGCTCCCTTATTGATTGACGCATGTTTTACTGATACTGGGTAAAGCAACGTTGCGTTCTCGTCATGTCCGTCAAAGGATAGCAATTTAGTAGTAGGTCTCATTGGAACGACGTCAATACGAGCTTTAATAGTATGCAGCACAAAACACGGAGGTGCATTCCTAGAGTTCGAAGCAGTGCATGTAGTGAAGCCTGAGGAGATATCCCCCGAACCCGTAAAAACTCCGAAAGGGAGCCTTCGGTATTCGTGGCATCAGCTTGCGCGTCCGCCCAGTCGACGTAACCAAGAGCTACAGAGAACCACAGAGAGAAAGAGAGGTCTTCACCGAGTCTCAAACTCGTTGCTGATGTGCCTCGGATGAAAGGTAATCGGTTGGCCCGGGGGTGCTCGCGCGCAGGTTGTCCGCGCGCTCGCGTATCAGCTTTGTGCCGAGAAAGACCAGAGTGAACGAGGCACACGCTTTGCCACGCTTCAACAAGACCCCCAACCTCCGGCAACAATGCAGCTGTTACTTTACCACAGCATAACAGAGATACAGAAAATGAGTCCAGTTTAACCAGCAATAAATACTCATAGCTTCGAGCTATTTTGTTAATCCAAAACTACGAAAATAATTACGTTGTACATCTCGACTCTCTGATGTAAATGAACCCATCGTTTATCATAAAAACCAAGGTTAACCATTGATAATAACATATATTCTTTGAAATATCGCAAAGCTAAATTGCCACGGAGGTCAGACTTAAGAGTTACTGTAATTCAGTTCTGAATAACAAAACCTCCCCCAAGGTAGAGTCCGCGCTCTAAACCCATATGGCGCGCATATAAATGGCAGACAGAGTTCGCCACTGATTTCTTTTGGATAAGAGAGGAGAAGAAGCTCGAGTTTGGACCATAAGCGTTACCAGAGCTTATTTTCTTTTGAACGGGGTCTCTGCTAGACGGCCTCGGGGCGACCATTATGTTTGCTCTAATGTTCCCTCTCTTGATTTTAATGTCCCTCTCCTCGTTGGGACTTTTACGATTCTTCATTTTCATCAGGCTTTATGTGTACCAGCCGGTGCCGGAGCCTCAACAAGTCGCTCAGTTTGCTCTTTCGCATCGTCTTGTCTGATGTATCTTATCTTTTTGCAGGTTCATTAGCGACAATTTCCGTTCTGCCCTTTGTCAGAGACTCGGCAGCGAATCACAGTACTCTGAAACGCACGTGTAACTTCGTCTCTTCCTTCTTCTTGGGTCGTATATCCACCTGATCCACTCCCCGACTTTCATGTATGACTCGCACGCACGTGGCTAAAGCACCGCAATCGTGAAACGTTGTTCACGACGCGCGAGTTCAGATATATCGTGCGTGTTATACGAGATTTCTCGTCGATCGAAACCCCCAACTGACGCTCTTGGCGATCCCGATCTGGTCGTTACGCCTTCACGCTGACTTTTGCACGCACAAACAGCCACACGTTTTCCTGATGTTAGCCAAGAGCGTTCGTGCAAATGAAACGTGCAGGCAATACGAGTACGAGGAAGTGTATGGAGAGACATGAGTGCTGCCTGAAGCTTGCCTCGGATAGGTAAACGTCGAGATAAAACGTGCTGTATATGCAAACCTGAATATAGCATGTATGTGAACGTTGTGTGTTCTGTAAAGTCGTGTTACAGAATAACTAGTCTTTGCCTAAAAAAATTCTTGAAGGAAATCCTGGGTTTCGGAAAGACCGGGTATACGTCCGGTGGCGACAGGCTACTCACTTTTCTATGAAAACATCTAGACCACCTTCGGTACTACCACACATGATGTAGAATGTACCCACAGCACAGAATGTGGCAGAAATATTCCCAATACTTTGGTAATATATACAGAAATAGTACTAAAGTTTTATTATAATTCAAGTACTCTTACAACTATATGGTATAGATTACAAAAGTGGAATATTATAAAACATTTAATTGAAAAATTACAATTTTTAACTTTGTAAAATATTTATGAAAGGTTATGTTTTTTTCTTATTAATAATATTTCATATGGTATCATTTCTTGAAATTTCACATTTTCACGGGTTAAACCTCCCTCATTGCAATTTTGACACAGGCTTTTGTGTGAAATTTAATGATTCTATTTACTATAAAACGTCTTTAGCACACTTACCCATTATCCCTTCAAAATGTAATAGGCGTATAAAATGAATAATGAGTTTGACGCTTTCGAAATGAATAATGAATGTCTTCTATTATTTTTGAGAATTTTGCAAGGGATTGTGTTCCTGAACCTTGAGGCAGGGCGGATGTCCTCAAGGAAACTTCACCACGTTTTTCTCGGTAGGTGGTCGTAAGAAGGAACCGTCGAAACTGTGCGAACAAGTTTCATCTGTTTGGGGGCTGACCGCTCGTTCTTTGGTCCGGCAACGAGGTTCCTCCTGGGATTGCAGTCGCAGGTCCGCCCACACCACTAAGTCAGTCCCAAAGCCAATTTTATTTTATCTATTGTCATCTACCAGTGGTAAGGTGGCTGAGCATTCTTTGGGATTAACCGCAACTGAAATCCCATGCTGACGCTGGGCACGCGCCTCACGCTGAGATAACGTTCCGAGAGAGTGGTCCGAGAATCGTGCTAGTGATGCATCTTGCCCTCAGCTCAACGATGGTGCAAGTTTTAAAATCTCCTCCAATTCTCGGGGCTTCCAAGGAAGAAGTGAAACTTCTGTTGAGTGAGTAAGAACGCGAGAGAATAAAGGGAAAAAATGAATGAGATGAAGCCGGAACACGGAACCCCTCCAGCACCGCATGTCGTCCCTCAGTCGACGTGATCGTCACCCTCAACGTCCTGAACGTCGTCATCTCGATGCACGTTAGCCGGAAGGCAGGTCTCTGCACTCTGCAACAACCTGGAAACTACATCAACGGTAAGAGCGGAGATCTCGTGAGTTCCCGAGTGGAGTAACTGCTACAGATGTGCTTGCATACACGTAGGTTCTTCGTAAAATAAGTGGGTGCAACACTTTGCAAACCACATGCCAGTTGCTCATTGCATATATGAGGCATTCCATGAAAACGGGCCTACTCCAGTTCAGCGCGTTCGTAAGGGCTTATACTTTTTTTCCAATTCGACTCACTGTACAACAACAAAAAAACTTGTCGCATGAAAAGATGGATTTACCATCGTGACAATTATTCTGTCACTTGGAAATAAAATAACAGAAATTCAGTGAAATTTAAAGGAACGTCAACGTAGTTATTTTCTTCTATCAAAAAAATGTATATTATTAATTTAACCCGCTCACATAGAAGCTTATTTAAAAGTAAAGTCACACACTTACATTTTAGATTATAACATTAAATCGATTTCAAAATTCGATAGAACATTTTAATGTTCTTTCCGAAAATGTATGGCAAAGTGTGTCTTCACCTGAGGCGCCTACAATTTCCAATAAATCGATTTACCGCTAAGGGCCTTTCGAATATTTTCTACTGATCTTCCAGCTATTTGCAGAAGGAACTACTAGACAAACTCCTAAATGTTGTATAAGCTGGATCCCCAAAATTCTCGCACTATTTCGTGTGAACCAAAATTAACCTAGCCGAAACCCATCGTAATGACAATGATCACGAAACTCAGAGTTTTTCGTAAGACTCATTATATTTTGCTCTATGCCAATTAAATGTGACGATCGGAGCCAAAGGCAGACGTTTACACCTGTGAACGTTTCGAAAAACGATCGCGCACGCTCCAATACCAAAGAGTTCTATATTTTTCGCTCCTTAATTGCAGATAATCGACGTAGAATCCTATGGAATCATAGGGTTTTCGAGAATAACCGAAAGCTAAGATCGACGCCTTTGCCTCGTTCGTCCGAGCGAATTCTCGAAATACAAAACGAGAAACAAGCCTCTCGTGCTGCTGTTAGTCGGCTAGAAGATGGCTCACAGTGTTCTAGGGGCCAAGACACGTGTGGGCTCCACGACTGCTGCTTCTGCTGGTCCCAAACTAGTCATCCCGGACCGACGCAATTATCCAAGGACGAGGGCGGTGGCGCTCGGCAGGTGATTCTACTCTTCTCTCTGTTGCTTTTGGCTGAAGAAACGTATTAGCAGATATATAACCCTCCGATTTCCCTCTCCGTTTGAGCCGTTAGATGGGCAAAAACTGTAGTAGACGAGATGCCTAGGATCTTCGCGCTCGCGCCGTGTGGCCGGTGTCTGCTTGCGCCTTCAGACCATCCCCGTGTGCCGCCTACAGCAGGTGAAGCGAAAAATTCGCATACATGAGAAACACACATAGGATAGGAGAGGTGAAAAAAGAAAAACATATCTTCGTCTTCTCTAGTTGCGTACGATGGTTAATCAGTATAACACAGAAATCGAGCCCTACTATAAGAATAGTCATGATGATAAAGAGGTAATCCTATACCCACTAGAAGGACTAAAAATAACCGTTTAGTGATTTTTAAGAGATGTTGTAGTTGTCATTTGAAACAAAGGGAGTGGCAGAATAACAAGACGATTTTCTTCGTATGTTAATAAAAAAACATGGGTGAAAATGTAAATGAAAACAAAAAATCGCAAATAAACAATATCGAAAATAGATCACTTGTTTCTGGATAATCGACCTTTCATTCTTTAAGGGCTATCATAGCCCTTAAAGAATGAAAGGAAAATCTAAAGACTGAACATAAATTAATAGTTTTTATTGTGACCTCACCGTACTCTGTATTAATGAAATCCGATTCTGCATCGAACACGAATAGGAATAATATAGCATTAAATGTCTAGAGAATATTTCGACGGTTTCCCAGAGGTATCAAACTCAATGGCAATAAAAATGCTAACAACAAAGTTTAGGTGCGTGGACGGGCGCGAAACCGGCAATCGAGTGGCGGGTCTCGAGTCGCCTTGGTCTCTTGCACTTTACCGCATTTTGGAGTGACTTTTAAAGCGAGAGATGAAACATCAGCAGGTGCCTCGAATCGTATTTCAGGTTGGGAATGAGAATTCGTGAAACTAGTATTCGAATTCGTTGCGTGCCGTTGCTTTGCCATTCGAACCGTCTATTCGCAGATAGTCAGGTAGAGAATGATATACGAGAGACCGGGGCTGGTTGGGACATTTTTCGGTTCTGATCTTTTTTTTAAATTGACGCAGTACATTGGCTTTAAAATAATGCAATTTTTTGGGACAAGGTTAATCCTATACAATCTGCAAATTTGTATTACTCAATCAGCCCTATCCAGGGCAAACAAGCAGCCCCACCTCCCGTCTCAAGGCGGGATCAATAGAATTTGCCATACGGCAAAATGGAAAATGTTCATAATTCATAGAAACCGTTATAAGAATCGTGAGGTATTTATTAAAGCATACATAGTAGAAATTTTGCAATGCGGCTCATGCGCAAAATTTTTAAACGGTCTTCATTTTATGAAAAATAAAATGGAGCCCCTGATTCAACTAGCCCCGGTTCTTCCCTACTCTGACTCGTCTCGTGCTGTGTGTCTTTTCGGATCCGGTATAGTCCCCTGCGGCCGTATAGGATCGAGTTCTACGGCTAGAATGAACGCGATCTCTCGTCCCCGTGCATTATAGACTCTTTTTTGAATATCTTTGCGAAGCTGGAGTTTTCGGCACACGGGGACCAAAGGGAGTCTCGCACCTGCTACCCGCTCGAAACGGGTTGGTGCGAGATTCATGCAGAAAAGAAATGCACAACGGGAGATGAGCGGTTCTCGAGAACTAGAAATAGGCGCGCGGGCGCAAGCGATGTGACGTGTTTTTTTTTTCATTTTTATTCCAACGAACCCGCGGCTAATTCGTTTCGCGGGTTCGAAAGACCAGCGTCACCTGCGGTTCGACAACATTCGTCGATTCCAATGCACCATCCGCATTCGCTGCTGCAGATGCCGCGAACGTAAGCGAATGAAACGACTACGAAGAATGGACGAGCGGCGACAGCGTGCTGATCGTCTTCGACGAATACCACTTTTTGTTGTATTGCCGCTCTCGCGATGACATTTTCTGCTGGAATTTTATCGTACAAGCGGCGCGCACGCCGCGA
The DNA here is from genome assembly GCA_964016905.1 of Perithous albicinctus. Classification (NCBI taxonomy): domain Eukaryota; kingdom Metazoa; phylum Arthropoda; class Insecta; order Hymenoptera; family Ichneumonidae; genus Perithous; species Perithous albicinctus. The sequence continues at coordinate 24,224,441 of OZ024691.1, read as the reverse complement.
TTCACTCGCTGGTGTCGTCATCGTCATTCAATCGATGAACGAGAAAACGAGACCGGCGAGTTGATAGGCTGATCGAGCTTTTCTGTTCAGCAGGTTTCATGTCTGGTTTCTTTATTGCATCCGATCCAAGAATCCTTACAATATTCGATCGATCAGAAATCTTGTGGAATTGTACGCTACCCACGACAACCCCTACTGTTTTTAGTACTCTTCCTATATTGTCGCTTGTACTGATTCTAGGATGAATGGTATAATGACTTGCATTTTAATCACTAATTATTGGCATATTTTTTCCATCCATTTAGCTTAACATATTTCTTATAGCCCAGTTTCTTTAAAAACTCGGTGTCATTCAAGTGCGTTCTATGAATTTCAATGGTATTCAGGGTTATGCTGTGTTATTCAGTGAATAAAAGGTATTAATTTACCTAAAAAAAGACACGATTCAACTTTTCTTTGCGTGAAACCATCGATTTAAAATTTCCAATGTCCCAAAGGTCTCGTATAATTCCTATACTTGAACAAGACAGGATTTATGACTCAAGTGTAGGAATGGCCAAAACCGGTAATAGCAGTTGTCCTTCTTTTTTTCCATGTTCCAGTTTTTCTCGACACATGTATAGAATTTAACGCTAAGAATTCGAAATTATATACATCTCAGATACGAAATTATTAATCACGAGCATTTTAAATTCGGAAAATGCTTAAAGTGGCCACATCCGGTAAATGGTACATCTACTCTAGATCTAATGTCAATAGACAGTAAATTGTTCTCGAATAGAACATCCACCTTACTGGCAGACTATAGAGTATTCTGCCTAGTCAACATAATGCGTATTCTCGATGTAGTATATCGAGAGCAAACATCGCGAGGGCCGTGCCCCCGCTGCGAGACGACGAAGACGACGACGCTCAGGTCGCGTCTCCCGCGGTGCGAACCTCCGCCGCACTCTTTCACTCGCACAGCAGAAACAATTTCCTCGTGTACCTCGTCGAGCAAGGGCGTCACGCGGAAATAGTTTCTGTACGAACGAAGCTTGGCCGCGCGCACCGGGAGACTCTACTGGTCGTTTTCTCGGCACAGTCGAAACCGACACCGCGGAGGCACGTGCCACGTGCCGCTGTGCCGTTTCCCCACGTGCTGCGCTACTCAACTACCACCGCAACGCAACTCAACAGCCTTCTTCTAGGTTTTCTGTTCTCCTCCTACTCTTCGGTCTTCTCTGCCTTTTTGTATATTAGGCTATCGCACGACTCAGCTTTGAATAGACTCTAAACGAGGCGAGACATGACGTCTTTTGCGTACCACATGGTCGACGTATGGTGCATTTTTCTAGCCATTGTTTCCTGCAGGCCTCCGGAGCTGATATATGAAGCTATACAAAATGTTTTTCTTATAAATCTTCGTGTTTTCTTGTCAGCTAATCATTGATTATCTTTTTTTACGAGCCCATTGTATTGCTTTGTAATTTAACAGATATATGTTTAGTTGGCTAAATGCCCACATCGAACCGAAATACTTAGAAAATATTGTAAAAGCTTTAAAAACAGATAAACATCATTTTTGCTATTGAACTTTTCCATTAATTAAAAATACTCATCATATTAATACATATTCTATTATTGTTGTGGTATGCGATGAAAAAATATCCAATCTGCAAATATTAGTACTGGAACGGTTTCGAAATCGATCTGTTTTTTTTTTTTTTTGGTTTCAACACTTTCGGAGTAAATAATTTATGGAAACGTTCTAAAATGAAAGTATGAAACACATTAATTTCAGACTTTGCACGTTCAATCCGCAACATTTCTAGTGTATTTTTTATGTTTTTGAAATAATAATATTTTATTGTTTTCACTATTTGCCTCACTATCTCTCCTCAAACTCATCAGACTCCAGGAACTTATAAAGACACCCAAATAAAATCGATAAAAAGATCCGTCTATAAGATTAAGCGCTGATTGATCGTTTGTCGTCAATGCATCATTTCGAAGTATGTCTTCCCTCCCAAGACGTTCACACTTCGATTCCAGCGAGGCCAATTTTATAATCTACGTACTTTATCGACGTAAACCACAGCAGTCACACATCTATACTTATAGTATATTATAACGACGTGAGAAGGTGGCGGTCGGAGAATGCGCGGCGTCTATTAATCTTGGCTCGCGTTCTCGCGAGGTAACCATTAATATCGAGGTTGGGTCACCTGCGGAAGCGTATCTTTTATAAATGATAGCCTTCGGTTCGTGTCACTCGAGGCGACTATATTTTATTGTGCCGACCGAGAGAACGACATCGTCCTCGTCCGTTCTCTTGGTCACTTCGCGAGACGTTATATAGTCACTAAACCCAAGAATCAAGATCTCGCTAATCACCGTGTGGGCTTTAGACGATCACGATTATTTTCGTCTGGCACAACGTCTGCGTTAACTAATAATACACCATACATCTATCTAACGATATATTAGAAGCCATATATTCGATATAACGAGAAGTCGAAACCGGCAGCTTTGTTTAGACACATGGATTTCGATCCTCATCGACATCCTGTTCTTGTTGAGCGATCAATGACTCTCGCAGTAGCGTAACAGAGTTCTCAACGTGAGAAATTGATCGTAAAACTAATGAGTAATTAATAAATAGTCGTGTAATTCGACGCCTCGCGTTTGCTGTCGCGAGGAATATTCTCAGTGTGCATTTGCGCAGTGGTTAATATCTGGAGCATGGTTGTATACAGAAAACGCGTGTACTTTAATAAGTGTAACATGAAACGTATCGACGGGGAACAGCGAAACGTATAAATTCGCTCGTTAAGCTCCACTCATCGCGACGGGGGTGATCGTAATGGAATTTCTTATTATAAGATGCGTTCGATACATCTTGGGATGATTTTTATTTTTTTTATATATTTTTTTTTTTAAGAGCGAAAATAAACTGAAAAAACATTAACACGGGATGCAATCCTTATGGGCGTTATGACGACGTTACAGCGAGGAACGATTCATCTTCGACGAGGCGTATCGAAAGCAGAGAAGCTGTGAGATATGTTGTACGACATCAGCGTACGTATACCTGCAACCATCCATAATCTGTCGAGATATGGTGCTTAAATCAAACCTTTAACGAGAAGGGAAAGTCTGGTGTATTACAGTATTAAAGTGCCCGGTACTGACCAGAGGTATCGCGCGACGATGGCAGCCAAGACATCGCGGCTGTTACGGCTGTTGCTCCTGAAGCTCTGACACCGTTACACACACGTGCCGGTCAATTTCATGCGATTTGCCTCGCGACGATATTCGTGTAACTTGGCTTCCAGAACTGACACGTCCTCTGTTGGCGTTACCACCGTGTGCAAGTCAGAATGCAAATATAGAGATTTTAAGATGCGAGAAAGATTAATGGCGAGGACAGATGATTAATTGTGACAGCGGGAATTCAGACTTTGAATTTCATCGCGAAATATCGTCGATGACAAACCACGAATTTCACTTTGAACGAATATGATCCATTGCCTTTTTTCGGCTGAGTGAGATTACTTGCTCTTTTTAAGTTTTGTTTTTCTTGCGCATGTAATGTAAAATATGAGTTTATAAATTCGACGTGTTACTTTTAGTAAAAAAATAAAGGTTAATCAGTATAAATAGAAATTATAAAATCGGACAGCTATGTTTTGGAAAAATATTTTCGTTAAATAATTAACAAATTCGTCTGTTACAAAAGAAAGTGGCGGACAAAAGGTAATGACTGACTGTGAAAGTGCATAAAAGCATCGAAAATAAAATCGTTGTAGTGCCCGCGACTATTTCTTCCTCGAATAATTGTGTAACTTCTGACAATACACGTCGTAACAGATAACCTAAAACTTGTGACTCCTCCTTCAGTCAGAAAGATACGAAGCAAAAGGAAATAAAAATAACCATTCAAACACGCGACAGGATAATTTCGCCGAAATATTCGTAGCCTCTCGCCGCTCGTTGTTGAACAAATTTCACGTGTGGTCACAAAACGCACCCGTGCAATCGTACATTAGGTGGCTTGGCTGCGCAATGTATACGCCCGAGGTAGATTAATTTTCCAATTAACAGCGCAGCGGGTCGCAATCGAGCACTGCGGGAACGTGTAGATAAATTATCGCTAAAATTGGACCAGATCGAAATGGTCCTGAAGCACACTCGTGCTATGGCTCTATAGCAGATACGCAAAGGGACTATCGAGAATGGAACTCGATAAATCTAATCGCAATTATACTTATGGTTTATTATCCCCTTGGGGATTCTAAAACCGTTACCAATAATATCATAATTCATGGACACTGATTTCTACCCATGACATATTTTTGTTCTCAAGGCAAACCCCTGATGTATGCGGCCTTTTCCCTTTTTCTTATGAGTCACTTGACCTAAAGTGCGTGACAAATTTGGAATAAATGGTAGCTGATAAATTACACCGAGCAATATTATAAATCTCAACGAATGGAATATGTATTCAACTCTCGACACGCAACGTTATATGTCGCAGCTATACATCGTGTTAACCCTGTTCGCCATCTAACATGTTACATGAGAATGGGTTCGCCCATGGCGCCTTGATTTTGCTCAATCTTTTGTACCACTCTCTCCCCTCGTTTAACGCTAATCACTACGTATATCGTGGTTTGTGTACACATTTCTAATTAAGAGATAAAGATCTGGGGGTAGGCGTTGTGAGAAGAATCGATAGTTTTCGTATAGAATGAGCGTGGCCCAGACGGTATAATACTCAAGCAGTCATGCGTACGATAAACGTACAGCGAGCAACGACTCTGTAATGTTATCCACGCGGTACACAAACCTTTTTTTAAAATTCTTTCAACGCGTACATGAGAGATAGATGCGAGTGCGTCCACTCGAGCGGAATTGAATAGCTAATTCGCCGACCATAAAGTGATAGAGCTACCGAGCTGGGCGTCAACGTTTACGATCTGCGAGAGCTGCTGCTGTTGCTGCTGCTGCTGTGTGCTTGAGAAATTCTTGTTCACGATCTCGCTCGACACGGTTGGCGTCACGGTTTACGACGATAGTCACGATTTAATGAATACCATGTATATATAGGACATTCCAAGCCATATCGACGGGGTGGTTATGTTCTTTCTTTTTCGTAAATTCGTTAAAACACAATCACCGAAACTGTTAATCAGTTCAAAGTTACATCACGGATTAAAAAGTACAGTAAATTTTTTGTTAACAAACAAATATTATTAAGACTAGCAGCAAAAAAAAATATTCGTATAGGTGCTTGTTCTTCCATCTGAAAAACTGTATTGGGTCGTCAATATGAGAAAAGAAAACACTAGGCGGAGGCAGAAGAATATCAGTTGGAAATTAATTTTCCATTTATGTATTATGAAGTCCATTTGACCCGGAATGCCCGATATATTGTAGTTAGTATACGTACTCCCTACACTCAACTGCATTTCCGCCCAGCTATACAGATATACATTATCGCTGAGTTACAGAGAATCGTATCAAGGTTACCAGAGCTCCCGGTTTTTATAATAGCGCGTACATCCGATGACCGTCGTGAAGAATACTTGTTAGTCTTTCACTGGAGGTGGACTGACTGTAGTGAAGGCGACGCACGAGCGCGCGCGCGCGCGTCATTCAGCATAGTTAACCACAAAGTCCATCGAGACTCGCTTCATGGGTGATACTGAATGCGAAAAGACGAAGAAAAAGTAGCAGAGAAGAAGAGAAGGAGAAATTCCACGCAGAGTCAACGCGTCTACTCTTGGATCCAGTTATACTAAGTACGAGACGTACGCGACGCATTAATACCCGGCGTGTGCGCTTCAGACGCCGTCAGACATCAGAGAAAAATCGCTTCAACCGGACACAAGGCACAGATAACTGTCGCGCCGCTTCGTAATTAGGGGTATCGAGTTTTCACCGATGAGATGAGATATCGGCACACCAGACAAGAGCGCGTGGTACTAATGGCCGTTGTCATTAGGCGCGTACATATAAATACACGAATGCTGACGTACGATCCGATATCCCGCCCTATAGATTGCTTCGGACACGATCTTTTGTATCGATGGATAAATATATACAGAGATATAGACGTGTATAAAGCGATGTGAAGTTTTCATTGCTTAAGCTAAATTGAGATCGATACTCGTTCGACTGGCTTCTTTTGCCACACTTCCTTCGATTCCAACGTCGATAATCGCTATATACACTCGAGAAGCAGTCGACCGGAATCGACGAAACTGTTTTCTATCCATGGAATTCGCATACATGTACATGTGCGTCTATGTCACAGCGTAGGATATTCATTGTCTTCTTGGAAAGACAAGAGCGTGGATCAAAGGAGATATATAGGCGTCGTCATGCTGCCGACTCGATAATCGTAACTCTGGAACGATCGGACGCGATCGCTATATCATATATATATAGATACATGAACATTCACTGTGTGTATAAGATCTAGATATCAAATCGTGTATAGCCGCCAGGGAGGAGACTCCCTCGAGAATATAAGTGATTTAATGGCTGTGCACGCGTGCCCCACACGGACGAATAACGTTCTCCAGCGTCCTATGATTTATGCAGGCAACGTTAATGTGCTCCAGTGCTCTTCAATAATGTTCCTATGGAATGACTAGTTAAGAATAAACTGAATAGTGGATATCTATCATTGGTATGAATGCTTATAAATGTACAATAAATGTTCCAATTAAATGTCAACAGAGTCTCTTGTAAGCAACAGATCACATCTGGAGATATTACATTTATCCGTTGAAAAGGATGTCGTGTGGGAGACCAAGTCGAGAATTTGGAGCTCGTTAATCTTCAAGAATTCGTGACTCGATTGCACACTCCGTTCACAGAGGGACTACCAGCCGTGGATGGTCAAATCGGTGATGCTGACCGCAGCTTAAAAAGCAGCAGGATAAACAAAACGAAAAAAAGATCTATGAATTCAACCTCCATACGTATACGTGCCCACCCTCGCGACACGACGTATCGTCGAATCGACGATCATTATTCAGAGCTTCAATTAAAGTCCTCGCGGGTTCTCTAATTCTGCCGCCGCCGAGAAGTTATCCCGATATCTCCGGTGCGATTGCATCCAGGTGGCCCTGGCGCAGGAGTTGCTAGGAGTGTTGGCGGCAGGCAGCCACAGCATCAACTCTTAGCTCAGCATCGTCAGGAGCACCAACTCTAACAGCAGACATCGAGAACTTGGCCGTGCATGATCGAACGAGTGAGCCGCGAGATGAGAGCTGGATCGAGCGAGGGAGCTCGAATGCGGTGCTGGAGAAATGGAGCGTGGGCGCCCACACGACCCACCTTATCGATCCGAGAACCGAGTAGTTTCTTCGCAAGCGTATATACCAGAGCAAGATACTTAGCTGGGTGGTCTTGGGTGCATGTGAAACTCGCTCGGCAATGAATCATACATAAACAGCGCGGAAAACACGCGTCTTGGTGACAGCCTGTACCGTTCACTTATGTTTGTGCGGGCACATGGAATGCTGCAATGGGAATTATTAAAACAATAATATTTACATAATGGAGTAACTCGTTAGAACGTGTTCGATATCTTTTTGGGTGTGAATATATAATTGTAATTACGGGTACTGGATAAATCGAGTAAATTTATGAGTAGGTTAATAAAATGTCAACTATACATTTTTCAAGTTACCGCAGTTAATGTAATTGTTTAATATTTGGAAATAATCAATATGACCATGAAAATAGTTGCATGTACAATTTTTTCAGATTTTTAAACCTCGTACTTTACCCAGAATCAACTGCTAATTTCTTGTAATTTTTTTTTTAATACGATTGGGGAGTTTAAAAAATGTCTACATAGTGGAATTTATAGTGTAATTATCTTTTTAAAAATATTTCTACCAATAAATGTTATAATTAAAATCGACTTATTTTGCAGGGTTAATTATATACCAACAAGTATATCTTAAACAGTCAAATATTGTTTATGATTAAAAAATATTTATGGTACTATAGTATCATATAGATTAAATATGTTGGTCGCAAGCTCACTGATGTCTTAATATTACATTCCGATGTCTGATAATACAATATGATTAGATCCTGATGATCAATTTGTGAAACAAGATCTGTTATATCTGTGATCGATAACGGTATAATGCGTAGCATTTGTTTGGTAAAGAAGAGAAGAGTAAAGACAAAGTGAGTAGTCGCAGCAATTTCAAGAACGTCTTCCGCCAACGTGGTCTGACCGGTAAGCACATTGACCGTGCCATCACGTGCGCTCAGTGTCTTGTAACAGGGCTTCGCGAGCTCAGCTGCCCCGCGGGGACCTGACGGAATCCGGGGGTCCAGGAAGTATCGTCGGAGCGTCGGCAGATGTTTGCCCGAGTCCTCGAAATCGATAGCAATCACGCACAATTATCGACTCTCCGAGTTTGCGAATGCTCGCGCGGTTTCGTACACGGGATCAGCGCACTAAGGAGATGGAGAGACTGCTTCTTTTATTGAACAATGCGCGCTCGTGCCAATTGCGTCCGGAAGTCGATGGTTACCGAAGACTTCAATATGAACCTAAACTCCAGTCGACTTATCCATCTGCCGTGTATATATATACAATCCTGATAGTTAGCAGTCTGGTGCGACGGAGAGTCTCAGTAGCACTGCTCTTCTAATTTAATTAGGCACTTGCTGATAGATTTCAATCTGGGATCCCGGTATATGCAGTAGCTGTGTGTAAGGTATAGCGAGGCAAAACCGATGAGCGGAGGACGCGCTCGGTTAAACTCGAGAGCGTCTAGATACGCGTTGGGGTCGAATATACACGCCCCTAAAATTTAACGAGCTACTACCTCTATATGCCCTTCGTGGCTTTGCAACTATCGTGAACCTTCTCTGGTGTCATACCACTGAATCCTTTCTGCGCAATTAATTAGCCGTGTCCCTTGAAAAGGAACTCCTGACTCTCTCGCTGTGCAATTTAGCTTTTGCCTAAGCTTAATTTAATCCCGGGCTCTCATGGCAAACTATATTAGTGTACAGTAGAGTCTATTTGTATAGGTGAATTAATTTAGTATATGCAAACGGGTTCCCTTCTAGAAATACATGTCTTTTCAGCTTCAGAATTAAGAATAATTTATAAGATAATCTCAATAAATTATGAGAAACATACAAAAATGTCAGCTAAAATCCTTTTTTAAGGACATATTTTTTTAATTTCATTTAATCGAAATTAATAAGCTTTCAAGGAACTGAGTAGCAAATTCGTGTTACGTAGGATCGGAAGGTGCAGAAATTAGGCATATTCTTATTTTACGTCATTCAGCTTTAATTACGTTACTCTTGGTGTAACTGAATAAAAAAATATTTAGTGGCTGCTTAAAGCCTAGATCTACATATTTTAGTTGTGTGTTTTTTTAATTAGCTGTTACGGTTTTAAAAAAAAGAATAAAACTATAAAGGTCGGGGATACACAAAAAATTGGAAATTTCAACTAGATGCCATTTTTGAATGGCTTCACGTAAGCCCTAAATATTTGTATAAATAACAGCCACAGATTTTTTAGAAAAATAAGTATGTTTTAGCTCGTTATATAAATTACGCATTACAATTTTGTTTACTGTATATTATTTTTATTACGCTGTTTTAAAAATCCTTTTATTTAATCCATCAGTTAACTAATTTTAATAGAGAAGACTTCAGTTCACTTTCAGGTAAGTTAAGCAACATTTTTAAAATAACGTTTGCTGTGCGTTGAGCGCTATTGAGCTCAATAAATTGGATTGTTCTTCGTCACTTTTAATTCAATCTGCAGTCGACCAGGATGCCTCGGTGGGACGTTTCTGGTGGGTTCGCCTGGGGGGTAAAACCCGGCAATCCGTCAGAGGGCGTCACTAGCTCTCCTCTCGCGTGACTACGGACGCACGAAGCGGCGACGAGGCCGTTGAAAATTTGCGCGGAGGAGTCTCGCGGGAGAACGAGAGATACGCTCGCTCACTTCGCCAGCCGCTTCTCTTCTGGATTGGGTTACCTGCGGGCGAAATTTGATGACCGGATGCTAATTTCGTAGCTGTGCGCGCGCGCTTCTTGCGTCTGTAATTAATTGAGAGTGTGCTCCGGTGAGCTCGCTGTCGGGTGACCAATTTGTCAGGATTTTTTGTGCTGACTCGCGTCCTCCACGCTAATTCGCAGATTGCCAAGGGACAACGAGCACATGTGCTAATATTTTCGGCCAAAATCAAGAGTAGCATCGCCACGCGATATATCTAAAAAAATCTCTTAAAATGCTCTTTTAATGGGTGAATATGGTGATTTTTAAATTTTTAACTATTTTCCACTTAATTTACAAATTTTCTTTAATCGTTTCTCTTGAAATCTCTGAAAACTTGTTTACATTATTTTAGATGGTATGAATTTTTTTAATTCCTTGCGTCAACATTTTGTTGAAGCCAGATAACTGCTGGAGAGTTTAGTCTGAATTTTTACCTGTAATTCGTACAGGCGGATTTTCGATCTCTCATCAAAACGATTTTTTTAAATGAAAAATCGAATGTGATTCTTCCTTGATGCGTTGCTACCGTTATACTTCCGTAAAAATTGCTACTCGAATTTCATAATGGGACAAAATAGCGGTACGAAAATATATTTGATAAAACGTGGAATTGGAATTATTTCTCATCTTTTAAGATTACCACATCGCTTTCACGGGAGCATCGAAAATGTCATGTGGGACTTCGCTAATAGCTGGTCCAAGACACCTTTAATGCATTTCGCAATATTTCGCAAATAAAAATTGGTTTTTATAATGTAGCTTTCATTTCTCACGACAACTCAGTTTAATGCGAAAACAGATAACCCTGTTTATGTCTTTTGCACGCGCGATATATTCCATTCGTTACATTTTCATCCTAATTAATGTAAGACTCGAGGTAAAGCTGAGCAAAGATTCTCGTCCGGATGTTTAACGGCTGATATACCTTACCTAAGTAGAAAGTCCGCCTTAGCTTCACCCGCAGTCGCAAAGCGGTGTAATTATCATGCATTTTTATTCTTAATCCCAACAAAGTCCTCGAAGTGCTTGAAGACGTAATCTTGGCTCGTTCGATGGTCCGTCTAGGTCGACCCCAAAAGTGCGGAACTTGTATAAGCCGTAATACAGATAAATGTGGGTCTTAAATCCGAGTTAAGAGGAGAACGAGGAAGAAAGGGTAGGCGACGAGAATCTTCGAGGTAATACGTATTACCCAACAGTCTGCATAAAGCTGACTGTGTCCCTAAAGTTTCTGCTTTAGGAGTCTCTATCAAAGATTCCAAGCTGGTCAGCTTCACCGTAAGGATATATTCTGTGGTACGGTATTGCAGCGGAAGGAAAAGTAGTGGAATTGCACCTGGCGAAAAGGCATTTATAGCTTCTTGCGCCACTTTACGGGGATTTTCATTCCTTCTTGCAGTCCGAGCAAGCGAGCGCAACCCCTTTTTGGAACACAAGAAATTCAGGGTTCCTGGTGGCCGCAAAGCGTGCAATCCTATAGTGAAAAAAAAGAACAACCTTACTGCTTCACTCACGAAACAGGCCCACTGATGCACAAACCTACTGCCATGGCGTGTAGGTATACTCGTGCTTCTCGTGCTGATCGCTACACCCTTCTTGCGTCACTGGAAGGACGTTCAAGCAAAAAGTTCGCGGTATCGGGGAGATAAAAGAAGAGGCGGCGGTGGAAAGGACGACGCAAGGGGTTCCAAGTACCAATAAATTCCAATATTAAGGGTTACATGAAAAACGCGTTGCCGCAACAGGAAATCCTTCGATGATTGCCGTACTCTGCTCATATACAGAAAAAAAGAACATCTGTTTAATGTCAGTGAACATGAATCCGAACTAAATCCACATAAAAGCTTTAATATAAGCCATATAATGATTTAGAATTATTTGTCTCATTCGACGATAGACATGTTTATATTTTCGATGGTATTTGAAGTATTCCACACAAACTGGGCTACCTCTGTTTTGAATTATCTAAGTAAAAGTACATAATTTTTTTGTCGGTGATTTAGAGTGCCTAAAATAAGTACAAATTATTTCAGACTTTCAAATCCTATGTTTCATCCAGAATTATATACCAATTGTTTGTTTTTGTGTTTTTTTTTCGATTCCCTATACATAAAAATCGGTCCAATATACAAACAAAATGTTACAACACATAATTTAGGTCAGTGAATTGTATCATTAATCAGTCAGTATCATTAAATTTTTAGTCCTAATTTAATTGTCTCGCTGATGATCGTATTTTTTCCCATAGTGATTGAAACTGGAGGAAGTTCAATGCGAACACGTGGAGAATTTAACTTTCCAATAACGTACAGTTTATTATCAACCTTGAGAAAAAATTGGCACGTCTGGGCGGCAAATCGAGTAGCCTTGACACCTAATTACGCTCTTCATTATTGATACTTATCCGTCACTTAATCACGGTGTGGCTACCTGCGTGCCTCACTATGTTTCTGTCTGTAAACATCCGAGTATATGCGCAAGGCCAATTCAACCGGTCGGTTAACGACGAAATTATACGGGCGGACGCGGGGATATATACGTACCGAGACGGAGAGTTCTCCACGACGTCGACGAATATAATTTTAATGAAAGTCAGCTTCTGCGGAACACCGCGTCCGTATCGATAGATGTTCTGGTCATCATTCGAAGCTTCGAACGATCATCCGGTATAGCCGCGGCTTTAAGCGAGATCATTTCCCTTCGCGTATTACTCGCAAGGCCGACAAAGGGCTTGCGAATGTAGCGGCGCCTATCAACACGTTTTGTGGGTTTTGTGTCCCGTGGTATTTCAATATACGAACCTTAAGATTTTACGTGACTTTAAGTGGGTTTTCAGTGTGAATATAGGTAGTCATTCCAGCATATAAAAATTTGAAGATAATATGGAGACCTTTAAAAGATTTTTATTAAAAAAAAAAAAACAATCAGGTGTCCCAGCTGAATTTTCAGACAATGTCACTATTTTTTATATAACCAAAATTTTACATGTGTGTATATATGGACACCTTTCTTTTTTTTCGATAAACATACTTCCTCATAGAGGCAGCATTGTAAAAATTGAAAAATGATGAGAAAGCAATGTGCAAACTTCTGCTTTGCATTCCTTTTCAATTTAGATTTTATATGTATTTTTCAGTTTGATGGTTAATAAAAAAAACTCTTCTGTGCATACATGCAGGAGCGCGTCGCAAAAATTCTCGTATTTTTCATCGCTACTTCGGCAGCTTTTGTCGCTGAGCTCACGGTCATAAAGGGGCCCCACGATGGCCTGGCAAAATCGTTTCTGCCGATGCTGCGAGCACGTGATGACGCGCGACACTGAAACGAGCCGCAGCATCGAACCGAAGCTGATTTAGGAACCAAAAGAAAAGAGAGGACGATCGACGTGATGGACGACATTTATATATCGAACGAGAGCCAGTGTACACTTCGCCAGCTCATTTTATTACCGATACTTTGTCCGCGGCGAAGTTTCAAGCTCCGCACCCATTCGAGACGAGAAATCGGCCAAGCCTCTGGCACTGATATCTTTCTCGCTTTTGACGCCGTATATAAATCCTATTTGAATCTCAAGCGAGTAATAATATACGAATGGTGAAAGAAATTATGTAAATTAAATTTCGTGTGTCTCGCAGATCGTTTTACCGCGGCCACGTGTTGGTCATCCGGGCTTTTAATACAGTGGCATATAACCGATCGTGATACTCGTTTCAGTGAACGATAAAATAAACGTGTCCAGTGCTCAGAAATCCTTCGCGTAGCACCCGTATACAATGCGTTTTCGATTTTATTGTGGCAGCTGCTTGAAAGATATGTGCACCCATTCGATTCAGCGATTGTAACTCATATTATATCTTTTGAGCATTCTTCGTCTCAGCGACATTGAATCAGATCTTTAGAATTGCAGATTTGGTAACCAGAATTCGTGATTTTAAATCATATGTCGTAATAAGGCGATCTGAACTGTTCGAAAAATTATTTTTGTTCGAATTGTCTAATTATTGAGTCATATAAAAAAAAAGTAGTTACAATAAAAAGAAATAGCTGTTTCGAAGTGGAGACGAAAAACGTTGTTTTTAAAAATCCATATTGATAATACTTAGTATTAATGTATTGCATGAATTTTGTATATGCAGTAAAGGATCAAAATAACATCTAAAATATCTATAGTTGCCAAATATAAAATCTCAATTCGAATAACGAATTATCAATCCATTACACTTAAAAAAAGAAAGATTGAAGAAGAAAGAAAAAGATTGTATACATGCAATCAAATCCCAACAGAAACGAGATTAAAAGAAATTTTAATTGGCACATATGCTATAAATAATTTCACGAATATATAACTCGGTAGTTGATACACTGTATAGGCATTAACTCAACCAGCAAATATTGACCTCACTGTGAATAAATTCGTCGGAACAAAAAGTCTTAACCGAATTGTATAAGAAAGCGATGATACGGAGAAACGATAATAAATCAACGCGGGTACATATTCACATAGTCAAGACGGGTTCGACGCACCGTGTGTGCGCGAATGAAAAATTAATCGACGATATCCCGAGGAGGTTTCTGAAGATGCTCTCTGTCCCTTTTACTTAATTACTTTGCCATTCATTAATAGAAGGGCGAGGAGGTAGAAGAGAAGCAGAAGCCTTACGAAGTTCTCCAACGACAACGAAGAATACGACACCACGGTGCATCGACGCAGTCCGCCATTTATTGCCTTTTGGCAGGTGGATTCCTGTCGGGGAGCTCGCGGAATGGCTTTCGTAAAGTTTTTCCTGAGGCGATCGAGCACCCGATATTGTCCGTTGGCTTCGAAGCGGGGCTCAATGCGACTCGCCGACGACGTCGATCCCGTCGATCGCTTCGCGACTCGCTGAGAGAGCAAGCAAGAAAACAAGTAATCAAACCGTTCGCTACCTTTTGCCGCCGGTTGGCTCTCGTCACCAGCGGCATCGTATACCAAACCCCACGCCTCTCTCTGCACTTACCATAAGACTATGTACATCGGCACACTCCGCTACCGTAGCTCCGTGGCTGTTGAGCTGCCGTGATGCACAAGTGCACCGTGCGCCGTTGCAATTACGCCCGATTTGCTTCGCATATTCGAGGGTCTCGATCGCGAGCTCACTCTTATATTCGATTGGTAATATAGTCCGTAGTATATGCGATGGGTGTAAGCCTGTAGCGCTTTTATGCAGCGTTTTACAAATTATCGTTGTGTCTGCATAAAATATAATGATAATAATATACGACGCGGAGTCGGGCAGTGGAAAATGTAAATGGGAATTGTTCATCGTGACGAAGTTTAAAGTCTTTGATTAAACTGTGCATTTCCTGCAGCATCCATTTTTTTTAACGTTCATGAGATTATTATTTTAATATTGTTCACAAATTATTGAGACAATGCTAGATATAAAAATAATTGTCTTTAAAAATTTTGTTGCTGATACATTGTATTGATTTTTTTTAGAAAACAAATGCATTTTTACATATTTTTTATTTGTAAAACAGATTTTTTTTCAGTGTAAAAAAAAGTTAGGGCAGTTCCCAAGTGGATACAAAAAACTTTGTACTTGAAAATCTTAGTTTTCAATATTTAAAGAATCCCTTGCAATCAGATCATATACCTGTATTGCAGAATTTTATTTTACATTCGACAAAGTATCAAAATTACATCTAGATGAAAATGAAAACTGGCAAAATTTTGGCAAGAAAAAATATTCGAAATGTATGAAATTTAATGCTCCCATCCTGGATATTTCATGTAATGTCGAAGTAAAGCTAAATAGAATTCAACGTCGCACCATCAATTTTGTAACTTCCGCCTTCCATCCATAATATTATCGTTACATCCATTTTAAGGTGTAAACGTCGACGCGTGTATACTGATAAATGAACATGGTCTACTAATTGACAGACGTATATATACCAAAACGTGTAATTAAGTTAGCGTAGGGTGGTCGGTAGCAAAAGCGACACGGATTCCGGATGGATCGTCGCGTCTCTGATGTCCGACAAGCATCAGCGAACAGCGTTGCGAATTTTTTCGCGTGCCGACGTTCATTATCCTTGCGCGATCCGACGTGCAGGGATCTTTTACGCCCGGTGGAGCTCTCCTCGCGACGTGTCCTTCCGCTGCTGCGGTCCTCTTTCGTTACGCACTATCCTTCGTAGCCGCGAGAGCAAACGTCCAATTTGTCCGGCTGTGTGCTCCCGCTAACGTCGCGTCCGACGCCACCCCGCTCTCTCGCGGCCCTGAAGAGGCGACCAGCATCGCTCATTATTGCCAATTATTTGTCCCTTCAACGAAATTGCCCCCTGACCAAAGGCTTACACAGCATACTCTCGGTTGTGTACATGCGCTCACTCGAAACAGCAACTACCATATAGAAGACCGGGGCTAGTTGCATCAGGGGCAACCAACGTTAAGCCTGCTTAAGGTAGTCTTTGCAATACAGTCAAGTTAATCGAGTACAGAGATTCAAAAAAATTCTTTATAGACACTTTAAAGGAGAAACTAGTGTGAACTGAGGCGAATCTAGATTAAAAAGTTCCCACTCAATGCAGGAAAAAAATAAATCAACTTTTAATTTTAAAAAATTCATTATACTAATAAGTGTAATCATTTGGTAGGATGAAAGTAAAAGCATTCCTGTTAAGAGAGACGGAAAAAAAGCCTGGGTGTGCCACACCCAGTGTATCATTAGGATTAGGAATCACATAAAAAATTATGTTGTCTTAAATCCGACAATTGCATCCAAATTTTTTGAAATTTCAAATTTCTTAAATTTATTGAAAAAGTAATCAAAAGCAAGATGTGTTTCACCTAGCCCCGATCTCCCGTACTTTGCAACCTCATACTCTCACAAGCCCGCAGCGAGGCAACGCGCAGGAAAGCTTAATTACTTTTAGCAGTTGCAGCTCCACAATGAGTGAGTGCGCGCGGTCTCTTCTCCCCCGTCGTGACTCCTCGAGCCAGCGATGGGAAAATTGCAGCCACGAAGCAATGTAACGTCTGATGCGCTCCCTCGTTGGAATAGACCAGTAGCGAACTAATAACCTGTACGTTTCTCTCAAAGACATAATAGAGATTGTTAAAATGTTGTTTGGCCTGAGGCGTGTATGAAGTTACAGGTATAGCGAGACACATTAAATATTCCAGACAAAGACAGATATTAGCCGCAATTATTGCTGTAAAGAGAAACTATTAAATAATATATGCAAATATACAAAGTGTACTGCAATAAATATATATCGGCGAGGAGTCTTTGCGTCTTTACAGATCGAAGAAACAGCTCAATCATTAACTACTGCCTTTTAGAGGCTGTAGCTAAGAGGGGTTATGCTCTGAACCATCGGAGAATGCCTTTACGATGGATAAATTGTAAGAGCATGAGCGTGATTATCTAGGATTTTTTTGCATATAGTTCAGCGCGGTTCGAGCATCATAAATGGAAAGCTGCCAATCATCGTGCAAAACATCGATGAGACATGCATATTTTTATTTCGAGATCTTTGTGATCTTGCCGCTCATCGGAAGTTCAGACGCTTGAATATTATTTATAGATATTGAAAGCGATTTCTTTTTCCGAAAAGAAATCTGTATATACAAGCAACCAAGGTCTCATTGAACAAAAATGAAAGTCACTGCAGAAATTTTCCAAATGGTATTTTTTTTGCGCAGCCGCAAAAGAATTGAAAAAAAAAAAACATTTTATAAAAATGTCACGCACTGTAATAATGGGTAATGTGTTTTCCATGCGAGAGTTCAAGACACCTACGGCGACGTTTGCCACCCACGCATGGGATGAAACTAAAGAGAAAAAAAAAATTTGTATGCCTCTTGGGACTCATTAATACGCTAGGTTATTAATAGAGGAGAAGCTTCGGAATAAAAGGCCAATAAATACGAGGGAGAGAGAAAGAGAGAAGACAGTGGACGTATGAACGTGTGGGTGTTCAGTGGCCGCCCATGTCGATTGGCGTGCGGTCCGCCCGAAGTAACAATTTAATTACAGCGTTGCTCTGCGCTTCGATATGTATAGCAGCCACCCACAATAAATTGATTTTGCCACGGTATTAAGATTCGGACGGGAGAGCAATTTATCGAATGCTGTGGCTATACACCCGGCAGCGCTAAACAGTAGTCCTCGATGGAATAGACCTCTCGCCGGCTGCGCATTGCAATTAAGAAGTTAGCGTCGCTGATTTCACCCTCCCGATCGTTCTACAAAAGTCTCCATCGTACTGCTTTACCGACGCTATACACCTGCTCATTATTTATCATGGAAGGGCTTCGAATTAATCTCATTTCCATTACTCACATTGTGCAAAAAAGAAACATTATTATTCGCAATACAATTAATTGTATCGAATTTTTTAATTGCAGTATGTTGTATTGCGTATGTGAATGTATGAACTTTTAATCTTTATAAAAGTTTTCATGAATACATTTTCTTATTATCGAAATCGAAAAGTACGATTTCAAATCTTCATTTATGGGAATATCTAGAGAATCAGTAATGGTTCAAAAAGTATTGTTTCTTTGGTTAAAAATTTAAAAATATTAAAAATATCTTTCCATTTTAAGACTTGATTTTCGACTTCAAAAATTATTTTGAACCTTTAATAATTTCTTTTTTACTGCAGACTTTTTTTTCTAATAAATGAATTCACGGTGAAATTAATACTCTCTCATACAGCTTGTCATTTGACTAGCCACTACCAAGCTATCTTTTATTTTTTAAAAGTGAATCACTGATCAAAACTTTGATTAAATAAAAAATAATTCGGATATATTGTCTAAAAAGTATTTTAATAAATAGCTGATAAAACTGATTTGCATTATATATAAAATTGGGATCGTGAAAGAAAATTAAACAAAAGTCATAAAACACATTTGCATTGACAAATATTTATGAATTTTACATACGGATTATAACTTCGAGTATTTAAATTTTTTAAAATAGTCTTCAAAGTAAAATAAATATTTTTTATTTTTTAATATTATATATAACAAACACCAACTGGATTTCTCCTGAAACGTATCCACTGTTGCGGAAATACCGGAGAAGTATACCCGTATAGAAAATGTTCTGGTCGAGTATATTTTCCTTGCCGGAAATTGTTTCTGGTTAGAGTCACCAGCCTGGTACATACGAGCTCCAGCTAAATCGTTAGGGTAGGTCCATTGTGGTAGGATTCTCTTGTGTTTTACCACTACCATTGCAGAAGTTTTGTTTTCACAGGCACTAGATATTATTTCAGTATATCTCGCCACCCATAATGCATAACAATCGCCTCGGGTAATGTTTGGAGTCACATTGGGGATTGTATATGCGATGAACTGGGCTGTATCCTCTCTACGTTATACCAACATAGCACCATGAACTACACGCGTGTTTAGAAATAATGCATACTCGTGTACCAGAAGTACGTGGAAACTTCCATATGAAAATTGCTTCACTTCACGGAATCTCCATTTACTCCTGTTTAATGTAAAAAAAAAAATGTTCAGCAAATTTAATTAAAAAGTTTTTTTTATGAAAGAAATTCTCTGATATTTTTAAACATATGATTTTTCAAGAATTTTCATGCAATCGTGATTTTTTTTTTGTAATGTTTAAAAAGTCGTGCATTTTGGATATGTTTTCAGATTCACAAAAACTGGCTTAAAAATTTATCGATAATGGGTGTTTGACAATTGCAAGAAATTTTATTTAAAGAAATCATAAAATAGCCTGATCACTCTTATTTTTTATGAATGAATTTATTATCATGGTCTATTTAAATTATCTGGTGACGAAACGATTTCTTGATATTCCTACGAAATTGCTACTTACAGATACTGGTAATTTGTACCAGTATTTGTAATTTCAGTAGTAAATTTTCGCGGTATATCACAATACATGAGAATCATTAGTAATCCTTTAGAAAGCTTCACACAGAATCCGAACTCTTGAATGATCTAATCGGACCTCAGAGTTTATTGTGCCTCGTTGGATGAATGACGTACTGCGGTGAACTGGCGTACAACGGGCTCAATCCTAATCCACACTAAGTATTAGATGAAACCCGTCCGACGCGTTTTCTCAATAAATCCTAAAATCCGAACCACTATAACTCAAGACCACTATATCCCAATGGTGTAAAAGCCTTACACTGTGAATACACCCGTGGTGAAGAGATATATATCTCGCGGAGTTTTCATGAACTCTTGCTATCCTCAATTGTGCTTACCCCTTCGAGAGTAAATATTTAGCCTCGTTACGATCATTGCGGTGCGATTACGTCCGCTCCAGGTCCTAGACGACAAATCTATTGAAACGAAGACCTGATGTCCTATCCCCTTTGCCAATAAGACCTTTGTAACCGAGCTTTAAGACCCGACATTTTCGAAGTACCTCGAAAAATGGAGCAGGTGGTCGACTACGCTTTGATTAGTTACACCTTTGAATCTCGTACTAGGAGGAAGAAAATGAAGTTCACAATATTGATGCTGGAGAAAACCAAAGAGAATCTCAAAGACACTTAAAAATTCTAGCCACTGATGATCCGAACCAAGAAATTACGGCAAAGGAACACTTAAAATGCGGTTTTGCGTTGTCGAGACCACAAACAGAAAAAACTATAGGCCATTCGACGACAAGGCCCACGGTATTTAAGGCTCCCCTAGTAGGTAATTTGGGACAAGACTCTGGGGCTTCGCGTCTTAAGATTTTAATAAGCACTCAGTGGCGCGCGCTCGTATTCCTTGCTCAGACACTTAGTTACTATCA
The DNA here is from genome assembly GCA_964016905.1 of Perithous albicinctus. Lineage (NCBI taxonomy): Eukaryota > Metazoa > Arthropoda > Insecta > Hymenoptera > Ichneumonidae > Perithous > Perithous albicinctus. Next base: position 24,203,606 of record OZ024691.1, on the reverse strand, counting down.
TTCGGGCTTTGCACGAGAAACAAAACAGAAATTAAGCAATTACGAGCCATTATGAGGTTGTTCACGGACGAGGAGACGTCTGAGAGCGGTTTCCTTGCGTAGCGCAGGTAACGACTTAGAGGTTATAGTTGTTTTCTTTCTTGCACGGGAACGGAGGATAGACGGAGAAACGAATAGTATAAGAGGTTCTCGTAACGTCGCGATGCTGCTTCAACGAAAGGCGTCATCGCTGGTTGTGTGCAGCACCAATAATTTTCATGGCTGTACGTATGGCGGATGATGACAGTTGTAAACGTATCGTATATGTCAACATGTTGTCTTGACAAGTAAGAGAGAGTGAGACACAATGAACCACTTTTTTTCTAAAGTTTTTTGTACTTTTAATTGAAATTGTGGACCACAAATGGGACACACAAAGGCAAAGGTTTAATTTTTTAAATCTATAACTTTTAATCAGCTTACCGACTAAAAATATACTTTTTACTACTTTTTATTTTTTCGTTTTAGGTAAAGTGTCAGAAGAAATTAGTGTTTTAGTTTAAATGTCAATACTAACACTTCATTTTCGATGGTTTACCGCCCCTTTTGAAAGTTGATGTCTTCCCCGGCGACACATGCAGGCATCCAGACAGACATAAATAAGTTAATACTTTTTTGGAATCTGGGACACTGAAAACACGTATTTCCACTGTAATCTGAGGATGCATTTTTTGTAGCAAAGCAATACGTTCACTTTCATATACTGAGAAACTGAAAACACATATTTTGTTCAGTTGAAACCTAATCCAGGTATGTGAATCAGAATATCGACATTTTCTGAAAGTACACTTGGAATTTCACTCCAAACATGCAAACCTTCGAATTACGATTTACGAACATTCTCAACATATTGGAAAAGGATTCCAATGCGTGAACACCAGGTTCAAAGAGAGAGAGAGAGAAAGATAGAAACACAAAAGGCTCTCTCAACGTGCTGCTGATCGTACAGCCGGTAAATAATTTTCTCGGACATACGCGTGCCGGATAATAACAGTTGTAAACGTGTCTCGTCTGTCAAAGTTTCGTCGCGACAGTGCCCGTTCCTTTCACAATTATCCGGCTCTCTCTTTCTCTTTCTATTTCTGCATTTCATGTATACATTTAACAACCCTGGGAACAACAGACTGTTGTCGACGGCGTCACAGACATACAATCGTTAATGGCGCTACTCCGACAAGATTTTCATTAATTTTCAGGCGCCAGGATGTTCAGCAGCGCAGTGTATCGCGTGAACGCATCGTAAAATCTGGAAGTTGAATATTAATAACTGCTTAGGTGGATGGAACGCTAGACCGAGTAGTTTGAGTCCCAGACGACAAAACTGGTTGCAAGAGGATCGTTGGCGACACTTTGAACCAGCTTCTAGGACATTATAACCTTTTGTCACAATTATATTATTCCAGACGCACATCAACAAAGTGTTTTTGAAAATGTATAATATAACGACGATTCATAGTGAAGCGTAGCTCATTTCCATTCTTCAGATGTCATGAAGGAAAGTGTTAGTCTCCCACAGGGTCTCACGTTGATCACATATGAGGTGAAACTGAAGACTCTCGATGCCACTCTGAATATATAATTTTACTCTCTAAATGATAAACGATCATAGATACAGGCATAGACTGTGCGTTGTCCTGTTGCGTTCGTTAATTGGATCTTAATTTATATATACGTGACAAAATTCGTGCTTCGGGCGATGTGATCATAATCAAATGATCGGAAATCGTTGCTATTTTTTTTGTTTTCGTGAGAAAATTAACTTCGTGTTTTTACGACGCTTTTTCAGAGTCACATTTAACCATGAGCTCTTCGGGAACACAGTAATACAGATTGTTTACACGAACATATAGCCACCCTATTAAAAAGAATTCTATACCAAAAATTCTGTCCCGTGGAAGTTATGCATGAAATAATCTCATTTATAGTGGGGATATGATACTTTAGGTATGCCTAACGAAACTTCGGTGAAAGAAATATATGTATATATTTTCGTTTAATTAGCATATCGGTATCAAGTTTTAAACGGCATAAAAATCGTTATTTTACGAGCGCGTTTATACAAGCAGCGGCATACCAACGATGGTCAAGTGTTAAAATTCCAAACTCGACGATAAATCTGTTGTAAATTATCTGCTCTGACCAGCGAGACACTCGCGATTTGATTTATCGCTTGAAGCTGTTATGGCGTATTGCCGCTCTATACTGTACCAATATGCTGCATACGCTTGGTTTTATAGACTCTCGTGAGTCTGTATTACAGATAAGCACACCTCTTGATATCTTTAAGTAGTCATGCTTTATTTTAGTAATATTTTTTCTTATTACTTACAAATCATTTTATACTTAAAATATTGAGCAAAAAATTAATAAATTCAATTTCACTACTTGCAACTTTAAGCACGATGTGTCACTTTAATAACATATTATATAGAATATGGATTAAATAAAACATGATGAAACAAATTGAGCATAGTGACGTGTGCGCATTATGGATGTTAAAAAAAAAGCTTAATCTTCTGACCGAACTGCTCATTCAATTTAAAAAAATTGTACTGCTGCACAAATTAAAAAGAAAAAGTGGTAGATAGTCTTAAAATGATTTTTAATAGAGTTCTAATCATATTTATCAGTCGATTGGAAAAATTAAAAAAAAACACATAGAAAATCTTAATTTGTTCGCTGATTCAGCCCATTTAATGTCTGTCTGTTTGCATGTTATAATTGAAATTTTATAAATCTACCCGACCATTTTTATGATAGTCGTTGATATCCACGAACCATTCCGTCCGTGTAGACATTTCGCAGAATGTCGTGTCCATTTCGCTACTGTCATCAATAATAGGATCCTTCGAAAAGAGACTTTCATCTTTCCACATCTCAATCTCTGTCCACAGGATGAGTATTGCCTTTTTTTTTTACCAAAACCCATTCCTGGCCATCAGGATGAGTGAGGGGAATCAAGTGGACCCAAGTAGTAGACAGGGGTCGACCTACAGCGGAGTCAAAGTGTTCCCCCTCGAGTCTCCTACAGCTACTTCAGTATATTTACGTGTTCCGGAATGTTATTATAAGTGGAAACAGTCTTCGGATGGCGGAGGAAGAGCAATTCTGTGTTCAAGGTATGTACGAATGCAGCAGGCTTTCCCAAGCTATTCAGGATTCCAGAGACACGCATTCCCATCCGAAGAATTTGTCCATATGATATCTGCAACGGGGAACGCCTTTACAAGCTTGCGAATCCACGCTCGTTTTCGACCAAAATTCCCAGCTATACGCCGACAGTATATACTGTCGCAACGATCACAGGTTTTGCAATTAGCGGTTTAGTACTCGTCCATTGCCACTTGAACCGGTCGAGGCGGCGGATAAAACTTTCATAATACGATTCGAGTTTCGTGCTTCGGATTTCACGTCGTCCTGGGCGGTCCGCGATCCTTGCCGATCCTCGCGCGAGAGGCCCTTCAGTCCCAGTCTTGCCACTTCTTTTTTTTCTGCTTTACACGATTCATTTCGCTTCGTTATTAACGAGAATCGATTAGTAAGATAAGAGAGTTGCACGATAACATTTCTTCCAGGTGCGTTCGACCGCCAGTCCACAAGATATACATATAATTAGTTTCAATGTGCCTTCCACCCATCCTCATTCTCGTCAAGTCCACAGTGCATACACTGTTTTTAACCACTATTGAAGAGCCGCATATACAAGACCCTCCCAAGCGGCATGGATTTTTATTTATTAATTGTTATTATCATTTTTATTATTCCACGCATCAAATAATAATAATAATAATAATAACAACGATTGGTGTAGCATAACTCGAGCAGTTAAAGTTAACCGGGGATCCATTCAATCTCGGAATTACACGGCCCAGTCTCTCTCTCTCTCAGCTCTCTTGAGAAATCGGCAAGGGGGAACTCGTGCTACCGCGTCGATGCGCACGCGATGCGCAATTACGTGATCCGAAATTGAATTGGATTCCATAAAAGTCGTGGGTTTCGGTCGGCATGTGTGGTCTGCCAGAATCAGAGGGGATCCGCGAACCCGCACCCCTGGGCAGAGAGGAAATATCAAGGATCGAGAATTTTTCGATGAGGAGAGACGAATCTCGTACACTGCTATTATTTTGTTTAGCACAGGAATATATGATTCACCTTCGGTCTTTTGAAATCGATCGATGCTGAGATTTAATCATTATTCCTGTAAGAACACTAATTTTGGCACTTTTTACCCCAAAGCCAAAAAATAATGGTCCCAAAGAGAGAAAATAATGTAAGTCAATTTTTTTCTTACAGAATTCAATTTAACATATTTACTAATGTGCCGCAAAGTAAATCGATGATTTTTTTTTTGGAATTGAGTTTTTATGGCTTAAAAAAATATACTGACAGTTTCATTTCTAAAAAATGTATAGGTTTTTAATAGTTTAGTTCCCACCAAATTTAGCAAACATCTTTATTCTATTTTTTTTTGGTCAAATCTGACCTCTAAAATTTTCTTGTTCCAATTTTTTTTCATCAAAATCTTTAAGATATTTATTTTAGACTTAAACAATCTCAATTCCTTATGAAGAGCGATGAAAAAATCATCAGTTTATTTGGTGACACCCTAATATTTACTACATGATAAATGGAGATCGAAAGGAGCTAAAGTATTTGTTATGCTCTGTTATTTTTACATATAGGCGTTGCGACTGGTGAGGCGGTGTATTACAATAGCAACATACGTTGTAAAGTACTTTCCTCCCGTAATACGCAAGCGCATCTCCAAGCATTCATACCTTTTACGTTCGTCTGACGCTGCGTTAGAGCCCGTTGCTCAGCGATATTATAACGCACAATCATGCGAACAAGAAACTCACTTACGTCCTTAAAGAAGCTTCGACTGTTCCGTAGATAGCCGTTAATTTTACAGAATTATTACCCACATTCAAAGACTATAAAGATGTAGATTAATAGTCGTTGAAGAGTCGCGGGTGCCCTCCCCCTTTGCCCCCGCTATTTCCGTCGGCACGCACGCCTCTATAATCAATATAACGTAAAGTTACAAAAGCATTTGAAGCGACGAGTCTCATCTGCGCCACCGCAGTTGAGCACGAGCGGGGCCTTCTACTCCTTTCGAGACACAGAGCATATAGTAGTTTTACGATTGGCTCATGCCCGAGAAGTATCGACCGTACGTGAGTTCTCCTCCTTTTTTTTCCTCATTCTCTCGAGCAACACGTCAGCGAGTATGCGAGGTAAAAAAAAGGCATCGAAAAAAAGCCACCTGAGTGCATCATTTAAAAATACGATAAAGCAACTCGAGCGAAGCAAATTGGTCAACATCCTCATCCCGGATCTGTTGCACATCAATTTGGAAAGGGATCCCGTTGTGGTCTTCAGTTTTTGTCATACGATGATATTAACATAGTATAACCGCAAAGCCGACGACGCGCCAATAATTCAATCCACGTAAATCCATCAAATTTCCATTTACACGATGTTGCGATCATGTTTGGTGCAGGAGCTGATGCTCCAGGCTTCCAAATTAAGACGTTCGAAGGGCCTCCAGCACGCCCTTCCTCGTCCTCTCACTCCTGCCACCCCTTCAGGGTCCTGACAGAGAGTCTCTGGCAGGACGTTCGATGTCGTGGCTCTGCTGCCCTGGTCCACTATATACATAGCGATTTATCTAAATTACAGGGGGGCGAGACATTGATTAGGGGGGGACGATTAAACAATCTAGGCCTCCCTGGTAGAACTTCTGGGAGGGCCTTCTCAGGTCCACGGGTAGCCTGATCGCGTCTATGCGCGAAACCGTTGCTCTTTCGCGATGAAGAAAGCGGGAGCACAGGCAACAGCAGCAGCAGCAGCACCAGCAGTGAAGTTTCAGCCAGGCAGATGATCCCCTTCGGGCCATCCACTCAAAATGAAGCAGTTATACGACCGAACTAATAACATATTTAGGATGTTGGAGGCATCCCCACTGCCGGAGACTCGCGACCTCCCAAGTTGGCACGCTTCCAGCTAGCATGAACAATTTTTCTGCCACGGCATCATCGTGTCTTCACTTGATGCTATATACAGCATCATAAGACTCTTGCTTGCAAAAAAAAAGAGAGATATCTGGCCCTCCTGGGTAAAAGTTACACGAGTCCTGGCAAGTCAAATAAGAACTGTGCTTTTATTATGATTGCTTTATTGTCTGGAGCAAGAAGAGCGGACAGCCTTAATTATATGGTACACTGCACGAGCACAACGTAATCTAGAGCTTCAAGAAAATAAATCACGAATTTACTCTTTGCATCTTGCCTTGCAGAACACCTTATTCACATCCACTGGAATTCAGATCCACTGGAACAACCAGCTAGAAAAGTAACAGAAAAACTATATCTGATGTTTCACGGATCTGTAGCCGAATGAGCTCAAGATCAATCGCTGTTTTCTTTTCCTCTTGAGGAACCGTGTAAATCCGTGCGGCATGCGTGTCGGCCGGATACCGGCCGCGACAATACCACGCGTTTGCATGGACTAGAGCCTCGACAATAGAAAAACTTGGGTCTTTTGGCCTTTGTCGGCGCACCACCAGAAGGACGAAACGAGCGGACCTGCAATGACAAACCCGGTCACCGGACCACCAGCGCACGTGGCCACCAGGAACCCGTCTAACACATGTTACCCGACTTTTGCAAGTATCGCTTCTCTTCTCTTTCTAACGTCTGTAGAATAAGGATTCGAGAGGTAAGGCAGACTCGGCCACATCTCGGATTTTGTCATCGCTAGCGTGGATTCCACTGGACCCTTCATTGAATGACCAGCACGAGAAACGTTCGTGAATCCAAGGAAAATACATTAGAAATCCAGCAAAATTGTTCGAAGTCCTTTAGCTAGTAAAGCGAATGAGTTCCATCCTTTCTGTAGGCTTTAATCACGTACGAGCAATGAAACGAAGCAACGTAGTGATCGTTAACAGCGCTAAAGCGAACGGTAAACTAAATTCCACGATTCTAATCAAGAATTCCTAAGTCTACAAGCTTACCCTACAAGAATCGACGCGAAATAAATAGGAAACGTCAATATTTAATATTTAATACCAGTGTGTTAATTTTACGAGACATAGCTTTAATAAATATGAATTCAGAATAAAAGTAATTAAACATTAATTCCTTTACGCTCAGAGTGAACCTTTGTAATCATAAAAATCCTCTAGTCACGAAGCCATGAAAATCTGTCGAGGAGGCCGAAGGAGGGTGAGCATGGGTGAAGCAAAGAGCAGACTCTCGTGGCAGGTGCAGGCGTACAGGTAGATAATTAAAGATTTTCCATCGAATCGGGCACTTGATTTCCTCAGGTGGGGATGCAAGCTCCACCCTTGAGTTGGATTGGACACTGGACTCAGCACACCAAAAGGGTAATTAGGGCCGGTCTCGCCATTAGCATAATAACTCTTTTATGTTCTCGAAATACTCCACGATGCATCTCCCTACCACCCTTTATATACATGTAGAATGTCTTCCGTTGGCGCTCGTCTCGGATATGCGGAGTGCAACCAGAGCAGTTTTTTTTACCACCGCTGAGGGCGAGGGGAGGTGTCGAATAAATTGAGGTCGCGTGGGGCGGACGTCTGCAAACGTTTGGGCCCTACTTTTGGACCACACTGATGTGCCCGGTGCTCGATGTTACTATATACCTTATGCTTTTATTTTTGCCTTTGGACCTGGAGCACAATCTTCTGTACAGTCGCGGAGGGCCGGCAAGCAGGAACTACGGAATTCTGAGGCACTGGTGGGCGGAAGAGTTGAGAGCGGCTTTCCGCCTTTGATCGGCTTGCACCAGCACACGCCCTTAAGAAATCGTTTAGCTTTTCCAGCCGACCAGCAAAAGCATAACCAGAAACTCGGAACCACCCGCACGAGCCCGGATGTAGCATGTGTTAATGGGCGATGTTGAAAACTGCAGGCAACGCTAGTTTTATGAATTACTTGGCGTTTTCCAGATTTCGGTAAGAGTAAAAAAATAATGTATGTCATAATTGGAAACCTGATATTTGTATTTGATTATTTTGTACAACTGAGGTGAGGCTGTAAAAAATCAGTTAAATAGCTTTATATTTGTCCAGTTAAATAAGTGTTAATATTTACAATATTTCAACGATGTTAATTAAGTTTGAAAACGAATAATAAAGTTGTGAACATATGTAATACATTTTCATTCAAATTATACTTGTTCACTTCGATTCGACTAAGATGTCTGGATTTCTAATTTGCTCCGAGTTACCAACAAGAAAAGTTACCAACACCATTGTAACTTTTCATACATCAGAAAATAGTTTTGCTATTCTGATTTAATGTATTTTGGTGATTGTCAACGCAGCAAATTCGTAAGAATTGCCAAGACAAAAAATGTCCTACTCCATCAACAATTTTGTAACCGTAACAAGTTTGTCTGCTGCCCTAATTAGGACCCCAAATTAGTTAACGTAGTAAAATTCTCGCTCTATCAGATATTTATCTACACTTATCAGAGATCGATTTTTCATTGCAGAGGTTCTGTTCAAGAAAAATATTAAATTTGTTCTCAATAATACGATATAGTAGCCTAAGGATAAATTTCTTTTTTTTTTTTGCAGTAGGATATACTATATTATTTCTAGTCGTGGACGAGTTATTAGATGACGTTTGAGGTTCTGTGCCACACACAGATTTAGCGTGAGATACAGATCTAGTGGGCGCGGCATATCGTACCGTTGGGCGAGGAATAGCAACAGGAGCAGGGTCAGAAGTGACAAGCACCATGGAAAAGGGCGGACTGACTAGGGTGGTTCAAGAAAATGTGTTATTAAGCCGACATGTCAATCAATTCCAGGCAAATCGGACAAAAGGAGAATCGAATTCCCGAAGAGTTGCTCTCATTTTCAATTTCTGTGTGGTCGGTATTTCGCCTTTGTCTAAAATATGTTATTAACGGGCGTTCGAGACGCACGCCGGATTGCATTCGAAACGGTCGTCTCCTTTTTCCTGATCGTATATTATTCGTAAAGTGTACACCTCAGAATAAAAATCATCATAAATACCAATCCATTTTTCGTTCTCATTTTCTTTCGGCTTGAACATGATGAATTTATTACGGGTAATTCTGTTCTCTTTCGCCTTGTTAAGCACGAGTGGGGAACTGTCACTGCGTCGAAGCCGACGATGACGCGACGCTTCGCGCCAAGGTACATTCTCGGTCGAAGTCAGACTAAATGAATTTGTTTTTTTCACGTCCGACCGAATCGCAACACATGTTATCCCCACGTATCATCGGCTTTGATTCACCTGTGCTTCATACAAGACGAATAACATTGAGCGGCGTCCTTGATGGAAATGGCGGCTTATACACGCGTTCCGTGCATGCATATACGCTCAGTCCGCGACGTCGATACTCATTTTAATACGCTCGGGCGCTCAGTCTTTTTTGATGCAGGAATATTTTTAAAAAGATTGCATACGAAATATATTACATAATGCAAAAGTGGTGAAATCAGTGTAATCGGCTTTAAACTTGCCTCTTAATTATTTACTTAAAATATCGTAAACGCCCATCATAATTTATAAGATCAGAGAAAAATTCATTAGAACTTGAAAATTAGATTAATAGATTTATATAATCTGATCGCTGATACGTAAAAAGAATCCATAGATCATTATGGAATCATAATGATCTATGGATTAAAGATCTTAATGGATCTTCATTTTAACTGATACTGTTCTTTACAACAAATATCGAAAAACAAATTATGAAAAACCATTATAAGACATTCCATAACTGTATTGTAGATTAAAGTAATTTGTTTAAGTTAAAAAATTTCAATATAGAAAAACGTCTTCATAAAAAAAATTCAAGATTTTTATATCTGCTACAAAATGATAAATAATTTTTTTTCAACGCCATTATTATATTATAGACACGTAAAAAATAAATTGGACCATAAAACGAATTTTAAATAATCAATATAGTCTCCGTATAAAAAGATCCCTATGAGAGTAGGTTCTGTAGACTAAAATATCTTAGTGGTTCATATTCTCCACCTTTATAGGTACAATATCAGATATGGATTATACGCGAATAAGTCAGCGTAGCATAAATAAAATCAGACAGTGAACCAGACACGCTTGATCACTCATCTGCAAGTGGAACTAACGACATCGGTGACTGGGACGAAGGCGAATGCATGCATTGAAGCAGAATGGAATACTAGGTCGTTCAGAAACGATGTGAGCCAAGCACGCGTATATTCACGTACTGTCATCGTCGTACATACGGTATGCACCTGCGCCATCCGTTTCCCGGTCTTTACACCAACGATCTCGTGCACCAACTATAGAGCATTGCAGTGTCCTTGTCTCCGAGAACGCAGGAGGGGTGGATCAAACTATTCCGATACGTCAGTAAGAGTGCAGTCGGGTGACGAGACGAAAGGGAAGATACCGAGAAAGTAGGTACGGCAAACAAGTTCGATGAAGGTCACGATAGAAGTGTTTGTAGTTGTAATAAGGGTACGCGCATGGTAAAGTGGTGCGTGCGTGAATGAACTACAGGTAGGGATCACAAGAAATGACAGAGATGGATGAAAAATACACGGTGCATACCTATGCTTATTATTGAAATGCTCGATGGGGATGAAAACGAGGAAGAAAGCATTGAGTGTCAATCAGGGAAAGTGATTTGTAAGGTAACCCCCTGGTGGAGTTCCGATGAATAGCTGCATTGACGACATGGAAATCTAATAGCCTGACGTGAAAAAGGGATATCTGCCCTGTTTAATCGTAACGATATTACGACGCATGCCTGTATGCCTAGTTTAGATTATAAAACCAATTTCCGCCCTCACGAACGAGACTCTTGATACGTATAGCATAAAAGTGGGGTAGGGTTGCGTTATACATGCACAGGATAAGATGTAATAAGTACACCTTCTGCCTAGAAGATATGCATGATAATAGTTGAGCGGATGCTGTGTCCCGGTTCTTCAAACCTTATTGACGACTAAGAGGAAGAACTGAGGCACCATCAGTCTTGTCTGTACACTATAGAAAGTGCCCCCATGTATGCACCATGCAAATAAAGGATTTGTCCTTTCGAGAGAAAGTTTTGTGATTTCCCTTCATGTCGATTCATTGAATACCACGTGTATTATGGTGACGATGGCAGCAGGTAGGACCTGCTGTTCTTCCCGAACATGTGTTATAGGTATAACACGAGTGAGTCCTTCGTCATCCTGTTTGTCTTCGTCTGACTCGTATGCTTGAAATAGCGGAAGACGATTTTAATCGGTGATCATGGAGGGCCCATTTATTTCAACGAGGTCAACGCTTTTAATGGCCGGATCGTTAAAGTAATGCTGGTTCTCTCGGTGATCCTCAGCGCGAAGTCTCCGGCGACGACATCGTTGGCGGTGGCTTCTGCTGACTGACAATGTGCGCTCGTTAATTATCATTTTCAGCCCCTCGCTTCTTGGTTCAGCGCCACAACGCTGATGACCAACGATGAAAGGCTTCGTATATGCATTTTGCAGTGTGCGTTGCATACTCCGAGAAACGTTCGGCGGAATACCGAGACGACTTTTTGGCTCACTACAGATTAAGTACGTGGGGTTAAGATGCGTTTAGACTGTGACGCGTTGTAGCGTCGCATGTTGACGCCATTCACGTCAACGGCAATTTCGGTTTAAAGAAACTCACCGCGGGTTCTCACGAAATTGACTCATTCCCACGAATATAAAATTCAGTGCTTCTCCAAATATAGACGAAATACCAAGAAGTCTTCCTTGAAATCAAGTTTTATGGTGTCTTAGGGTGCCAAGCAAGAGTAAATATTTTAATAGCTGGTTAAACCAATTATTGGCAGTGTGACAATTAATTCGTTGATTGACATTAACCAACTAATTGTTTGGCGGATTTTTGAAAATCGTTCTGCTAACAAATCTTCTAAATGAAAAATAAATGTTTGCAGAAATATAGCGGTACATCTAAAATTTATTTTGTATACATCTGCATTTTTTTTACTTTATAATATATCTGAGATACAGAGTTTCATTTTTTTTTTACTTTGACTTACGTGAGAGCTATTTTCTCAGTCACAACTTTTTTCATTAAAGTCTATAATTTAAAGTCAACTTGCTCTCTTTTAGAAACTATTGAATTTATGAACAAAGATATCGTCGCAATGGAAAGTCATACGACAGTTCCATCTTATTATCAAATCGCCAGACCCCTCCATAAATTAGTCATATTTGGTATGTCAGAAGCTCAGACAAAGGAACGACTATTAACCTAAATTCAACTTCACGACTGTGATGTCTAGTCAATGACGTCACACTGGTATCTAATATACCTCCTCAACCAATCAGATAACATATACACATGATGTACGAGAGAACAAAATAATGTTGCCTAAGGGGACATGCGAATAACCGATAAAATCGATGTTTCGTATCATCGACACATAGTATCAAGTTTATGATCCATTTTAAATACGAGCGAGAGTCTGAAGCCGCTGATTCTGATGCTGCTGTTGAGACCAATCGGAACCTCTCGGGGTGCACTCTTCACACTCGCACAGTGACTCAGAGAAGTGTGCAGATGCTGAAGTTGCTGCACGCTGAACAGGAGCTATTAAATGGCGAGCACTCATAAATATAAATCATAGAATTGTCTTGTTGCTCTCATCATCTCAGTCGGCTTCGTCGTCCTCTCATGCAAGAGTCAGCGAGGCTCCACGACCCTGGGAGCACACAGCTGTCCGCCCAAACAGCCCCCACAATGCCGCCAAATTTGGTCTCGCGAATGCTCTGCGGCCGAATTGCAGATTACTTTCGTGGTTGGGCCTGGCTATGCGACGTGTGTCTTTCGCTGTCTGCGGGGCACAAGAGATTCTTTCAGTCTGATGCCGCGTGCACGAGCCCTTCATTCCACGGTTCCAGTCTCACTCTCCTTCTCAGCAATAACAGCAGCAGCAGCAAAGAAGATGTGCAGGATGCGCTTCGTAAGAGCCACGCCTCGATGCGGTTCCTGACAATCCTGTCCTCATCTTTTTCCATTTTTATTCGCTAAAAGGACGGCAATCAAGTGGTAACTAAAGGGAATGCCCATTTTGTATTAACATTTAAGTATGTATGGTGAACACGACAATTGTGAAATATCTATCAATAAACAAATATCTTTTCTTAGTTTTGTGATCAATCGCTTTCGATGTGAAACCTGTAATTTGCCATTTTGTACAAATATCATAAAGACCAACAGAGCTGCATTTTTAAGAAAGCTTAATGTTTTAAACATCTTGTCAATAAATCAACCGTAATTCAGGATAGAACAGATTGCACTGCAATTAGCTTTGGAAGACTAGTTTATTGAGCATGTGTCAACAATGAAATCAAAACGTTAATTTAGATAAAATGTTCATAAGAAAGTGAAATTAATTTAGGCATGGGACTTTTTAAATTGTAAAACTCATTTAAAAAGAAATAAAAGATAACCATTTGCTCCTACGAAATTAAAAAAAAAAATACATAAAATATTTTGTTTTTCCGAAAAAACAACTGCAATCCTTTTAGCCGTTACAGTCGCGTCCCCATTTAATAACACTTCTCCGTAAAGTATTGAAGTATACTTCAACATTTTCGAGATTGAAGTACACGTAGCCAAGTCAGAGAACTTGAATCTCGAAAATGTAGTAATAACTTCCTGTGGTTCTGATCAAGAATAATTTGTTCGAGAGACTATCCACAATGTTGGCAGAGCTCTCTTTTGGCAACGAAAGCGTGAGTATGCATTACGATCTAGACGGACGATCAATTCGCGTGAAATTTCATTTATAGTCCGTGTCCCACCGAAGATAATATATTACACAGCCCATTTGAGAGTCCGGTGCCGATAAACATTCACTGCATGCTTCAATAGTTCTTCACTGAAGACTTTTCTATTTGTCTTCAGCTTCATAGGTATATTTTTCTATCATGCCTTGATTACTTTTAGAATATCTTTTCGATCTCCCTCTACAACTGATTGTACCAGCCGGTAGCTACTATGTCTGCGGCTCTGTTGTTTTGGTATATACTGTATTTTATATGCAGGAGGACTATCCAATATTGGAATTAGCCACGGCAGAGGCTGTAATCATTAAAGCCAGAGAGTCGAAACGATCTTGGACCGTGCGGGTTCCTCGCGGTAATCGTGTACCAATTAATTTTTTCATCGATCCCACTACGCCACGTTCTACCGGCCGCCTCTCGCCGTATACTTCAATCCGGCGCTTCGATAGACGCGCGAGCGATCTTTCCCATAAATTCTTCAGCCTTATTCTATCCGTCATCGTCATGGATATTCCAAATCGTGTGTGGTAGCACCCATATTGAACAAAAGCCATCTTTTCATAGTACCATTTACACACAAGTAGTTGCAGGGGAGATTGTGAAACAGAATGTCTTGTTACTTGTTTGATCTATTGACAGGTAGTACCTGTAGTAACCCGATTGCTGCTGATTTGTTGAGGATATAGCTCAAACTGAAAGCATCAAGGGTACCTTTGTGAATTACAGTCTACTAATATGACATCAAGTAGCAATATGCAATAAGACATTCTGTTTTGCAAACAAACTGTACATAATCAACGTCAACATGATGATTGGACACAGCACTGACTGAATTGTGGAGTGTGGAATGGTGCAGTGTAGAGTTGCTTTCAAGTTTTACTGTTCAATATTTCGTCATGATGATTAATGCTATGAAAACAATTTTATGTGAAATTCGTGGACTACGAATCATATCGATATGTCATTTACGTAATTCGTATTGATTGATACTCCTTTATATAGTTACGGCTGGCAGGTAATTATACGCAGTGTTTCCGTGACGGTGTTAAGCTCTACTCCTGCTTTAAGTAGTTTACCCATGCGGGAATATCGTTATTTAACTTAAATGTAGCCGTTTACACATTCGTGTGTGTAGACAAGGTATTTGTATGTGTTTAAATGTGGTTCTGTCTAACGATGGGTTTTGTGGAAACGAGGTGCTGCCTTGAGTGTTTCATCCGTTGAAATCGACAAACGCCTCCTTGCCGTCTCATGGAACCAGAGGGGATCACAGCTCGCCAACAAAATCGGCAAGCACCATTCTGGGCTCGCATTTTCGAGCGTGAAAACGTGAGATGGTGAAAAAAGTGGTTTCGCGGAGGTAGTTTCGGTAGCCAGTAGAGACGCGGAGAACACACGCGTTTCGGATCTCGGCTATCTCCTCAGCATCCCTGGCGGCCGACAACGCCCGACCGCGGAACGAAGCGTTCTTGCTACTTTCTTTCAGAGCCTTGCTCTTCCTTCAAGATATCTTTCGTTCGCCACAGCCTTTCATATCCACCCTAGTGGACGCGACGTTCACGACCACAGCGCCTCCGACATTCTAAATATTTCGTGGCAATTACATTCGCTACCGGCGCTCCAATCAAAGGCCATAAAAATGTCTCGCGGTATTTCGTTGGCAATTTTTCGGTGGCCCGAACAGCGCACGTCCTTTTTGAGAGATAATCACCAGGTCCGCGATGCTCTCTCACCGTGTCTGCGATCTCTTGCTCTCCAACTCCTGGTAGGCTGCCACTCCTTGTCTTATTTTTATTTTTGCGAATGTATATAGGAAAGTATAAGAGACACGCTCGCTGCTTCTATACCCAAAATTTGAGCGAACGTGCGAGCTAACACGCGTGTGTGAGACATGACTACCGGACCAAAAGTAATCTAGGGCAATTTAAATTTTCAGACGCTATTTCGTCTAGTTCGTGGCTTCGCGCCCCCGTCGTTTTCTAACGTCCCTCGAGAATCCGGCAGCTCTTGATTATATGCCTTCTTGATTGGCCTTTTGCCACGGAACACTCGCCGAATTTTTATCAACCTCAGCAGCCACCTTGCCTACCTCGCTTGACTATTATAGAGACGGGCGTGTTAGATGAGAATTAAGTCGAAAATGTTCGCTCCTTTTCGATGTTATGCTTTTTTACCGGTCTCACACGACACGTCTGGTATAAAACATGTCAGACATTCCATAGAAAGTGAGAAAAGCAATCATACATTATTTTTTAAATGCTGTTTGAATTAATTGTCAAGAAAATACACTAATTATTGCAAACTTTAATAGCGATTATTTTTTATTCGCTAAATATTGAATTCGATCTCTTATAAAAAAAAGTCTGTTCCAACATAAAGTTTTCAAAGTGACTTTTTGATACAAATTTTCAAAATTTTATACAAGTCCATATATTCTATTCTTAGGAAGGTTTATCTAAAGGAAAGCAAAAACTAATAAATCTAAACAAATTTGAAAATGAAGTAAGAAATGTTCGTTCTCTTTCATACTTATTACTTTTTTTTACTTTGAACAGATAAAGTGCGGTGCATCTTTTGCCACGCCTGAAAATTCAAAATCGCTACGTGAGGGCGCATAATAATGTATTCTTTGGTCCTTATTATTAACAGTGACTGCGATGTGGGCTTTCGGGCATTAACGGCTGGCGGCAAAGTGAAGAAGATGGTGCACGCGTGGGTACATACCATACCCGCTGCGAACGACGACCGTTATTATGTCTTCACTGTCACTCTGTCGTCTCGACTGGAGACTTAGAGCGAGAATGACAGGGATGACTTAGCGCGATGACAGACCTCCCTGTATTTTTACTGTAACTTCTGTATATAAATACATTTCGACTGATGTAATAGATTGAAAGTGCAGAAACATAGATCGAGTAAACATATTTAAGTGTGTGAGTTACAATAGATAAATAAAAAGTTTATGCCTGGTGAACTTTTAATGTTTTTTTCGTACGGATTTTATTAAAATCGATTGAAGCATTTTCGTTTTATCGCATTTGTAGAAAACAAATATTTTATTCTAAACAATTGTATTTCTTATTTTTTCTATTCTTGTCTCAATGTGACCAGCTTAGTTTACTCTCCCTATGACATAAGCGAAAATCCAGCTAAGATATTCACAAGCATTCTACTTTACACAGAAACCCTGTTACCAAGATCAAGTACCCTACATCTACGTTTTCTTTTTTTATTTTATTCCATGTACACAAGTACTTTGCAACGTGTGGCGCCGGTATACAGGACTTCGCCTTTCGCGACAGCACCCACGCAATGTCGAGACTCCTCTACTCGTATTGCCAGAAACTCGAAATCAAGTTCACTTTTGTTGGTAAAAGTGAACGTGAGAGTGTTGGATACATTATATATCGTGAGTGCGATATATACGTTAAGTAGTAGTACAGAAAAGTATAAGCATAAGAAAAACGAAGAAGCAGAGGAAGCTCTCGAAGAAAGACACCCTCACGAGTCTGCATCTCTCTACCCACACTCTATATAGGCCGTTGGGTTCTCTCGGTGAATATATATGCGTGGGTGCGTGTGAGTGCGTTCGTGTGCGCCCAGACGGCGAGACGAGCAGGGAAGCCGGAGGCGCGAGCGCGCAGTATAGAAAGAGAGAACGTCGGCAGCATAGTATTGCTGGTGGTATATAGTATAGTGGTGGTGGAGGCGGCGGCGGTGGCGGCAGCGGGCGGACGAAAGTCGTGAGTCCGTCGCGTCGAGCCGCCTAGAGTCCCACGTGTCGGCTCGTGCCTCCTCGTGGCCGACGCGCGTCGCCGAGCACTGGCGTCGCGTCGCCGCGCGCTCCGCACGCACGCCGACTCGAGTGGGAATGCATCGCCGATGCACACTCTACATAGCCACGACCGACTCTTCATCTCATCGGTGCCTACTAATGTACTTAGATGCTCTCTTATCTTTCCACATCTTAAAATGTATACTAAGAATCTTTATGCTTGTCGCATATCAAAATAAAAAAAATTTAAAAAAAAACTAATTATGTAACGAGAACGTGGGAGACAAATTTTCTTTTTGGTAAATTCATGTTGGGATAAGAAAAAAAAACGATTTGAAAAACGAATTACTATTGATAGATAACAAAATATAGTAAAATGTATATTTGTTGCTCAATCACGTTTGAATAATTATATCAATTGGTTTGAAAACTTGCGTGGTAATAGCTGAGATGCCAGATTAAAATATAAGCTGAGCGTTATTGTAAGATATCCTGAATATATATACCTGAAACTCCCACACATATTATTGCAGTTTTGCAAAATCCTCTTTTAGCTGACTAGGATGATTCAAAATGAGTATTGAACTTTTTTTTCTGCGGTATCTAAAAATGACCTAAGCAAGAATAATTTAATATTATTTTTTCTGTTAACTTAGGAAATTATAAATTGCTAAATTGGAAGGTTTTCCATTTCTTGTAATAATAAATTGGAAAACGTGGTCAAAAGAGTTATATATTCAAAATATGTGTAACACATTTGAACTTTTCGGCGTTTTATCTGCATAAATGTCGTTCATATATTTTTTCATATATTCCAAAGTTATGTTTGCAAATATATATATATACCAAATATATGAGAAATGCACAACTTTTTGGCGCCATATGATTTACATGTATATTTTTCCATGTGGTATAATTTACATCTTGAGTGTTCTTATTCTCAATCACTATGTATAGCTTAGATCTCAAATTCAAAATGTATTTCAATAACAATAATAACAAAAGTTGAATGATCGTTGTATATTTCCTTATATAGATGGGAGGTTTTTAAAATAAATGTTTTCACTGATACGAGAAACACATTAAGTCGCGTGGACTAAAATATACAAAACGTACGCTCGAGTTTGCAACCAATCAGACACAAATATTATCCTCGCGCGGTTGGATGAAGTGGCCTTTCGCTCGTATTATGTCGATGCAAGAGTGCACATGTATAGTTTAGTGTGTACGAACGAGTTATATATATATATATATATATATACGAAAGAGTTTATGCTGACCGTGCGCTCGTCGAGGGGGCCTCACAATGGCTAAACTAATATTGAAATATAGCCCGACGATTGGGACTCGCATGCATCTTTCAATGTCAGTGGCGCGAGGCGTGCCTCGCGCGCTAACAAATGCTCCTGATTTATACGACTCGTGAGAGAGGGCCCCAACAGCATTTCAATACCGATTGTTAATACTAAATCATTATTTATCATCGTTCATCCACTGCGATTATGATTCTTTCTGCTCACAGCACGCCCATGCAACTGTAATGGCGAGTGCAGCTTAATGGATCTCGATCGAGGTTCGCGAGGCAAAATCTCATCTTGCATTGATATAGTCTGAAGGCATCAATGAATGAACAGTTACGCAGACCATAAATTCAGCGAATGAATACTTAACACTTTGATTTTCTAAAAATACATTTATTAATATGGTCACTTTATCTATTACGATTTTCAGAATTGTCTTCAGTTAATTCTGACAAACGTCAGTAAGTATTTAGGAAATCAGATGCAATTGGTACATTTATTTATTGATCAGCCTAATTGGGCCGTCAAAATAGGGTTGGAGACTTCTGGTTACTTTAATTTTCTGTATTTGTTCATTTGTTTCAGCAATTATTTAATATTATTAATTATCATTTTAAAAACCATGTCTCATTGATAGTGAAGTACTTTAAATATTGTACTGGAAAAAATGAATCTATGGACCGATAAAGATACATGAAAACAGTGAGAAAATTTAAATCATGTAATTAGAATTATTCATTGAATTAAAAATTAATTCGATTAGGTCTTTTAAAGACGGTTTTTTAAAATAAATTGTCATAGCAAATATTTTCTTATTATTTTGTATTTCATTTTCAGTTATTCTGCTGACAATAGACAGTAAAATGGTAATTGATATTCTATGGTATTGAAATCAACCTCTTCACTCTGTATTTACAATTTTAAGTAACAAAAAAAGTTGCATAAGTCACACATTATTGTGCAATTACAAGCACAAGTGAAATTTCGATCACCAAGCCGGGTCAACGTCAAAAATAAAGAATTATATTTATCTCATCACTACATTTTTTTCTCGAGTGCACTTACTAATTATAAAACTGAATACAGCATAACATCGCCTTATTTTAACACAAAAAAAAGCGCCGAGTTTGTCGACCGGGCTTCGTGCTGAAAGTAAATACATGTATCGAGAATTTATAAAATATCTGCAGTATAATATCTGTGTACAGTCTCATTCCTTTTCCCTTTCGGATTTACAATTATCTTTCGTATGCTCTGCGGTTGTGATCATCTCACGCGTATAACGGGAATTTAACGAACTTCTGGTGGTGGAAGCTCGATCATATGGATTGCGTATAGCGGTGTGCCCCGCGTGTTATTCGCACACCTGTCCGATAAAAAGATGCCAGAATAGCTGTCGGTGAGATACACCATATTTGCAGCATGTAATTGGTCATATTTTTATATTCCGGCGTCGCCGGCACAAGACACAGGAGTCAGCGAGCCACCAACATCAGGCGCACGCCCGTTTTGACGATCGTTCGCGCCCGTATCGGATTCTCCTTAAATCGTCCAGTCGAGTTTTTACCAAAGCTCCTTGACTTCTTTTTTCTCCCTTCTCTCGTGAACCTCTCTTGTCCATCGGCGTTCCGGACTCGTCCTCGCCAAAAACCGATTTAAATCGGTATAAACTTCCCTGGCAATGCGGTTACCAACGTTTTACTCCGGACTGTCCTTCGAGTCTGTCTACACACTTGAGGAGACAGCGAAGCGCAAGTACTTGAGGGTAAGGAGCTTAACCACGGCGTGAGACTCGCTGTGCGATGTCAGGACCACCGCTGAGTGCGAGCTGTCAGCGCTGAGAAACCTGTCCAACTCTCTTTTCGTCCCAAGTTTTGCGCAACGAAACACGACACATTTCCCTCGTTACACCAAAAGTGTCAATTAAATTTAACCGCGCGAATTAAATTAAAACTGACGTAATTAAAAATTCCTTTGCAATTTGCAGCAATTACAAGTGTGCACCTGATGAAATTAACAGCGAGGGAAATTAAAATATCAGGCTCGATTGCATCGTAGACGATTGATTGATGATTAACGACTTGTATTGATCGGATTAGCGGTTTTGTAAGGAGTTTAAATTTATGGATCTTCAAAGACGAATTTAACTTACTTAGCCACTAGTATTATTTAATAGAAGAAATATACAAAAAAAAAATGTTAATTTGAAAGGTTAAAGTGAGTAATTACGATTGTAATCGAATTTACAGGAATTCATAAATATCTCTTAAAAAATCTAATAAAACATTGAGTTCATTCTTTAAAAAAAAGTTATTCAAGAGTTGTCACACGAAGAAAAAGGAAAATATTTTTAGAAATACGATTTTTTATAAATATTTTGAGAATATTGACACAAAATCTCCGGTTCATTCTGTCTTGAAAGAAAAAACATTCAAGGGGTACCAAAAAAAACCTATCGGTCCACCCTAATATTGTTGTTTTCACTCAATATTTAAAAATATTTTATTGCCGAAATGCCTTACATTAAAAATAATAATTATTACAATATAATTTGTCAAACAAATAAACAAGTACAGTGAATTGAAAAATAATTGCGCTATGTAAAACAAAATCATCTTCAATGATAATTAATGTCAAGTGTCATGTGACCGCCGTCTTGAAAAGAAATACTTAGGAATTTACAGGAATTGCAAGTAAATAGAACTTGTTGAAACAAACAGCGAAGGAAATTAGAAGATCAATCTCGACTGCATCGTATATTACAGTAATTGGCTATTGATTCAAATAGATCGAGATAGATGTATTGCAAATCTTAAGGTTAAGTTTTTCGACAAAGTCAACAAAATTGACGAGACGAAAGACCAAGAGCAGGTGAGTAATGCTACTTCACCGCATGTGCAGCATACAATTAAACCCGTTTTCTTTTTGTACGAACAATGGTTAGGAGTCATCGCAAAGCTGCGCAAAGATAACTCGCTCTCGGTCGCGTACATCTTTGATACCATTTGTGGAAAAGCCATGCAATTATCCAACGGCAAATCTGAGCGGCAGCTGTGTACTCCAAGTTTGGAGCTTACTGCTCGCGGGAGCGCGCGAGAGTCACGGGTCCGGCTTGCCAATGCTCTCTTCTTCCGCGGTTTCCTCACATTGATAGGTAGAACACGCAGCTTCTTTGTATATACATATATATGTATATGGGGCATTCCACGGCTTATCGACAGAATCGTGACCCTTTTTTTTTTTATTTGGGATATTGTACTACAATATTAAAAAGCTCTCTAAACATTTTTTCCGATTTTTTCGAAAACTTGTGTTTTCATAATTACCCAAAATGTTAATTTCTCAAAAAGTACGATTTTAAACTAAATTACAGTATAATGTCCATGAACATTTTTTTGAGACTGGTGCGAAAATGGGAAGCTGCCCAGAATAGCAGTTACATATAAAATAAAATAAAAATATTGTTTTTTACTTTTGGTCTATAAAAAATTACCCCTCTCCCATTTTCGGACTATTCTCAAAAAAAAAATTTTTTGACACATAATTTACAGTTAATAATTTTAAAAGATCGTCCACGTAATTTTCGAAAAATTCAAATTTTCGATAATTATGAAAGCACAATATTTCGAAAAAATCTGAAAAAAATTCCAGAGAGCATTTTCATATTGCTCCACAAAATCCCAAAAGGAAGATTTTTTTTTTAAATGAGGGTCACGACCCTGTCGATAAACCGTGGAATGCCCCATATATATGTACAAGAGAAGAGTCCTACTGCGCTCCTCGATCTCTTTGCTGTCGTAGCCTTCTCGTTCTCCTGTTGCCGCTTCGTTGCACGTTTAAGGAATTTGATGTCTTAATTGGACGGCTCGTTTGCTTTTAAGGGGGATGGAGAAAAGCACAGCGGGACGCTACGAACTCGATATCTCGCGCTTGCCGTGCTCACGTCAATGTTCTTACGTATAAAGCTTGTAATTAATAACTTAACCTGATCGCAAATAAGCGGTAGTTACAAGGTACAATTCGTGTAGCATAACACATGATTTTGGATTATCGTTTCATGTGCCGCCACAGGAATTCTGGCTCCACGTCCTTGCTCACAATAATAATCTTCAATTTTCAGGAGATAATATAGTTTTCAAAGGTTATGGGTTAATAACAGTCGTATAGAATTAACCAACGTCTTTGTTCACTCTTATAAACGTACTCGCTGTATGTACTCGGAATATCATATGCCATATTGTATCGAGCTAATAACATCATGTACCATGTCACTTTTATATATTTATGTATAAATATATATTACTTTTTATGTCTGTAAATGTACAATTATCAATTTCTTCTGTGTCTGAAATTATTGCAACAGAATTAAATGACTTGGCTCATGATAGCATAGCATGCAATTGCTCATTTCCTGGTTACATTTTTTTTCAACGAAACGCAGTTAAGTGTTTCGTTAAAGACACTTAATCAAAAAAATTAATGTCCAGACGGATACGCGGTACTTTCATAAATAGTCTCAGAAACACGCGGAAAAGTAATGGAACGGTAATGAAGACGCTAAGCACAAACAAATAATTCGAAGTTGAGAGTATTCGCCTCGTCGTTATTCGTGCAACTATTTTAAAGCGTGAAACTATGTATCGCAGTTGCTTTTGGTGCCAGAAAAGTCACAGATCCATAAAATCCAAGGAATCACTGGCTCATTATGTGAACGAAACTACCGTACAAAATAAGCGAATTGTTCAGAATAGTTATGCAGACCAGGCGAACGTTTGCAGCGATAAATTACCGGTGACGGAAGCCTAGATATCTGTGTGTTACTCGTCGCCAAGTCTTCTGGGAAGTCGAAATGAAGCTCAAAACGCAGTGCTCATGTGAGCTCATCGCTAGTTACAATTTTGGATTTGGCGAGGGCGACGAGAACTGAGTAATGACATCTGAGTGCATGCAATACCATGTACGTATTGTAAATAGAAGGACAGAAGGTTTGAAGGATACAAGAAAAAAAAATGATCGAAGGCAAACGGGAAGCAAAGGATATCTGACCGATTCAAAGGTATTTATAAATCGTTTCAGCGTTCTAAGTTGGATAAAACCACGAGGCAGCAGCGAAGGAAATCGAGCTGCCGTACGTTTTTTTGCTGCCTGATGACAGCAACTTTATTCGATCAACAAACTTGGCTTGGACGCTGGTAAACGAGTGGAGAACGTCGCGAGCGACAACACCGAGGAGCATCAGGCCATCGGGAGACGTGTAACGTGGGAGGAACCGCGCAGAACAGAGAGTGTCGCCTGAACCATCGTCGCGTGGGATCCTCGTTGTGTGCGTGTCGCGCGACTTCTCTCGTTTTGCGTTCGCGAGCGGCCCTCGTTAACCGAGAGATATAGTGGTATAGTTGGACAACGTGTGCGTTCGATATATCGGGCACGAGAGCCCAGAACGAGCTCGAAGTGTGGGAGAGACGAAAACTCTCTCGCTGTCGACATGACACACCAGTTGGAACGTGTAGGTAGTAAGACTACAAAAGCCCTAGAGGATAAATTTTCACTGTCGAACCGTCGTCCGAGTACCCTTGTGATTGCTGATGGACCTGTGCCCACCCTTTTTCAAATGTACGGTCGAAAAGTGTTCCCAAAAGTGGTCCATGAGTCGTACCTTAAAAAGTAAAAAATAAATTTGTAACATCGGATATTGGAAAAAAAGATTATTTTTCATGTTTTGGTTTTGATTTCTATTTTGATCCAAAATGTCTGGAATGTTTAAAAAGCGTAAAAAAATGTCAATCATCCGCAGGTGTGTGTTCATTTGAAATACATTGACTCTATTTTCTATCTTGAGTGTCGATCATAATAGATCAAGTTTCATATATATATATTTGCAGATATTTCTGCGAAACATTTGTACAAATAAAAACAAAATATTCGATATCTACCAATTATATTAGTACAAACACAGTTTCTTTATGTACTTCGACCGACAATATTAATATTTAAAACATTTTTTTTCAGTCTAAATATTCTACTATCTAGTATAATGTTTATTCATTATTCGTAGTGGGAACCCCATTTTTATTGTTATATTGACGAACAGGTAAAATAAATACTAGAGTCTTACAATTTACGTATACCTATTGCCTACTTTAAGTGAGATTGAAAAATGTGTATTTCCAGTACCAAGTCTATTCACACGTGTATAATTAAGGTGATATTTAGTATATCTCCCTCCCACCACCCCGTCGCCGTTCCGTATAAAAAAATGTAAACCGATCTAGTTAGAGCCGATCCATTTCTTAGAGAAAAACAAATTAGAATCTACTACGACGTCGATAAACGAATTGAAACCAAATTTGTTTTTCCCCAAAATATTAACCAGCAGCTATTCAGAGCTAACCACAATTTCAAAGCACCTCTGCGTTCCAGACGTTTTTTTTTTCTTTTTGTTGATCATTCGAATTATTAAGGATAAATGAATTCTTATTGCTCAGTACATTCTGCGTCACACACGTGTACTCATCTTCGAAACTCGTGATCACACCCGTGATCCGCTATCACCTTGTATTAGATACCCGAAGGATTCGTAATATAATTTAGTCGTCGTTGACGAGGGCGAAGAAGGCGAGCGCGGGCGCATGACAAAAATGGTCACGCCGCGGACGAATTGGCAATCGTTAACACCTCCGTGCACGCGCTCACCCCACATTCGGCCTACTCCAAATATTAGCATAAAACTCGCGATTTAACCAAACCTAGCTTGCGAGTGAGAGCTCTGCCCCGCGCGGCTATGCTATTATTGATACTGCTGTAAAGGTATAGCGCACCGCTATGAAAGCGTCGCGCATGACTGTCACGCGGTGTGCGGTGTCACGCACGTTTTACACACGCTACTTATTCGCGAATGAGTCCCACTGTATACGAACCCAGCCAGGCATCAATGATCTTTCCAGCATGGAAAAGAAAAGTGTGGGCTCATCAAGTGTGGGTTCGCCCTCTCAAAGAGCTTCGTATTTGGAGATCGTGCACGCCACGACACTGTATCTAACCGCACGGAGATCGTGTAGGTACAACGATGCTGGAGTCCCTCGATCTATCTACAAAATATATATGTATTCACTTGGAATTCAAGAACATACAGCACATTAAACAAAGTATAATATGTCTGTAAGAATTACGAAATGTTTTTTTTTTTTTAATAAGAACTTTAGGTAATGCCGTATTGGTGCATTTCCAAATTTTACAAATTTTGGGGTTCTTTTTATTGTAACGAGTGTAATTTTGTCTTCACTGTAACGAAACAAATAGGGAAGCAGGAAAAACATGTTACATTTTTTAAAGTGGTTTTTGATCGATTTTTCATGTTTGTGATGAAAAAAAATTGGCTTTGCTTGAGGGGGTGAGAGGGTGTCGATTGTCTTCTGTTAGCTTTTGCTTTATAACCCCGCTAAGAAAATCGAATGTCTGTTCTAAAGAAAGTTCTAAATTTGGGGAAAGCTGCGATACTACATAATTACCAAAATTTATAACCTTTGATATCCATGGTAAAAAAAATGCTAAAATACACTTAAAAATGTGCAATTGTTCATTACATTATGGCCTCTAAAAAAAATCTAGAAATTGCTCTTTTTTTTGTCGGTATGCCCGCTTAAACTGAATATATAAAAATGAAGCAGTTATTATTAGCATTTCTCCATGTGCGAAGAATCGTAATTTTCGTGACAGGAAACTTAAATTGGAATTCGTCAAGTTATTTGAACTCTTGCCTTTGGGAATTTACTGAATATTACACCTGTTCAAATGCAGCGCAAGAGCAGTGAGTATGTATAGCTTGTATAATAGCTGTTGAGAGACAGTTCACAAATGTCGTTGCTGGCGAAAATTATGTTTGCACAGGCCCACACGCCGTACAAGGCCTCGCGGCTCGGTCGCTTTAAGGATCGAAACGGTTATCGCGACAAAGCGAGAGCGAACGTTTGCGCACTCGATACTTTGGAATAGCATATATGATCGTTAAGTACGGCACACTGCCTGACTCCGTCGATCGCGCGATGGAATCATAATTCGCGATCGTCTCGAGCCTACGCTTCGTCGTTCAACAGGTTTGACCTACTTCTTATTTGTCTTCTTTTTGAAATACTGGAAAATACGCAAAATAAGCTGAGATCATACTTATTTTGCTGATTTTATGCAATCGCAGTTAATTAAAAAAAAAATATATATATATTAACTATATGTATTTCACTTATATGAAATCATACAGTATGGGAAAGACCCGTGAGTACCATCAAGAAGATTAAAGAATTTCACAGGCTTCGAGTGAACCAATTCGGTCTTATTAATATATATTTCATTTAAATTATAAATGTTCAAGCGTTTATATAAAAATACATATACTAATTAAAAGTTACGAAATTTTGTCGCCAACAAGAATCATAAATTTATTTTACACTCTCACAGATGTAACTCATAATTAGCCGGACTTTACTAACTGCGTTGAGAATAATATCATAAAATAATAAATATATTTTTTTTAATAATATAACAACGATCCTCAACATCCTAATAATAATCGTAGCTTCATTTCAAAAAGCCAATCACTGAGCCATATTTTCAATCCATCCTACAATACCTTCTATACATCCTCCAGTTTCGGTCTCACGCGGTGATCGAACGAAAACTCGTATCCCCCGAATAAACTGCCAACGCCGAAATGAACTGTCATTCCCGGGGGCAAGGCAGAATACAAAGAAGTGGCAGCTGCTGTTGGCGATCGAGCCAATATTTGATACAGCGCGCACGACTCGTTCGGGACGATCACGCGGCCGCCGGTTCCCCCATCAGTCCCTAAAGGGTGAGGTCCCACCCCGTTCGTTGTGATGTCCTCTTGGCTTCTCGTCACCGAGCGCATTCCTCACACTTTTTATCGGCTCGCTTTGGTCGTCCGCGAACCTCGGGAATATTGCTGATCGCGTCCGTAACTATATATACTTACAGAGCTCGAGCGCCCACAAGACTTGAAAGTGGTTTCGACGTGTTGTTCGGGTAAATTGTTCTTCGGAATCCTCCTTCGTTCAAGCGAATCCCTTAGTTGACTTGACTCAACAACGACAAAAAATATCAGAAGCATTGGTGAAAAGGGAACCATTGCATATTACCTCAAGTTTTATCGTATTTCAATGTGAAAAGCGTTCAGATGAGAGCGGACTAAAGTTGAATGTTAGAATGTTGCGTGACGACCTAAAAAGTTGTTCTTCTTCCCACCTCGAGGCCCACCGAATTGTCGTCGCATATCTATATTCATTTGTTTTTTTGTAACCAACACCAAACCGTGGGATGCTACTGAGATTCACGCGAATCAAAGCGCACCAAATATGTCCCTTTGCGATTACCCGCGCCTCTTGTGTACTGCCATTAGTGCCTCCGCATTTGTGCTTACGAAGAGACATGATTTCCACCGGCTATGTAACACAAATGGGCATCACATCAGTCTAAAACGATTCAAATGATTATTCCCATGGAAAAAATGAATTTTTAAAATTTTACTTCATTTTTCTGTTTTAAATAATGAGTCATATTTCTACACGTTCGAGACATGTTTTACCTATATAAGCACACAAGGAATTGACAAAAGCAGTAGTTGATGTTTATTTTATTGAAGTAATAAAAAAAATATATTTTTTAAATTTCCACTCTATTAGCTATTTTCCCCTATAAATTAGTAATATCAAATGTATTTTTCGACTACACTTACACTGTTGTGAGAATTGTAAAGGAGCTGCACCTGCAGTGTAGTTACTCTGCTTAAGTTCTTATGTATAAATATAAATATAAAGATATTCCAGTCATGTGGATCTGAAGTAGGAACTTCGAAAACCAGAAGGAACTGACGCGCCGGCTACTGGTCTACTGGGCGTCCCTCGTCCTCGAGAAATCGAGTAAAAAAAAGTCCTTCACTTTGGCCGCTGAAAGCGATTCTGGAGCCCGCTCCTTATAGGTACTCTGGTAGTCCTGGTTCGCTCGCGCGCGCGCACCTTTGGCTTCTTCGGATCCCACGACCTACAGGGCCACGCGCTCTGATCGTAGCTATGGTGGGGTTTTGACGAAGAACAAGCCGCTTGTCGCGATGAAAGAATTTATTCGGCCCTCGTCATCCCGTGCACCGTAGATCTCTACTCGTTTTGCAGGATCTCCCGATCCAAACTCAACACAACGAATCGAAAGTTATTTCTTACGTTGCATGTTCGATGCCGAATTCGCCGCCAGATTGACGAACGTTCGTCGGAGTTTCTGGCCCGCCTGGGCAACCCGAAATTATCTGATTAGATGAAAAAGTATAAAAATAGGATTAACAACTGTTTATGACATTTCAACACGACCTACATTTTCCAAACCAGCTTATATAAATGTTTCGTGTCGCCTCTGGTGTAATTATAAACAATGACAATAATTCGTAGTGGTTGGATAATTAAGTTTGTATCTGATCTGCGAACAACTTAGATATCCTCAATGCCAGGATGAAAACGAAGGTCTTAATAAAAAAAAAAAAAAGAACTGTGGGAACGTATTAAGGAGAGTCTTGGTTGGAAAAATGATGGCGGTAAGTAAACGCTCGAACGCGGTGGCATTTAAGCCGCGGGAGTCTCTCAACGTGTCCGCAGCCGGGACAATATATGATGATTACAGTCATGATAGCCGAGACTTAAATCACGCCGTGTCACCTCCTGTAATTTAACGTCGCCAGGAGCCAACAGTCGCCGGGACGATCCTCTCTCGCGCACGACAGGTTGTACGTTAATGACGTGGAGAATGGAGTCTCATCCTCGCCGAAATGCAATTTTTCACGTGGTCCACGAGGATGAGTGGAAGATGCGACGAATTGCCGAGGGTAGCGACGAAGAGAAGCCGTTTTTAAAGATAGAGTGCAAGTATATATAACGACATCGATTACCGAAATATTAAGGCGATCTTCTTGATCGGCACGATCTTTCGATCAGTTTTGTAGAAAATGGCCTCTAATATCTCACAACTGACGTCAGGACCTAATTCACTACTTAAGCCGACTTATACACTTTTTATATTGTTAGTGAAAACTAATTCAGCCAAAAAGATCAGCAGTATATTAACGTATGTAAATGCACATCTCTCGCTTGAGACGGAAATTAATTACTAAGAAGTAGTCGTCTGCCAAGAGCACATCTCGTTCCATGCATAACAATGAGATTTCGGTTTGGTGAAGCACGCGCGGTGATTAAGTCTTAAGACGATGTGCTACACGTTTCGGTCGGACCAACACAATCGCCAGTGTCGCTGTCTCACTTGTACTCAAGTTACCTGAGTCGGTGTAAAGCATCACCTTAATTACATCTTAAATATCCGAAGAAAAGGCTTCACAAAAGCGGTGAATGAAGAAACGAAAAGAGAAGAACAAGTAAATATATTTATACTTGCAAAGGATTATTCTAATAACGGATTGATGTTTGTGGTCCAACATATAAATAAAAAGGACGCGGAAAAGTAATGTAAATGAAATTCCGTTTTCATACGTCGCATCTTCTTTCAGATTTGAAATTTTAAAAAATCCTGTTAGACCGGCATTTAAAGAAACAGTTTTATTTAAATAAAATAAATATATTTATTTAATGGCCATCCTAATACGATTTATTTACACTTCAAATATATTTTATTTAATTCAAATAAATCCATAGCCCCGTTCACAGGGTGTATTGCTCGTATGGTTCTCACGTCGACAGTACGAAAAGACGAGTTCCTGCCGAAACTGCGAAAGGTCTTAATTAGTTGGAAAGTTTTTGCGAGACCGCACGTCGTGATCGAATTGACGAAGATGCGGATTCAAAAAGAAAGGACAAGCTCGATTGGACGCGGTGCGAATCTGCCAACGCACAGTTCGACCGCTCATCGTTTCTGCTACGCCTCTTTTATTTCTCACTCAAATACGAGCTTCTCCGCTCCTTCAGAAATTATGCACA
This sequence comes from Perithous albicinctus, assembly GCA_964016905.1. Lineage (NCBI taxonomy): Eukaryota > Metazoa > Arthropoda > Insecta > Hymenoptera > Ichneumonidae > Perithous > Perithous albicinctus. The sequence goes on along the minus strand of OZ024691.1, from coordinate 24,172,679 downwards.
CTGCCTTCACGAACCGTTAATTAGTTCAGTGATGTTTATTCGGCTATACTGAAGACACCCACTTGCTTATGACTATATATATTATGTATACTATATAACCAAAAGCTGCGAGCATTCGCGAGCGCGAAGATAACGAAAAAGTATGCCGCAAGTGTGAACAGAACACGGCACAGTGTGTCGCTCGAAACAAGCGAGACGGAAAGTTACGAAAAGTAGCGCCAACGCCAAATCTTATCGAACGTCGTATGTTCAGTTTTCACAGCCAAACGTATAAGCCTTCTTATCTGAAACAAATTTATTCAAGCACGATACTATTGTATAACACGAGCGATGCAATTGTTTTTTTTTATTAGCCGTGTGCATGGAGACGGAATGTCGAGGTAGGTGAATGGTATAATTCTAATAATACACTTCAATAATGTGAATCAATATTTTTGAGTTAAAATCAAAAGTATAACGCGTTAATTTTACACTAACCGATTTGAACTAAAAGTTATCGAGTCGAACGTTGAGGTCAAAGAAAGCCAAAGTATGCAGAATCACTCGTGCGCACAATCCTTGACACGACCGCGCACACAAATAGCCGCATATTGTCCTGACGAACGAGCGCGGAATATAATCCTGGGTCGGCGCGGTATTATGTTGAGGCGCACGGAGAGACGTTGCACGTGTCGCGGTTTTCTAATGCAGAAAACGCGGGAGCAAACAACGCGAAAGAAGAGCATCAGAGATACGGTAGGCAAGAGAGGTACATAATATCTCGGGATGCCCTCGCGAACGCGGTGAACGAGCCGCCGCCGCTCTTCATAAATAACTCTGCGGAGGCTCGGTTGCCCACGCGAGAAACTGCCTCTGCTGGCTTCGTGCGTGCGTGCGGTCTCATCTCTATACACTGTACGATGATTCCACTCTCCGTACACCACTCTATGTATATATACATATGTATGTATGTACAATACACGCTGTGGTATTTTATACACAAGCGGACGCCTTCCAACGAATACAAATAAAAACAATGAAAAAAAAAGGGAAAAAAAACTAATACTGTTACGAGACGCAGGCGGGAAGGCGTCCTTAAACTATCGTTTAAGTACGGGTTTTCTCGTGTGATTAACCTGAATTGCTCTACACTCGTCCGCCTTCATGAATGAACGGTTGGTATACATCTAGTTAGCTATAATAAACACGTGTATGTATGCATTGAACGCCTATTACGCAATCTCGTCGCCCTTATCGAGTGCCACGCGGCGCTCCGCTTTGGCTATTTCCATGTTGATTATAGCCGGCACGGTTGTTTGCTACCGGTCATTCTAGCTTGCAAAGTGCGAAAGAAGAGCACCGCACTGGTACGCTTGTTAGGCTTCGGCACCATCAGTTTGCACACGCGTGCGACTTATTAGCTTGTTGTAACACAGTGACGAGCTCTGCGCCTCTATTTTCTGCTTCCTTCTATTTCGTTGTGGCGCGATATATACGGAACTCGTCCGTAAAACACGTCACGATGACTCTTCGACGCTTGATAAAACTCGTGGCTCTTCTGCATTGGTGACAAGGTGCCGCCAGCACGCAATGACGCATTTTCCATAAATTTACGGTAGTCGGGGGGGAAAAAAAAACGAACTTCCTGGTTGTTTGTAGCTTCATATCGTAGTTAATGTCGTTTTTAATGCTAGAACTCGTCGATGATACTTAGCTCTTTGTGCTGTTAGGGATTTGCCGTACAGTAACGTGATCTTTGTTTGATGTAGAGCTTTGGAAGACGTTTCTGTCTCGGTAACGCTAATCACTAAAACGCGTGGCGACACGATATGCCTGTTGTATCCTTATCAAAGTCTAGAGCATAGGATTAAAAGTCTAAAATTAGTTGGCATACGGAGAACAGTCGCGCGGTATGTATGATATGGAATGCATTATTTTTATAATTTTTCTTACAGAAGTGGCTGAAAAACCGTTGAGATTTTAGTTCAGCTGATACTTAGATTTTTGTTCCTTGCCATATAAAAATAGGTTCATGCTAAATGCAATTTAAATTTTTTTTTAATTTACGTCAGAAATTCTTTATTGTACATAATGCTTATAATAAAACTATTTTTTGTTCAAAATCTAAAGAAGTTGCGCGGTTTATTTCTATTTCATTGCTGTTTTTTCATGAACAACGGAAAAGTTAAAATTTCGCATTCAATGGTTATGTCTTGGTTATGCGTGCTTGTCATCACATATTTGCTTCCTGGTGATTTTAGTAATCACAGTTATGGCGTCGGCTGCAACGAGTTTCTCAATTTCAATGTTTACAATTTGCGGATGTGTATGCCTTAGGAACAGATATTATTGATAGCCTAACGTCTAATATTGATTACTGATCGCGATACGTCAGCTGATAATCCGCGTACTACGACGTTTCAGCCAAGACTCACTTTCACGATGACTGATGGTAAGTCGATCGTCTATTCCTCACTTCGACAGTCAGCTGTCTTTGTAATAGCTGAATGGTTGTCTTTTTATATGCTGTGCATTCTTGCATGCCAATATTGATTTTCGTACCAATATGTACACTCTTAAAAAGGTATTTATTAAGTTATAATAAATATATTACATTTTATACACAAAGTAACAATGTTTTTTTAGTATCCCATAAATTGACATTTATACTTGTATATAACATTTACAAGGACATCAATTTTAACAAATAACAAGCTTATAATTATATTATATTAAGAACATTTGATAAGCCACAGAACAGTCTGTAAAATAAACTAGCATGGAAAAAAAAGTGCAACTGCGGAAAGGAAACTTCATTCCATGAGATTTGTATTAATACATTTTATGAACAGTCAATAATTCGTAAAAAAAAAAAGTACGCATTTATTAAATTGCGAATTACGCAAAAAATGTGCATCAACGCGTCACCTATTCCCAGAGCACCATCTAGGTTAATATGACACTAGTTTATTTCCGTTTATCACGACAGAGCGTAAGTAATATTTTCTATTTATAACCCTCAATTGCATAAGACTCGAGGCTCGTATCTCTACCACTATCTTTATACTCATTGCACGCTCATTCACGCTAATTGCAGCTTAATTGAAAAGTGCAATGTGTCGTGAATCGAGGTCCTAATCATATTGTTACTCTCCGCACTCGTCAGTGCTGGGTAAAATAAAATAAACCCATATAGTTCTTCCCAAGAGCCATTAACTTACCTACGTTATTTATTTATCCCCCTATTTGCCTTCCCTGAATGAGTCCCAACGTCTCCTGCAGTGTTATAAGAAATGCGTTTCCTCATTCCTTCCAGCATATAGGCTAGAACACACATAGCTTATAATACCTGTTGAGGCACGTACCGGACGATGCAGGTGCGTGCATCCTCTCCGAGTGTGGTGGCACGACGGGGAATCATTTTGTGTTTGGCTTTCGACCTACGGAACAGAGGGAGAAAAAGGGGAGAAACTGTGAAGGAGGAAGAAGAAGGGAAAAGAAAAAGTGAAAAGGGATGTTAGGGGAGAGCTAACTCTCATAGACTCATAGAGCTTCGTGATCGAGTAGGCGACAAACCCGTTAGTCACATATCTAGCTGGTACTCGCTAGAGAGGACCATCATGCTGAATAAAGAATTTCTACTAGGTATATTACTACAAACTACACCAGAAGCAAACGGTGCAAATAGGCCGCACCTGCCTCACGCCTCTGTCTTCAATTTCCAAGCTCTGAATATGACAATGTGTGTGACTGTGTTAGGTATATTATATCGTTCGAAGAGTTCATCGACCCACGCTCTCGGGATCTTAGGCATAATGGTCTGCTCTTAATAACAACTCGGTTAATTGAAGCCTGCTCGTAAGACTCGACGGAACGTGCGCTTTGCCCGTGTGTGATGCTTTCCACGTCTGTGTTATGCGCCGTTGTGCTTCGGTTCCCTCCCGTCCCGCGGCGACTCGTCAGGTGGTCTTTGCTCTTGAACATATGGCTCAACGCGCTCCTACAATAACTCTTGATGAGTCTTTGCTATTTCATTTTTTCCCCATGGATGTAAATATGTGCAAAAAATATATTAGAATTTAGCATACGAATCGGATGTCTCGAACGTCAAGTACTTTAGAAAAACATTTTAAAGCGACGCGTAAGAAAACCAGCACCGAGATTCTTTGGAAAAATCGTTCAATTTTTTCCGACAAAAGTGTTAAATAGATTATAATAACGCAGAATTTCACTGCGACGCTCTACTTTTAGTTTAGTCGTTACAAGTAATTCAGCACCAAAACTTAAAACCTTCACAGAATCATCCACATAAAACGCATAGCAAAATCGCTAATTTCAATGTTTCGAACTCGCTGGATAGTAATAGTATCAGATATACTATTTCGTCTACTGTCTCGCCGTTGACGCGGCTGAATTTAGTCTTGCATTTGTATTCGATCAAAACTACGCTGACATTGAGACTTCCTGAAGAGGCCTAAATTATGACTCAACGATAATCACATTGGAATCTGATATCAGTAGCACCCAAGATTTACAGAATCTGTCAAATCAGCGTCTACACTGTTCACCGCAGCAACCAGCACGATTATATGTGCAATGGCAAAGTGTAGACGGGATTTCAGGGAAGTAGCTTCGAAATACAAAACCGTCTCGACGCAACGCCAGTTGCAGAATGTATCGATAATTCGTATCAACATTTTTTTTTGCTTCCACGTAGAGGACACTTTGATTTCGTTAAATTGTTTTATTTTTTAATTTTTATGTCAGTATACTTAAAAGTGTCTGAAGCGTCGAGAAAAGGTGTGTAAATATTTCGTATTAAATTTGTCGAGAATCGCTCGAACTGTATAAATTTTCTGAGATTTCGAATTTTTTTAATTTTACATTTACAAAAAATTAAATTTTCAGAACCAAATGTTGACCTCTCCAGCAGAAACATTGTACCAATGTTCAAGAGATTAAAAGCAATATCAGGAAAATGAAAGGAATCTGAATAATCGTGATAACGCGTAAAGCAAATATTATTTGCAAGAATCAAATTTAGAAAATTTCAAATATTGTAACAATTTTTATAATAATAAGTAATTAATATAGAATTTAGATTATAATATAAAAGAGCAAGATTTAAATCAAAATCATAAATGATGAAAACTTTGAAGCGAAAATTTGATCAGAAAAATTTCTTATAGAAGTAATGTTGTGAAATATGAAAAATAATGAGGAAGCATTGTAACAACGTTTGAATTTGCAGGCTTCTTTCCATTTGATTAGCACTCGTTTTTTCGTCCATAGGAAGCATCGGGCTTAGACGATAAGCCATCGGAAACCAGACACAAGCACTCTGCTTCAAGATTATCGTTAACGACGAATATGACGACGAAGTCGGAAACCGCAAGACGCCGCTGCTGTGTTTTGTACGGCACGCTGCGATACCGTGCGTAGCCGTGGCGGCGCACCACCAGTCCAGAGTTGAGTGGACCCCCCACTCGTCACGAGCGAGACAGTCGTGGTGGCGCGTGTCAACCTTGCCTTGTCCTTGAAACCACGCGACCGCGAGATCGTATGCCAAGACTGTGCGTTCAATACTACTAAGCATGAGATGTGGCTTATTCTCCACCTCCCATTAACCAAACGAATTTCCCACAGTTGCAAACAGACATGTATATATGTAATAACTGTATAAAGCATGATGTGTTTATGTTGCAGATTCGCTTTTAGGGTATTCTTAAATAGCCGGCCTCTCATTACGCCCTCCAGGGGAGACCCTGAGTTCAACTGAATTCGAGGAAGCTGAATTTGATCGAAGGGGTCGCAGGGGTCAGACCCCTCATGAAATTAAATGCCTCGAGTCTTGAATTGAGTTGAATCGAATGGGGATTCCGGGCGGACGCTTCAACGAGAAGGGAATAAATGGTCTGAGGCACTGAAAAGCGTTCACCGTCAATTCAGCTATTATAACTTTTGAAAAATATTCTTTACCCCTCGAAATATTTTTTTCTCAACTCTTGATAATTTTTTGAATTATATATTTCGTCTGAAGAAAAATTGACTTCATTTGGTGGGAGTTGACGTACCTTAGAGCTAAACGTTAATTTTCCGAAAAATAAAAAATTTCATAAAAACCGAACTTATTTATAGATTCAGCTCAATTATATTAGATCGGAACAGGTGTTTCAATTTTTTTGAAAATTATTACAATGAAAGATATCTTGTTCCACATGTGTGCCAAATTTCAGATCGATTGATAAAACCGTTCTGGAGATATGAACGTTTGAATTTCGCAAGCCGTCCACACACACATATCCGTCTATCTAAACATTTTATCTAAACCACTTTTCTCGATGATTTATACCAGTTTCAGTGTCTTGCGATCAAAATCTTAAAAAAAAAAAAAATTGTCACGATAAGAAAGGTTTCCCTACGAGAAAGCAAAATTTACGAAATTTACAATATATCTTATGAATTTTACTATAAATGAGCCAACAGCCATCATGAGCCTTACATGAATTTTTGGCAGAGTTACAATATTTTAAATAAAATTTGTTGTCTCCCACATTTTAATCATATGGGAATGATAAAATCTCGTTGAGCGACGTTAAAAAAAAATGTCTATGGCGCTAGCCCTGAAGGAGAAACTTTCTTCACGTTGAAAATTAAAGATTGGAGTAGTGGGAGCAGAGAAATATGGAAAAATGTAATTTTCAACAGACCCAAATGTCTATAGATAATACTGATTTCATGCTTCGCGCTCGTGGAAACGTGCAGCTGATCAGCGGGCTAACGGCAAAAAAGCACGCACCACGGTACATCGTTCACGAGTGATCGTTGCTAGGCCATCGAGGATCCCAATCGACAGTCAACTCGGTGGGGGGGGGGAGAGGTTTCTTTCTTGTTTAATCGAACAGCGATATCACGCGGCGCTCTGACTTCACGGGCACCTCGAAGTTTATTGCGTCACACTACGAACTTGCACGATTCCACAAGGCGATCTCGCCATTGGTGAGAGATGCCGAGCGACGTGTATAATATATTGTAACGTGAGTGATAGGACGCAAAAAAATGATAATTTCGGCGACACGCGCGCACGAGTCAGTTGGCTCGTATATACGATGAGTCAGCTGCGGTCGTGTCTTATTATCGCGATTCTACGCATTCAAGTGTCCGTGGCACGTGCACTGACCGCAACGACGTTCGTTCTTCAAGTCTCTCCCAGATGGCTTTAGCATGAAATTGATACTGCTGATTGAAAGCGCGATTTTTCCATATTCGAGCTTATAGCGCACATCCTGTTTGTTTTTTTTTTTTGCACATAGTTCAGTTGTTGATAATCGTAATTTATTGGCATTCCTGGGAAGACAGTGCACTCTGATCAGAGAACGCAAGGACTTTCCCTTGAAACGCTGATACGAGAGACGTTTATCGAGCGAGCGAGATCGAAACCAACCGCAAGAATCGTTTACACGGACTATCAGAGTTTCGTTGATAGTCGATTACAATCAGTCGTCAAATGATTAGTCAGTTTCTTGACGTCTTTGGATTACCGTTTTTTTCAAAATATTTTTTGTAATGAACATATTAAATGTAGTGTTGGAAGGAGACTGGCTTGTAAGCATCGCATTATTTGTTTAATTCGTAAATAAATAATTTGACATTCATTAATTTTTTGAATATCCTACCACAGCGGTACAAAATGTATCCACATTTGATTTAATAAAAAGAAAAAAGGAATTCACGTGAATTTGTTTCAAAATGTCGTAAAAAAATGATGGGACTAACGACTCAAACAAAACTCATAGAATTGATTATTTAAACAAAGCAGTTTTCAGTATAGATTTATAAAATTTACAATAGCTCCACCGTAATAATTATGTTTTTACGTAATTTACGCGGTATCCTGCAAATAATATATGAATGCGTCAGTATTACAGGCCAAGAAAGAAAAGATACTCGAACTTCGTCGCTATCTCGTTGAGCTGTTTATCCATAGTTTTACGTAACTAACTGAGACGTGTACACTGGGAGAGAAACTCGATAAATACGATATCCAAGACGAATAACAATTGAGTATGAGCAGCAGCCTATCGCAAGTGCAACATTCATTGCTGAGTATTTTCCCAGTCATGTGTATTTGTGCTTATTTATTTGGTTCTCAAAAGCATATCCTAGTTAAGTGCCTAAAATTTTTATTAAAAAAAGAAAACAAATAATTTTCCACGTAAATTTATGATAAATTTCTACGAAAGAAAAATAATTAATCATAAGTAATGGAAAAAGTAGTCCATTTATTGTTTTCACGGACATAAAAGAAGACTCATTTGATTATGATCGACCGGTATCGTTTTTTGGTCCTAAGGTACTGAAGGGCCCGCTTCTGTGTTCATCAAAATCCTACCAGGTGGCGGTATGTACTCGGCGCTGGTCCGCGAGAAATACGAGAAGCCCAGGACACAGAACTAAGGGTCTTGGGCCCTCGATACTCCTTATGGGGTCGAAGACCGGTCTTAGGGCTCGATAACTTTCAGAAACGTCCGCCCGATGGCAGCATCTACCGAAAAGGCCCTTTCTTACGTGCAGCTATCGTTCAAGAATTTTCGTGTGCTACTTGTAGCAATAACCGAACGTCTTCTGACTAGTTACCAGATTCGTTTTTAACCTGACTACAGGGAACCAGTCAAATTGTGTGAAGAAGAAGAACTGAACTGTACTAGGGGCCAGTCTGATGATCCCTTCTGGTGGATTAGCTCCCAAACGAATTGTAGAAAAGGAAGAAATATAATACTCGTATAGCCTATATATGTATAGCCTCGTATAGACTATATTAGCTTCACAGCCACCGTTGATATAAAAAGTTATAATGTCCTCAAAATTAAGACTCTTTTAATTTTTTTTTTTAAATTAATGTTTGTAAAATTTAGGTGTAGGGGCAAATAATAAAAAAGTATTCATGTTTTTTTAAGTTTCAATAAAGAGATCAATGTTTATTTGATACTCCTATAGTAGTAAGCGTGGTTTTTTTTCTATTTTCACAATAGACAGGAATTATAAACTCAATCTTTGCATTCATAAATATAAATAATACACTCTTTCTATTCTCTCTATTATCACTCTCGTTCATACGCAATATCATTACACATTCACGTCACTTAAAATCTAAACTTAAGAACTAATACCGTATCGATGATAATTACAAACGCTCTCTCTCTCTTCTCTTCTCTCTAGTACATTTCATCATTAAAACATTTTTACACATTTTTCATCGTCGCGTTTCATTATTTTACTCATCGTTTTTTTTACGCTACAAGAACAAAATGGAAGACCTCGGTGATTCTTGTTGCGTAAGGCACTTAAAATAAAATATATATCCATATAATATATATATAATATATATTCACGTCCTAAATAATCTTTTCTATTTACAAAGGAACGACGGGATGTGTGGGGAATTTGTGTCTGTGTGTGAAGCGATGCAAGTGAAATGCGGAAGTTACAAAATCTTGCCCAAAATTACAAAAAAAAAAAAAAAAAAAAGAAGAAAAGAAACGAAAATCTATTTTTTCCAACTCCTACTCGTTCTTTTTCTCTCGCTCGCGAAATGAAAAAAAAACAAGTTAATATTTACAAGGCACTGTATAAGGCACAGCCTCATAGGCTACTGGCCGAGCTGGACGAAAAAATTTCTTACTTCGGTCTCTGTGTTTCTTGTGTTTGTGGCCGTGACGGTGTGTATCGACCACCCGCAGAGAGACTTACGTCGCCCCATTTACTTCTTTCCAGTTATATCTCGAACATGAACTCAGAGAGGGGAAGCTCGTTTTCAGTCATTCGAGTATATCGCGTGAATAGTTTCTCGACACGAGATAAACATATCAATATCTATTTATATATATATATATATATATGCGACTTTCGGCAATACTTGGTACTCTTCCACTTAACAAAATGTGTTTTTTTTTCTCTTCATCACCAAACGCACGATTATTTACCACGGTCTCCATGGTTTGCCCTCGATCTCCGGCATCACGCTTTTCCTCATAACAAGAGCAAGTGGTTTCTGTAGTGGTGGGCTGTACACTCGTGGATCGAATTCAGGATCGCTGGTGTAACCATTGGCAGGTGATGTTGCGACGTCTCGGTGACTTGTCGTGTAGACCGGTGATTGCGCACGGTAAGCCGCGGGTGGAGCTTCGAAAGCGACGGGACTCGCTGCCGAGGTGGAGGTTGAGCTTGCCGATGATGAGGCGGATGATGATGCCGATGCTGTGCTTGCGGTTCTCTGAGGAATTGGAATGAGCGTTGGCAGAGGTGACGATGGCGCTGGTGACGAGGATGGCGAGGTAACTGGTGTTGTTTTAGCGCCAGCGGGTAGCACAAGAGCGATGTCACCGTTTGGTAATCTCGTTGGCACAAGTTGAAGTCCGGTGCCGTTCGCGTTCGTGAAGAATATTCCATTGGATTGTTGCACTTGAATTCGCGGTGTCGAGTCAACTTGTGGTAGTATGTGCACCTGAAGTTGCGTCGTTGGTGGCGCCGGTTGTACAACTTGCTGGGTCGTTGTTTGGCCGTTTGAATTGCCGGCCTCCACTGGTCCTAGGCACGAGGCCAAATGGGCCATCAATCGACGTTTCACCGACGCATCCAAACCAGGAAACCTGCCAACTTCACCCGCGCATTCCGTGAATCCGGCACGAAATTTGTTCAGGATGTTCGGATCCGTTGCTGCTGCTAGGGCAACCTGTTGACGCTGTAGCGTCTCGAGGTGCTTCACTGTCATTTCCAGTATGTCGGCCTTTTCCAATTTTGAGTGCCTAGCTGGCTGTAATCAAACGAAAGGAAATTCTTGGTTAGAGATTTGTTTCAAAAATTACAATTTTTTTTTTTTTTAGTTAAGGTCAGAAGATTAAAAATGTTAATATACAATGAAATAATTAAATACTGATTTTACTAAAAAAGTAGAAAAAAATTGAAAAATTGTATAATTGTAAAAATTGTAAAATTATTAGAGAATTGTGGTTGAGAATAAACATGGATTATAAAATATAAAGATACTTACGTCTTTTTTCATGGCATCGAGGATAAGTGTCTTCAGGTCATTGAGACAGTTGTTGATTCGGGCCCGACGTCTTTTTTCCATAATCGGTTTGTTACTCTGTAATCAGAAGAAGAAAAAAATACGTTAGACATAAAATTCAAGTGTCACGAAAAATTTGAGTTCGCAAAGTGATTTGACTTTAAAATCGGACGAATGCAATTGTATTCCGACTGTGAGGCGCAGGTCTTGACTTGCGTGTGCGCGCTCGATCCCGGTGATCTATCGCGTGGATAAATCATCAGCTCGAGTGAACACTTTCATTTTTTTAATAAACTTGCGCAACTTTTTTTCCTTTAAAGATTATTTATTTTATTTCATGGCAAATAACACTAACCCGTCGGTTTTCGCCGGATCGTCTGGTGGTTGTTGTCGGTGTTGTAGGATTATTGTTGGTGGTTGTCTGCGCAGGCGGCTGACCAGCCTCCTGCGGCACATGTGGTGCCGGTGGGGTTGAACCCACCGAAACACCACCAGCGGGCATCGTAGCACCCACTCCGGTCACCATTGTTCAAATCTTTTTGATTTATCACAGAATAATACAAAATTCTCTTCTGTTGTAGATTTTGTATGTATGTTATAACCGAGTGGTTATCACTTCCCGGTTATTAAAAAAAATCCGTTGTACACTGCACAGGTAATCCAGAGGGTACTGGGTTCGCACTGGTACCCAAATATATGTATATAAGAAAAAAAATCACTTGTGTTTACTTTGCACGGGGCAAATGATAGTATAATCCAAAACGTCGAAGTATGAAAGGAAATCGAGTGTTAGATAAAAAAAATCCTTTTTCGGGATATTTATCTAAGTCTGTGTTCTCGTCCTTTTTCTTTTCTCGTTAAACTTGTCGATCACTGTTCAAGATCGTGTTTGAGGTTTCGACCTCTCGCAAAGCGCGCCAGAGCTCGACTGACTCCACGAGAGCTCAACGATTTCTGTCCCTAGCTTGGAGCGTGGCTACGAGCCTTGGAATTCTCGGGGTGGTGGAGGATCGTCGAAGGCGCGTTGTGCCGCCAGCGGATTGTGGAAGGAGAAACGAGTCGCTGGGGTGGGGTTGCGCGTGACGCTTCAACCATGGATTTACTCTCTACGCTCGGTATAACCCTCCCCACTCCACACGGAATTCCGACACTCGACGCGACGGCGGCACTCGTCTGCCCCCCAAGAAAGGGCCTCCCCACTCTAAGGGACTCACGCTCTGTGGCCCCCCCACCATAAAGCCGTACCATGAATCGGGGCCCAAGCGGCGCGCGGCTCTCCGCAGCAGCTATACGCGGACCCCCGTCGGGCCTAGGGGCTTGCGTGCAGCCGATTAATCGAAGGGCTTAAGAGCTCGGAGCCAGAAGCGCGTTAGATATACACCCGCTTGAGAATCAGTTCTCACTGTGGAAATGCAATTTTTTTCAGTATCCTCATGTACTCAATTTGCATTGAAACGTCATTACTGAAGTGTGTCCCAGTGATTGACCCCTCAAGTCCATTCGGACATGCTTGAAAGTTTTTATTTTACTAATATTGCAAATATTTTATACATGACAAAAATCTATTTCTCCATTTGGAAAGTCTTTTTATATTTGAGATTTGTTAATCTTTCCTTCTTCCCTTTCTCATATTAGAAACTTATCATAATCGTCAATTTGCGATTTTTCGAAGAAAGTATTAAATTTTGTTTTTGTCTCATATTTTCTAAGTGTAAAAAGATACAGCCAATGTAATTGTTGTTTAAATTTTAATTGAAGTCATTTTTATAGTTAAGCGCAATATGGTCAATGTCTGGTACATTCGTCAAAACTTACGCAACTTTCTACGATGCATCGCAATTTGCGACGTTTAACCAGGTATACTAATTAGTTTCGTCAGGTGTTGTTCATAGCGTGCATAGTCCAGCATAAGCGACGTGGCAGTGGTCATTAAGGCCAAGCAGGCGCGTGATCGAGGCGGGCAATGGTAATTTTCGAGGCATCAGGGACGCGCGACCGCGAATGTCTGCGGTCACGCTAGACACGTACAGGAGAATGGACGTCATAGGCTTATATCACTGAGAGTAGCTCATCGAAAATAGCTGAGTTTATGCGAACGTGCGCCGACGACGGTTGACGCACGCGACTCGTTCCTGGCACGCGTCTCTGATCGTTTCTAGCATATACATACATACTTCACATCACTCTCGCGCCCATTTTTTTTTTTTTTTGTAATCTCGCGAATTACAGACTGCGTGGTTGCTATTAATTCCACGCGTTGCACATAGCGAGACTTACAATTAGCGTCATATTATAGATCGTTAAGCCTGCAGACAATATAATTACGTATGATAATTTAACTCATCATAAAGTCTGGAAAATCGTAGGTGAAAATAGGTATCTATGAATGCTACACGGGTAATCGATTGAACCTATATTGTTCAATCAACAATATTCGATATGTTTAGGTCTCTATAGTTAGGTTAATTAACCGGGGTGATTGACTTGTTTCTAAATTTTACTCACGTTTTTGCCAAATTGATCATATTTTACTGTGTGATTTACTGTATATTACTCTAACTGAAAACACTAAAATGTCACACATTACTATACAAGGGCTTGGAAGTATCCTGAAATCGCGACTTGGCATGTATTTCTCTCTGCGTGTAAAAAATAATAAGATTGGGAGAAGACATTTCTGTCGTCCGGAAAAGAAAAAAGAATGTCAGAAGCTTAATAGAATTCCATGTATAATAACTTTCTTATGGATTGTAAATACAAAATACAATAAAATTGCGTGCGCTAATTACCCTCATCACAAAGCCTGGGAAATTCTGCATGCAAACATGTCTATGAAGGCTTTCCGGGCAATTTATTGATCAAAGATCATCCAAGCAGTGTTTCCGTCTAAAAAAACTAAGTGGGGGAAGCTAGGTCCGTCTTTCTTACATTCCACTGGCAAGTCTCGAAGACCCTCATCCCTACAAAGAATATAGAGGGTGTGTGCTCCCGGAGAAGGGATAAGCCGTGAGTTCGTGGAAGACTACAGTGGCGAGAGAGGGGAAAAACGTAAGTGCACGACGGTGGAGGCGGCAGGTCCGAAAACGATTCGTATGAGGATGAGCGAGACACTCAATGCGAGGGAGCCTTAAAAAGAGAGAAGAAGCTTCGTCGTCCTCCGCTGTAGAGCAGCAGAGGCGAGCGGCGGACACGCGAGGAAGCGAGAAAGTGAGACGTTCGATGCTTGGCAGAAGTGAGAAAGAGACGGGAGCGCACCGCCAATAGAGGTAGTGGGATTCGATGCGGCGTGCGACAGACGCTCGTTTATTGGTGGAGACGCAACCCTACTCCTCGGACGACCTTCGGTCGTGCGTGGTGGAGTGAGCCGAGCGTGCCGCGCGCGGCCTACGGTCGTGGGTGGTGGGGCGCGATCGTCGCATTCGACTTCTAGTGTCTGAGAGATGAGGCGGACATACGGACGCGCGGCCGCTCGTGCGTTTGTGTATGTGCATATCAGCATATAGGTGTAACCTATACACCCACTAAATACACGCATGTACGCAAAACGAACGGCGGCACGTGGGACGACGTGATTCAAACGGCTTAGGAGGGACGCGACCGTCGCGGTCGCGCCGCGCCGCGGCGAACGTCCGTGTGCATTGAAACACCACGTGATATTATGCTACGGTGGGGGTAGAGAACTACCTGTTTGGCTCACTTGCGCACGAATTTATTTAGAGCGAACGGCATGCCGCGTGAATCACGCGACGCGAGGGTCCCGCCACTGCGTCTTCTCTGCACGCGACCTCTTCTGCGAGTTTCTCGCGATCGTAACGGCCACTTTAGAACGAGATGAGAGAGAGAGAGAGATGAGGGATTCATTTGTCTCAATTTAATTATCGGGATGACCATAAATAGTTCAGCACTCTCACTTTTTCGAGATAGTCTTTGCCAGTGCTAATCGCGAAGGCGTGTAATTGATATTATGTGCTTTTTGCGATGGATTTTTGTGAGGGATACTGTTGGGTGTATATAAGGTATACTTGCTAAGGGAGCCTATTTGGCGGGTAGGGTTCACTTGAGATGGTGAAGACGATGCTGATGAGGTGCTTCCATCTGCGAGAGAATTCTACAACTTCGTCCCTATGTAGGATTCGTCCCTTTCACTGGCAGCTAGCGCTTACGGAGATGCTCGGTCGGGATCGATACACAGATTTCTCAAGAGCCTATTTTTAGAGCCCACAATAATTATTTCTCTGTTAATTTTTTTTTATTATCATTTAATTTTATTTGTTTAATAGTTTTAAAAAAATTATGCAATTTTGTAAATGAATACCTGGACATAAAAAAATTGTCATTCAATAATGATTCCTCTATTGCATCATTTACCTAAAGCCACAGTCATTATTTAATGATTTTCAACCACAACAAAAACCTTTCCACATTTTTTTAGAACAATAATATTGTTTAATTATCTTCATTCTAATCACAAATTAATTCTTATTTTTAAATGTTTAATCAGATGGAATGAAAATCAATAACACTAGTTGTCCTTGAATAGTAAATTCACGATCGTTCCACAAGTGGAAACAGTTATAATCCTAGCTGACATTATTGACGATGATCCGACGGATATTAAGTCATGCACACCCAAAATCGCAAGTTTGTGATCCGTACGTTTCTACTTATCGTACCTCCTCCAAAAGCACCTCAACACTTTGCCTTTTATGGTTGCCACGTGTTCTTAGCTTCGCTGCATATAAGTACGTCTAGACCGAGACTCATTGTTGGTTCGATAAGGATTGTAAAGAGCTCATGACGAACGGATACCACGTACCAGGCGTTCTTCATTATACATATCTATATATAAATCGTAATTGAACGTCAATCCTTCCGGCTCAATGTCCAAACTTCCGCAATGCTTCAATGAACGTCTTCTAAGTTCACGATGAGCCACGCAGCTCTCGTATTATTGGCGATTCGATCGTGGCACGCGGAAAGCATATTCACGCCGATAGATATCACGCGTTTATTATACCTATTTTGCAAAGAGCGATTAACCCCTCTACGTTTCTCTTAGATGAATATAGCCGATAAAATAATCGCTGGGTATGAAAATTTTAAAGGGGAAGTCGTGTAATCATAACTGTACGAGGCTCGTTTAGTGCCCGGTACATTCACATTCACTTATCAGCTCTCGCGAACCAAGTATACTTGTAATGCAGTTGAGAGCGCGCGGTGTGTAATGAAATTGGTCGTAATAAATTTTCGCACTCCTCCGACGAATGTGTTCGCCAAGATGTTTGTCCACTTCGTGTGTGCAATGCGGGTTTTACACGAGTGAGGCCTGAAGGCACGTATACGTTAAAACGCTCTACGTGCACTGCACTCGCACGCAAAGCCTTAGCGTTCCAAGTGTTGCGCTCTTGCGCTCGTGGTTTTATACTTGTGGTGTGTTAACGCTCCACGTTGGGATATGATGCGTGAGTATCGAGCGGAACGCGTTTGCCGCGTGCCTTCGCTCCATTTGTAGGGGGTATCGCGAAGAGTCTCGCGTTACCACCTGTTGCCCACAGCTCGGGACCCTCGGTGAACCCACGAGTCATTAGCTTTGCTGAGGGTTGCCCGATCGTGGCGACGTATCAGGCGTAAATATACGGCGTATCTGGTAGCCGAATAAAGGCCTATGGGTTTAATGTACATTGAATCCAAAAAGTGTATAAAAAAGTATACGTATATATTTCTAAAAAATGTGTAAACATCAGGTGATGTAATTCCACCGGAGACGTCCAAATTTCAAATAAGATTTATTTTTCTATGAACTTCTGAATTATTTAATAGGTTTCTCTAAAACATTCATTTCTCAAAAACGGTTTCTTAAATTATGTTAGACGAAAACAAAAATATTATCGAAATTATTTTATGGGATTCGAATTTGATCAAAATGAAAAGTCATTTTTATTATTAAAATATATTTATTACTGTAATATACTAATTCAGTTTTACCGATTTTATGATTATTTATTTATTAATGAAATAATGAAATAGAAATATCTGTTTTTAATTTTTATGTAAACTTATGTTTTATATTTATTGTAAAATAAATCCGGTTTCTGGCTGCGATACCAATTTCGAAGACACGATATTCGTTTTGTTTTTGTTTCACAGCTATGTCGCCAGGTTGTAAATAATGTCGAGACAAATTAAATTTGAGACTCGTTGATTAGCATAAATTTGATACTCTGAGTAACGACGGGGTTGGCTCGTTAATAACACGAAACATCAAACTATTCCCGGGACACGAATTTCTAATATATACGACACGTGCTGGGTGAGAGCTTGGAATGAGTAACCTGGGATTCTCTCTTGCTCGTCTGTGTCACCAGAGAGAAGAAAAATTACAACGCGTCACTGAGTAGTGAAACGTGTGCGAAGAAGGCTTTTTGATAGCGATTCAGCTCCGCGGGTGGTTGACGAGATCTCAAGATAAGACTCCACGAAAGATACGCTCATACTACTACTACTACTACTACTACTATAAACTCTCTGGTATATATACATACATATATATAGGGCAATTCATACCATTTCGACCTGGATTTGACCCTCGACCTCTCGGATTTGGTCCATGATTTTTTATATTATTGGTCCACCTCTAAAAACCACACAGATTTTGTTTTTTAGATTTTTCTTCCTAAATTTCACTTAGTTATGATTTTTCAAAACTAACTTATCATTATAGCCAGGATTGAAAATCCGGAAAAAAAATAATATTCCGCGCAAGACTTTTGAGAATTTTTTCAGATTTTTCAATTCTGGCTAATAATATGTTAGTTTTGAAAAATCATAACTAAGTCAACTTTAGGAAAAAAAATTTAAAAAAAGTCTTAATGCTTTTTCAGAGTGGGAACAGTAAAATAAAAAATTATGGACCAAATCCGAGTGGCCGAGGGTCCGACTCAGGTCGAAATGGTATGAATTACCCCATATATACGCTAAATACTTTCCTGCAAGCGAAACTGCGTAGCAGCATGAACAACAGATGTTCCGATTAAAACACTCTTGCCACTAATATTTGCGTAACCAATCATAAGACGGAATTGGTGGCTTTTGCCGTGGCAGCAGTGCGTACCAGTTTCTCGGGATGCGCGAGAGACATAACACGAAATACTCGAAGAAGATTCGCGTGAGTTTTATGACTCGCTGCGGGCGTCCAATCGGATTTGTATACGAGCTGCAACGCTCGCGGTTTTGCATATATGAGGCATTCTCTGTCAGCAATCCATCCGCCTTTTTTGTCCTCAGACTCGCGAATATTTCTTGTAATTCGATTTTATGTGCTTTTTAAAACTTTTTCTCCACAAATTGAAGAGTTACATTTTTTATTCTTAACATTCTTTTTCGCTTAAACACTCATGTTAATTTTTTTGAACCTCACAATCCAAACGTTTCGATTTTACATAAAATCTTATGAAATTTACAGGGTTGTACATTTTAACTGTCAATAAACTTGTAACTAACAAAAAAATGTGGCTTAATTGGCAGAGAATACCTCGTATATGCTGCACATATATATCCGAGAGGCGACACGCGTATCGTCAAAGTGAGTACGACAAACAATTTTTATCTTCGTTAGAGATTCCGCTCGTTCTCTCGACGCCAAGCGAACCGTGCAGTGAGCCTGACTTTTAGCGCGTCCATCGCCTCGCGAACGTGCATCCAATAAAGTGATTTATTGTTTGAGTTTTTTCCTGGTATTCGTATTTCACTCTCTTTTTATCCCGAAACAGTTGGCGGACGCGGTACCGAGACGGAAAAATTACTGCAGCCGTCTCTTAAAAATACTCACAGTTATTTTTTTACGATTCTATACACGTTCGGCAGTTTCCCGTGAGAGAAGTGCGAAAAAAAAGTGAAAAAAAAAACAAGCCTACCATTTTTCAAAACGACGATAAAAAAGAATTCTGTCGTCGTTCACGGCATCATTGCGTTTACTGCTGACAAAAATAATCCCTAGTCGTTTTTTTCCAACTGACTTTTCTAGCTTTTTACCCTTTTTAAGGAAAAATTATTTTAGCTCGCGAACTAGAAAAAAAAATTGGTCCCTCTCGTAAACATCGTTCATGGCATCATCGTGTTTACTGCTTAAACAAAAATTATCCAATGTCGTATTTTTCCATCTAACTTTTCTAGCATTTTTACCCTTTTTAAGGAAAAAAAATCTCTTAACTCGCGAACTAGAAAAAAAAATTAGACCCTCTCGTAAATATTTCCTTAACTTTTTTCACGTTCTGCAAAAAAAAAATTTAGGAAGAAGATCATAAACGTTTGTGCCTGCCGAGAGATTTGCGTTATGTAGAAAAAAAAGTCTACCCTGTCGCGTGAGGTCGAAGAAGAGCGCAAAAAAGTTCAACTTTTTTTTTCGTTCAAGGGTCTCGGGACTCGAATAAAAAAAAAAGAACATTCGAAGGCTACGTCGAATTTTAATCCCTGTGGTTCTGGGTGGAAAAAATCGACCCATCTAATAGTCCGTCATTAGCCAGCATGTCGGAAAGGGTTACTGACCGTTCAACCAGCACGCAGCGCTACGACGGGTACGAGTGAAGTTCTTTTGCTATTCGCCAGCAATCTCGACCCGGAATATCCGGGTTCTGAGCAGCAACCCTTTACCTGCTGGCCGTACACGCAACCCTTCCGAGTTTGTATTGTGCAAGTCGTACACACACAATGCGTGTCGTTTACAGTCGCCACGAACGTTGACGTCCTTGCTGACACGGCATCTCAAGGAATATTGGAACGGGCAACAGAGGGGTTGATATAATCGCACCCCTTTCGCATCTCTATCATGATTTTGTGATTGTGTTTGAAAGGAGCGGGTTCAACACGCTGGATAAATAGATGCTTGAGGTGGGGAGGAGATCATCGCCGATCGAGGATCTGAAGCTGTACGCGTTCGTCAACACAACACAGGTGTTAAGATACGCGATAATTGGACGGTCATACACCAGCTGCCTCGATTTTCAATTAACAAACGTAAAAAAGAAGTTTGGAGATAAAGTTTTGAATAACTCGCAAGTACTCATTGTTAGTCTGATTTTGGTACATCAAATATACCAACAGTCGAAAATAAAAAAAGTTTATTAAATGCTGAATAATGTTGAAACATCAAACAGTTGAAACTTCCAATTATTATTTTGAATTAATATTGTATCGTATTGTTTATTGATATATATTTTTGTTTAATATTTAGTTGACAGTTTAAAAATATATTTGAAAAACAAGTGTTACTTGTTAATATATGACTGTGTCTAGAAAAATTTATTGAATTCATCAATATGTGAAATGTGTGCAGTTTATTTTTTGTTGAATGCCATTTGTTTATTGAGCAAACATATAATTAATAAGTGCTTGTGCTTTAAAAAATTACTTGAACCATTATTTTTACATTTGGTGTAATTAATTTAAACGGGTATGAAATATAATTATTTCAGAACGAAATATGTTGTTTATTTATTACTGTGAAAGGATTTGTAGTGTGATATTGCTCGAAATGTCAATTGATCCATTTCTTTTCACTAAGTACTTCTCAGGTTTCGATGACACTGACGGTCGCCTATTTGGCCTGGAAAGGGTTAATCTCTGGCGAGGAGCGATCATTATCCTAGCCGACAGGCACTGCGTGAAAGGGGTAAACCTGCGGGAAAACAGTTATACCTACATCAGCTTACGAGGAAAGGGTTAAAGGGGCACGTGGCAACTCTTTGGTTGGTATAATAATGTGCAATAATCGAGGCAATGGAGCATGTCGCTTTGCGTGAAAGAAAAGTGAGCAACGATAGTCCGTTTTTCGTGAAATTTTCGAGGCTATGAATATTCCATTAATTGCGTGTACGCGGTAACCACGAAATTTCTTATACATTTCTAAAGCATGTGTGTGTTAACGTAAAAATCCGTAAAATTAATATTTTCCGCAGATTATAAACGTCAAAGTGATTATTTTTTTGGATGACACACGGAGAATAAGGCTTGGTTATGTATGCGTCAGACGATTAATTGGTTAGACGAACGAGGTTATTGCTTGGATGTCTTAACCAAATCTTTTTTTTTGTGATATTGTAAATAAAATTTTGCGAAATGGCTGCATTCGCGAAAAATTTTAGGAGAAAGCTAACGATAACTTATTAAAGTAAAAGTTATGGAGTTAAACGTGGCAACGGTTAAAATGTACATCAAGTATATATGCGTGAGAAATTTCGCAAACATTCCTTGCAGAAAATAACGGCGTTTTGCGAGGGTTGAGGTCGTCCAAGTCTGCAAACTTACCTCTTCAATTAGGGTTAAATCATAAAACGCATATAGTGGTAGGGTTTTCGTCCTTGGTGGATTCCCTAAGCCTTTGCAAATGGTTGAGAGGTGAAGTAGTATGCAAATGGTGGGGTACTAAATTTGATGGATTACCGCTTGTCCCATGCCTTTTCCTTCGTGCGGGGACGCCTACTCCACCATAGCGAATTGCCGCGCAGGCGATATCTGTGCAAACTCCTCTTGTTTCCAACATGGCCAGTTATATTTTCGCACCCGAAGGATATATTTGGCAAGGGGTCAATTTTTCGCATTTCCACAAATATTTCGCCTATGCATTTGGCTGAATGTTGGTGAAGGAGGAGGGGGAGAGGGGGAACGGCGAAAAAAGGCGAGATAAAGGGGCAGAAAAGTACTCAGGCATCGAGGGAGTGAGGTAAAATAGTCGTTACGAGAGAAGACCTTCGAGGGACCTCGTAAAAAGGCTTGGTCACCATAAAAACCGCTAGTTTGGCTCGTGGGCAAAAAAAAAACGATGGTGTGCATTTGGTAAGCGAGGGTTAGTAGCAAGTCCGGCGTGTGCTCATTGGTAGGGGTAAACTCCGCAATATAACCAAGTATTGGCGGAAACCGCAAGATTTTTGCGAGTGGCAATATTTTTTTTTACCTGAACAAGACGAAGGGGGAAGCTCAAGGGGTTGGAGGATTTTTTTTTCGTTTTTTACAAGGAAGCTTCTGCCGAAGGCAGTTAAGTCGTAAAAAAAATACAACTGGAAGGGTCAAGTTCGCAAGGGTTGTAAAAGGGTGCAGAAAGTCTCGACGGTGCCGAAAGGGGCCTGCAAAAAAAAAAAAAAAAAAAAAGAAATCCATAAAGTTAGCTTAAAAATCTCAAGGAAAACTCATAAACCCTTGCAGTCGTAGTCCCAGACAAGATGTTTTACGAATATCGTTTTTTGTTTGACGTGACAGTAAAAAGAGTTGTAAACATCGCGAAGGACCCCATCAAAACTTTTGCTACAAACCTCGAGGTAAAAACTTTCACTTTTTTTTTTTTTTTTTTTTTACGAACGTAAATCCTAGGAAAACTGTGAAGGAAATGATGAAAATTGCAAGGGTTGTAAAGGGGTTGTGAGCAGTTTACCCTTTGCTAGGCGGCGAGCTTTGGTTCTGTGTGGCCAAGTTGAAAAGGATTAGAGGTTTGCGAACCCGTATAGCCAACTTCCACCAACGAGGCAAACCCTTTTATTGGTGATCAGCGAGAAGCTTTCTACTCAACCCGCTCGTTGATATACCCTTTTTACGCTGTGCTGTATATTTTTTTAAAAGGGTTTCCATAAGCTGGCGTGAGGCCAACCCTAAAAAGTAAAGGATGGCACGCGACTTACCGAGGCTATGCGAATATCCCACGTTTCTTTTTTCGGGAAATTACGAGACCCGCAAAAAATAATGATGACCTATCATCGTATACACATTGGTCAGAATTTATGACGATTTTTCTTTGACGTTACTACAGATCATGTGTGTCTTTTTATTGAACATTTTTTGTTGTTGTTTTTTTTTTTTTTCTTTTATTGTGTCCACAAAGTTCGATCAATGTTCCCACAGTCCGTGCGTGATGCTTCGCTCGAGCGAACTTCGATAGCAATCATTCGGCTTTGTGACGCTCGACGACTCGCGGTTATGTACGTGACGTACAGACGGCCCACGTTCGCTTTAGTTTTTGGTCCTCGTTGATGTGGCCTCTCGTCGGCGTCGCTTATATGCCGCAGGCGTATCGCGTTCCGTCTCACGTCCGAACGAGTTACTTACACGTCCGGCTCGCTCTCTGCTCGTCCGAGCAAATTTTTCTTTTGCCGGCGCATCTCGTACTCAATTTGCACTTCATTTGTTTCGTATCGGGTTGCCCTCTTTTTTATGTCACGTGGTGCCGACTTGCGCGCCATAACGCGTCTATTGAGCGATATAATATTTACTGTTGTAGTCGTATGGACACCAGAATAATTTTTCCATTACCTTGGAATTCACTGTATTTATTTATTTATCTTATTCAAAATTCAGTATTTATCATTCAATCAAATTAGCCAAAGTGATTTGGAAATGGCTGGCATTTTAAACTTCTCAGTCTGATTTGAACTAAAATGATTTTACAATTTTCTGATCACTATAATAGATAAATTAAAAAAAAAACCAATCATTATAAAATAGGTTATGGAATAAATAAATAAATATATTGAGTTAAGAATTAATAGGATAATTTAAATTCTGGCAATATCATAATCAACTATCGACAAAAACGCGTTTAGCACACGTTGGTATCGTTTTCTATATGTACAATATTTCCGAACAGCAATAACGTGAATTTTATAAATGCCATATTGGCCATTACGACTCACACTTGTCGTTCATCGTTCTTAACTCTCTCGGGACCTTTAAGATAGCTCGAAAACTCGTCGCTATCGTCTCGCTAAATGACGATGAAACGCGGGACTTCGGGGTCCTCGCAGAATGTCGATGTACGACTGTCAGTAATTCACGCCCACGCATAATAGCTGTGTACGTTTCATACGGCGTTGAGCAGCCACGCGTCGTAATCGCCTTGGGTTTTTACACCTTGCCTGTACGGAATGTGTGGGCCACCTTTCTATGAGATATGGGATACCCCCCGCTGCGAGGATTCTCGTGCCTAATCGCGTCGATAGCGTTTCTCGAGGCTCCATGGGAATAGTCGGAAACACGCGCGTCCACGATACACGATACTGACGCTCTGCACAGCGCGCGTGTATATATGCATACACGTCCGAGGTCGATCTCCCGCTCAGCATCGGCACACTACGACGTCCCACGCGAGGCTTCGAAAAGGCCATTCGCGGCGGTTCTGCTCATCTCACTGTGCCGGGAAATCAAGCACCAAGATTCTCGATCTACTGGCGTGGTGAATTAAGCTTCTTACCTGCTGCGACGATTTTTTTTAGTTTTTTTTTAAAAGACCATAGAGGCGTATGTTAGACAAACACGTTAGTCGAGTAGATTGGATAGTGGAGGTGATGGTGCAATTTCGACAAGTTACTTTGTTATTTACGGTTTTGAACATTTTTATTTACCAATAGGAACAAGAAAGTGAGGATTAGTAAAATTTACAAACTTTTAACACATTTTTAACCTAAGATAATGGTAAAAAAGGTTTCTTTTTGAAATGCATTTACCTTCGTTTTTGCTGTGTTGGGAATTTATGTACTTATTTTTTAAAAATAATCAGAAATAAAATGTCGTCCTTCGTGACCAACAAACTTTTATTTTGTAAGTATTTGCGATTGTTTTTCTATAAATTTGTTTATTGTCACCACACACACTGTTTGGTCTTTTTTTTATTGTACACCACAAATAACAAATGAAAAAAATTCGGGAGAGGGACATTCTTCATGGGTCACACGAGATCGAAACGTAAATAAATAACATACTTCTTCGTCGACACTCATGAACACCTGAGGTTGGCCGACTCATAGTCGCTTTATTCCATAACTTATAAATAAATATTTTGTCAAATCGAAACATTTTATGAAAGTACCAAGATTCTCGTGTTTGAATGTTTATTTACTAATAGTTTATCATCTTTGTTGCCTGCGGACTTCTGAATTGATATAACAGAGCCAATATAGTTATTTCAGATTGAGCACGACCGCTCGAGGGTATTTTCAGTCCTCGGAGAATACACAAAGTTCAGCTAAATGCCTTTCGGGTGTACACGATACGGTACACGCCCAATGTTCTGTTATCAAAATCGGGGGCGATTCGTCCAGCGAAATAAAGCAAATATCTGGAGGCGACACAAGGTGTAGTTCGATCAGCGGAGGAATGGGAAACGTGCGGGCTGTCGCGCGACACGGATTTCGAATTGTACGAGCTATACGAGGGAACAACACGACTTCCCCAAGAGTTCTATGCACATCGTCCCTGCAATAAAAGTAATTCGCACGACCTGCTATAAAACGTCGTCGAACAATAAACTGTTTACAAAATTAATTTTACTACTCGAACACGGACGAGGCACTCTCGTGGCATAAGCGAGAAAGGGAGTCAACGGAGTGGGGATGGAAATAAATGAGACAGAACGATAGGATATGGCTAAACTGGCCGATGCGACGTGCTCCATCGCCAGGTAGAAAAACGAAAGTTTTCGCTTATATTCTCACATTCGAAACTCATGTTGCTTTCGGTTACATTTTGTTTTAGATAAAATATGAAATAGTTGATGTGTCAAATTAGGTACAAAATAAACAATGTCAACTCTAGACTCAATTATATTACAGAAAATTTGGGTTAACCTAATACAAATTTTTCGGTCAGTTTTCAGTTTTAAAGAAACAGTACATAAATAATATGCTAAAAATTATTCATTTTCATTTTACCCATATTTTGTATCATTCTAACATTAGGAATGTATAATTTCCTTTTTACATAAAAAATTATTCGACAAATTTATACAATTTTTGTCGCACTTCAAAATTACTGTGAAAAAAAAATTCCTCCAGTTTTTAGGAAATATACAGCGTAATATTAATTCGAATGTACAGAGAAACAATTTATTTTGTTTATTAAAACATGCTCCAACAATTAATTGACCTGATTTTTAAAATGATATCAGCCGTGTGACATTTATAGTCGTTTGTTTACTTATACTTAGGAGAACAAGTGGTAGTAACTAATAAAAAATGTTATTTCATTACGTTTATAAAATTACTAATTTGACAATATATTGTTTTTACTTATGTAATTTAACTAAAATTATCTTAATTTAGTGAATGCAACTCCTTATGTATCAAGTTTAGCAAATAAGGCAACAAAAATAAAATTAAAAAAATATATGTTTTTATATTTTATTTTATTTTCTTTAATGTTATTTTATTTCGTATTAGAAATGGAATAGCTGATACAAAAGTCGTTAAGTATGATCGATGTATGGAGCAAGTGTAATGCGAGAACTTTTGAGAACGATTTATCAAATGGTATCTTAGTTGAAAATGCGTCTATATGTTTTGGATGGCATCTCGAGTCACAATCTATCGAAGGTAGACAATGTGATTTTGGCGGTGGATTGACATCTCGACAAGGACCCGTCATGTCTGGTCCTTACACGGGGATCATTCTCACATGGCTGCGATCGTTTTCTCGATTAAGAACCGTTCTGCTGATGACACCGACATTCCAAAACGATCTGCGCGCTGCTGCAGCCCTTCGTCTCGGAGAACTTCGAAACGTGAAATAGGATTCAGTTCTATACGACGTGTCTCGCTTTCTCAGGGTGGGATTAATGCTCGCAGCCGTTTAATCCGACAATATTAATGATCCTTGATTCTGCGTCTCATACACTCTTGCTTACGTTAGGCTACGCAGACGATTCAAGGATTCTTCGGAAGAAGAAGAGACTCGACGGCACGAGACGAGAGATATCCTTCTTGGGAATATTCTATATATAGCTATATACATCCCTCTTGTATAGTGTAGTCAGGTAAGCCTGTTCAACCCTGGCTTACGCCACGCCGACGATTCACGACGTTCCGCGACTACTGGAGTTCCCTCGCCCGAAATTAATCGGGGTCTTATCATAATAATTTTATTCAGCCCTTTCAGCCGCTCGACTGTACATTGAAAAAGTAAAATAAACAGAATCCGATGGGCGGATGGAGAAAAAGTTGTCGTAGTCCACTTGCTTTTCATATATTTGCAGCACAAGATTAGGGTGGTCTAATTTTTGTTTCGTATTCTTTATTTTGCTTCCTCATAGAGGAATCTATTTAAGCATTATTAGCTTTTTAGCATTATTTTAGTAGAGCGAATAGAGATTTTGAAATTTTTTACCAGATGTATTTCTTCTTCGTATATTTCTCTCTATTGGTTATATCGAAAATCAGGGGAAAAAAGTACAAAATAACGACCAGAAAGAAAATAGAAAAGAAAAAATGTTGGTTATTTGTGATTATAAAAAAATGTAAATATGGTGTCTTAATCCACTCTAACAGAAAGGCCAATCCTTTCGTTTACTAATGCACAAACTTTTATTTTTGTAATCTCCTCATAATTTTTATTTTGCATTAAACAGATGTCGCGAAATTCATGGTAAAAATGTTGTAGGGTGAAAAAGGCCTTAAATAACCGATAAGTATACATAAGAGAGCTGTTCACCTCTGTTGTCACTTTACTCGTGGATGTCATGTGGGTCAGAAGGTATATAACCGAAGGTCGATTTTACAGATACGTGTACAACAGTTTCCTTGTCTCACCGAAAAGAATAAACGCTGCATATGGAACATCGTACTTTATGTAAATTTCGTCAAGATTACAAGACGTTGGCATATAAAAATTTATCTCTGCACTCGGAAACTGTACTGGTTGTCGAGTGTAGCATTCGCTCGACAGAATCTACGAGTATAGTAGGGCGAGAAGAGAGAGTTATACACATCATGTTACAGACTTGGAACAGGTGTGCCTGGTATTGAGAATGTGGAAGTCTGATCGACGTCGTTGTCCTCCTCCCGTTCGTCGTTTGAATATTGAATGGGAATGGATCGATTATGCTAACCGTCGGCATGTTTAAACCATGGGAAAAACTCGTGGATCTCAGGTTCTTCCAAAGTGCGAATAGCTCCTGGGAAATTGAGAAGCCTTCGTCTTCTTCTACGTTCTTCGTGTGTTTTGCCTTCCGGCACTGCCCAAAATATACCATAAAATATATCCGTGGATATAAATACAGGTAATATAATATTCTCTTGGTAAATAAGCAAATCCATTAATCAAATCTTAAAAATTTATCGTCTGCTATGTCCAACAAAGTGCCCATTAGACTGGTAATAAATCGGTCGGGTCACGCAATCTGTGCTGCGATCGGTAAATTTCTTGGTCCAGTCGCTTATAGAAATTCTCATGATTCCGCATAGTTGAGAAAGGTAGCCATTACATTAGTTTACTAAATGGCCCGTTCAAGTTACTAATTGATAACTCTGCTACTGAGAGAATAATTATTAACAATATTAAAACCAGCATCAAATATCTTATCAATTAAAAAAAAATGAAATTGATCTAGTTTAGGTTTAAGTACTTAAATGAAAATGTAAAGATGGATTACAGAAATATTTCCAATGAAATATTTGATTTTATTAGAATTTCTGTACTTTAATAAATATAATTAAAAGTTTTTTTTTCTTATATAAAATAAATTCTGATTTATAAAGAATTTTTTGTAGCTATGACATTTCTATTATTGAGAATATTTTAAGGCTGTTTTTATGATACAGTTGGTTCGATCGTAAATAAAATGGTAAATAGTAAAAAAACAAAAAATGTTAATAATTTCCAAAAGGCGCGAAATGTTTTATTGGAAATTCGAGTTTTTACTTCGTGATGCCCAAAAAGTTGAAAATATAAAATAATCCAAGCTTACCGATAAATATAGCGTTGTTCCCATTTAATTCGAAATCGTCAAATAAATTTCTCGTTCACTTAACTTCGTTAAATTCTCTCCCAAGTTAATTCGACTCTTTTGACACCATTGTAAGTCCTTCATTTTGTCGACAGTCCATCAGTGGACGTTCCCGTTCATCAGGTATCAAGCTTCATAAATCGACCTTGCGAAACGTATTTTTCGATGGCTACGTACGCGCCGAAAAAGTAATCGTAAATTCAATTACCCCGCAGCGAGGAACGCGTCAAGCTGCGTCAATTACATCAGTCACGTGACCGAGAGGCTAAAAGTTTTTTTCTCACATCTCGTTGGTACTCTGCCGGGTCCTGCGGGTCCTTCCTTCTAGCATAATTCCAATTATCTTCGTCGTCTCGCGTGCGCGAGCGCGCTCGCAACCATCACCACCGGCCTCTAACATAGCGCTGGCATTAATTAGCGGAAGTCACGAGTGAAAGAGAGAAGATACAAAAGAAAAAAAGTATTTTTGTAAAAGAAGTCCCGACACTTTGTTATAAACCCTCAAGGGTAACGCGGCAGCGCCACGTATGTTTCTTTTGCTATGTGTCTGCTGTATTTTTTTCACTCATGCCTTCTTTCTACGTTGTCGTCGTCGACGAAGAGAACAGGTTTTTCCACAAGTGAAAAAAAGGGTTTGAGCAGGCGACTAAAAAAGCGCCGCTCAAGAAGACGCGCGGTGTGTCTCGGTTCGTTAATTTTCTGAACCGACCGCGTTAATTGTGGGTAGCGAACTATCTAATAGGAATAATATGATAATTTGGCGAGAGCAGGAACGAATCTCGGTGTATATATACCTCTCTTGAATATCTAGGTGGCTCCGACGAAGAGTCGCGAACCCTAGAAACGTATTGTAATGCTGTTTACTTCCCCACCGAAGGAGTCAATATTTGCTCAAGCACCCTTCTTGAAGGGGTTGTTGGCTTGAGATGCTAATTGTGTGCAGCAGAGTGTTTGATGCTGAGCATAACACACATACTGAGGCTTATTCGTGGCACTGGGGTATTCGAATCGAATCGGTGTGGTTACATGATTACGGACAGGGTTACAGGGGAGAAAAAAACAGAATAACCAATTTTTTTTTAAAACCTTTTCCCACCTATGAGAAGACAATACATGAGATGGGCGAACCGTTTGTTCGAGAAAGTGTCTACTTTCACTCGGTCCCACAAAACTAATCGTTTTCACGTCACGCATATGTCTCGAGCGTCAAAGTTTAATCCTCTTGGCAAAGATAACTCGTGAGAGTTTAATGAACGTATGATGAAAATATTCCGAGAGGGTAACGGTTATCGGCCGTCCAACCAACTGCAGCGGAATCACAAAGAGATGGGCACATCTCGTTATTCGAAATTAAAAAAAAAATCATTGTTTGCTTAGTTCATAATTTATTTATTCTTATTTTTCATAGAAGAATATAGTCAACAGTAGCAATAATTATATGTGATAATTTTTTATTGAGTACTTTTTTTTTTTACTAAATTGCATGATAAACTATTTTTTTAAATGTCACCGATAAAGCAACAATTGTGTCTTCTTTTTATTGCAGTTATTAAAAAAATTATTATTATCATAATAATTTACAGAAAATAATATAATTAATATAATTAAAAAGTAATTAGATTCTGTTTTTAAACATTTCAAGTTACTTTCATAGCGTTGTTGATATTAAATAAATAACGGTATAAAAACGCCTTGCTCGTTACAAAGTACCAAAAATTGTTCACGCTTTGCAATTTAGTCATAATCAGGGACGAAACAATCTGTGAATAACGACGACCATCAGGATCAAGTGATGACGCTGCATAAGAATTCACATTATCTCTCTTCTCTTATTTTACTTGATCGAAATTATATATTTTTATAAATGCAATCAGTGTTTATTCCCCGCGAGATCCTGTTTGGTAGTAATGGAATTTTCGCGGAAGATTGTCTGTCTGGTGTAGCGCTATGGTTGAAGAGCGCGAGTCGATCAGAGCGTGTGTATACGAATGTTGGTTGGTGGTTCTGTAGCGATTTCGATCGTGTCCGCTGCTTCATCGTATACGAAGAAGATTCGCGCGGGGCTTGGCGGTCCGCCTCAATATATAGAATAATCAGCTACTGTGCGTTTTCTCTGTTGCCGTGTATTGCGGCGTCTCCACCTCGCGCCTCATCCAACTCTCGTGAGTTTCTTCTCCTACTATCGGTATATAACGCTCTGAGCATTCTTCTCTCTTACCAAGCATATATATCCATTCCGGCCAGTAGCCTCAATTACCGCGGCGCGGCATAAAGATTGCGGCTTCGGCGCGTCGACTGTGCCTGCCCCCTACTATCGACCAAATTAGAATCTATTCGGCCTAATTGGATATTATGACTCGCGTATTGAATTACGAGGACAATCATCATCCTCGCCCGCCGAACGATGCTTCGCCCCGTCTGTATTAGTATTGTATAGTAGCAACAGTAGTAATAGTAATATGGTAGTAGTCGTCTCTATGTATACTATGACTCGATGCAGCGGGAATAAGCATACTTTCAATGTATTAAGATGATTGCTGCATGGGGCTGGCTGGGATTGAGCTTTAATCTCGTCGGATGCTTCCTACCTTCAACAAATGACGATTCGACGCGGCGCCTCTGTCTATCTCTCCTCGGTTTGGGATCCTGATTTATTCCCATGGATCATCAGTATATATAGATACATGCTTAGCGGCTGATTAGACAGTGAAACATGAAAGTGACACTTTTATAGATCTATAAAATAATTTTAGAAACTTCCACATTTTTTTTTCTTCTTATTTTTACTTATTTATCAGTCTAGCGAATAAAAATAATCGTGGCAACAAGAAAAAGAATTTATTCACGTAGACGTGAATTTGTGATTCAAGATCAATAAAAATTTATTTTTGAGAATACAAAAAAAATCCTAAATGCCAAAATAACTTTTTATTCGAGTAAAAATAGAATTCCTTACTTAAGAAAATTCTTTTTACAACACGCAGCATTCCTGTACTCCTACGTTAAAAATATATTTACTGTATACCTCTGCTTCTGAATTTACCGTTCGCATCTACCGATGCTGCATGAGTATGACGTGAATAATGTTGCAATGTGTACGCAAGACGTTCTGCATTTGTCGTTGAAGATGGAAACCGCGTTGACACTCTCTTGTTAATTTCTACCAATGTAATTTTTTTTTTCTTCTGAATAAAAAATGAGAAGCAGACAAGAGCGACGGGCCGTGGGTGCTCGTCTACAGTCGACGTAATAATCGATCTTCTCGCCACCTGTTCCCTTCGGCGCGTTTACCACCTACAATCAGTACATTACGCGCTTCGCTCGACGCTAACGAACGATTATGCAGATTACGTGTCTCGAGCGCGAATGTTGCTAAGGTATACACTATATAGTGAACGCCAGTTGGCTCTGCACGCTGTATGGATAGCGGTCATACATCGTGAACACGTGGTGACATCACAAATTTCCATTCTTAATACGTGTAATCTTGAAAATTTTAAGAGTTTTTAACGATCGAAAAACGCCCATCCGGCTTGGTTTCTCCTGCTATGATGCACACGGTAGCACGTACCGGGGCTCTTTTCTTCGCCTTTTATACTGCGCTTGAATTTCTATACGCAACGAAAGTTTGGACGCCTCTTCTTCGTCTTCTTCTTCGTCACTCGTTTTCCCCTTTCGTTCGGTCGTCTTGAATCTGAGGCTGTGGAGACTCCTCTCTACTGGGTGGTCGACATAAATTTTTTTTCCCTTCGTAAATTATGCTAATACTGGGAATTACGAAGTGTATAATTGATATTTATAACGGTTGCCTGAATACTGCTCGCGTCCACTTGATATTAGTGTACGGCGTTCTCTGTCTTGGCTGACGAAGCCGCCGAACGGCCAGCATGCGATCGTTAGGGTCCACGGAGGTAGCAGCAGCAAGCCTGTATACCCATGTTGAACTATTCACCTGATTTGTGAATTTGGTATCAGCCGAATGGACTCACGAATTAGGAGTCAGAATGCTGGAGGAGGAATCCTCAGTTATGGGATACCTGCGCCGTGACGAAATGTTAATCAATTCCTGTGTGTGTGTGTGTGTGAGTTTTGATATTTCTAGTGGAGATTAGAAATGAATAAAACGAAAATCTTGATTTATATGGTGATTAATAATAAAAACAAAGCTTAATGGCTGAACTGTCGCTTTTGAAATCCTATTTTCTTTTTTATTAATCAGGGATGTCGTATGTCATAACCATCTCGTGATTAGAGGGAAAAAAATACATTATGGTCAAAATAAAAAATAATTATAATTGCTAACAAAGGTGTTTTACCAAAATTGCCTTAACTGTTGCTTTCGCTGGAGTTGCGATTGTATTTGATGTTCCTTTTTCATAGAATCATTTTATATTTTCGAAAGACACTTGTTGCCACCTATTTTTTCTTTCGAACAAGTTAGATTACTTAAATATCTGTAATTCCGCAGATATTTAAGTAAACTAAGTGGAACATTTTTCGTCTAATGTAAGAGCTTCGTACAAGAGTTAAAAAAAAATATTTTCGTCGTCATTGCATCCTCGCACGAAAGAAATTCTCAAGGGTTCTCACCCACTCATTCCAGTAAAGGGTTAGTAGGGTCACGTAGTGTGGGAACGGGACAGCCCGCAGCGCTGGAACTCCGATGACGACAACCCCTGACGTCATTGCGCCAAAGAAGAAGATGAAGCGCTTGTGGGTCCGTAGTACACAATACAAAAGATTATTATAGTATAAATACGTGTAGATTAAAGAACTGACTCATCTCGTTCCGGCATGGCAATGAGTCGTTCCGCTTACCCGTTCCGCGGCTGCGTCTCTAATTGAACCAAGCTGAAAATAACTCCTCGAGACCGCGAGAACCTCCGTGGCTTTTAATTGCTCCGGTAGACGGTTTTCTTCTTCCCCATCATACTTTTGCCATTCGAGCTCACACGGGGTCACATAGGGCGCCGCGAAACGTCACGAATTTCTATTAACCGTGACGACGACTTTGTCAAATCTAAAAATAGTATCTTAGTGACGTAAATATCCAGAAAACAAAATAAGTATCAGTACTAATTTTTTCTTTTAAGTAAAAAAATGTTTACGAATAATTCACCGGATGGGATTTAATATACATTTTTAACTGTTTCTTAAAGTTCTTTTTAAATTAAATATATTTGGATGTCGCTGTCTTAAATAACTTTTTGATATACTAATGCATTTCATTTCAAATAAATTTATTAGAGTTCAGTAAATAATGTTATTCTTAGTATAGATTTGCCAGCTTATATTTATTGGACGATGTATAACGATTGAGACACAATTCTGACGTTCCAGCTTGAGTTTATAATAAACAAATCTATATACATGTGAGAAAGTACGTCTGCTACGAATAGGGATATATAATCTCGGCTGGCAAGGCTATTGATTGAAGTGAGATTGAACGTTGTTGATACCGATCAGAACCCTTGGCACGCGGCCGGTACCAATACGATAAATACCCGTTGGACTCCCTTCTCTTGAATACTGCAGCGCAGATAGATCCGTGCTGACCAGCTTGAGATGCAAAGCTGCGGCTCTCGCCTCTACTAATTCAATATACCCTCGACAACGACAGGCGTGACAACGTCATTGCGTTGAGTCATGACAGAGAAACAATTCCTTCGTCAGGATGAAAGGACCGAGAGAATGAGTGTGTACGAGAAGAAGAGAAGAGGAGACAGTCAAAGTGATTGAGCTTCTTGGCTCGCAAAGAGATGAGAAAAAAAGATTTTCCTGAGTAGAAACTACAAGAATTGCAGACTGGTAATAAATATAATACAATGGTGACTCAATACATGTCTGTCGAAACCAATATTTCAATATAAAATAACACATATAATAGAAATAAATCACGATAAAATAATTTTAAATATAATGCAGAAAAAAATAGTATATTTAAGTATATTCTGTGGTTTTTTTATTTTTTACTTATTAGGAATTTGCTATTATCACGAAATATACGAATTTCCATTGCAAACAAAAATACTTTCAATAACAGAATATTACCAGAAAAAAAGATTTTATAAAAAAAGAATTCAAAGTCTTTTAAAATGGATAAATTTATACATGACGCACAACGATCAAACGCTCGAGGCCCACAAGTGGTTGTATGGAAAGTGCACCATAGGTATTGTCCCGCGTTTGATTGTCGTGAAGATACCGACACTCGTCTCTGGAGATATAAGCCAGCAGAGAGAGCAAAGTCACGCCAGTCTTTCTTCTCTCGTCTCAGGGTATATATATCTCTCTTTCTTGCATATTGTTCCCTTTGTGAGACAAGAGATCCCGCAACTATCTCGTCCCGTGACTCGTGACGCGCGCCAGTCAGTGGGACTCGTGTTGGGAGTGTGTCGCGCGAGCGGCCCGTATTAACTTAACGAGTGACGGCCCACGCGACGCTTCCACGCAGGGGTCAGGGGTTAACCAGACGTGAGAATCCTCGTGAAGCGTGCAACGTTCGGCGAGCGTGCTTGCGCCTCTCGTTCTCGAGAGCACATTCAGGACTAGCTCAACGAGATATGTACTATATACTGACTTTCCGACCAACATGATCACGCATGTTGCTTGAGAAATGAAAATTGTCGAAGGAATTTGTAGAGCACTGTTTTAACTTAGTTTCGACTTAGTGTCAGTTCAGAATGCATTTTTAATAATCGCTAAACTATGGAAATGCAACTCATTACGATGAAAAAACTTGGTGGTTGGCGAATTAAAAATCTCGATGGATCCAGTCAAACAAAACATTTTTTTTAAATTTATTTTTATTTTCTAGAAAATAAAATCTTCAATTAAATATGCGCTTTTTCGAATGAAGTAAAATTACATTTCATCGGAATAAATTTCCATTTATAATTCAACTAAATCTTATAGCCACCCGTGATTGCAGGATTTAGTTCAATGGAACCGTTTTATTTTGTCTGCACCAAACCTTTTTGTGAGTGTATATTTCTATAATATTTTTTAAATATTTCGATGCTATGTGGGTTGTACACAGCAGCTGCAGATTTATTCGATAACTAAGTTTTTTCTCTCGGCGTTAGTGATTTTAGTGAATTACTCGCTCGCTGCACAATCAGTCAGAAGGAACGCGAATCGGTAGCCGTCTCGCCCTTGCTTCCTCCGTGGAACCCTTAGCGACCCGGCAGCTTGGCCCCGGCTATTATACGTATATAAAAATGTAATTTTTCACTGCTTGTCCGCCTGTGCGGTCCTGCGTGTGTGTGGGCCCATGCGGTAGAGAATCTTTAAAAAGTCTTGATTGGCTTCAACGAAGGAAGCACCACATTTTTTATCACTATTCATCGTCGTACACAAAGTTCTACAAAGAAGCAAAAGTGTATACGCAGTACAGAAGAGTCTTGCAAGTTATTTTTCAACGGTACGGTGAAAAGACCGGGTTCTCTAGATAGAAAAAGGAGCCGGAAAGTCCTGCTACTTCGACCGAGCGAGAAAGTTTGACAAAAAAAAATTGTCCAGTTAACTTTTCACGAAGTTAAGGGGTAAAACTGACCACCTATTCTCTGTAGCTTACGAAAAAAAAAATATGGACTTTTGGGTTAAAATACGGTAGTTGTTTTTTTCTACTATTTTTCCTAGCACAGAAATGCATGAGGCAAAGCGGAAAAACGGTTCGTTCCACCAAACCACTGCACTAAAAATGAATTTAATGATTTATACGATATGAAGTGTCCAAGTGCTTCGAGAATTAAGCTGTTCCAACTCTTTTTCCCCACCGTGAATACCCGTATACGGTTGATGTTTTTTTTTCATTTATTTTTACTCCTTTTACTCTTTTCTCCAAAGGGGTAAGAAAGTCCCGCCGGTAAAAATATAAAGTCAGTGTCGGCTTTATGACGGTGCGAACGACGAATATTTTTAACCCTTACAAATCCGTAGATGTGGAAGGGTTTTTCGGGCACAGACGTGGAAAAATGAGAAACGCGGTATATTTGACGACGATGAGCAGCCAAAGACGGAAGTCAAAATATTGCTTTATTGAGGGGTACCTATAATGTCCCACGAGAACGAAAAGGGTTTGTCGGGAAGGGGTTGACTTTGGAATCGTTCAAGGGTTAAAAAAAAACGGCTTATCCCGTCGAGACCTCCGAGCGACTCTGTCGTTTTGCAGTTGACTTTAGTGTTTTACTGTGGTATCCCGTTAACTGGACGTTTGAAATATTTGGAAGGGTTAGGGTATGTGCGAGACGACGAAGAGTCACAGAAAAGAGTTGGACGAGAGGCTTGGACCTACTATAAAATTCTCGGGGTATACTTTCCACGGTCAACTCTTTTTTTTTTACATGAGTTTAGAAAAGTACCGCCTGTGACTTTATTATTTTGTCGGCGTTGCTGCTCATGGCACGTCTTATTCCTCTTTTCTTCGTCAACGGATTTTCTAGCGTATTACTGAGGGTGTACCGCTATACACCACGGGGGCTGTACGGTGTGTTCCAGTAATTTCTCGACTTTGAAGTACCACAGCACAGCCACGACGACAGCTACTCTAATGTAAAAAAAAATTATAAAAAAAATTGACCTCTTAACCGTAAAGTTAACGAACGGTTTTCGTGACACATTTTTTCCATATTGAAGTGGTGCGTCTCCGTTAATCCTATACTTCCAACCCTTTTCAAAGAGTTAACAGTAAAATAACAGTCCGGTTAGAAGAGAAAAAAAATGTTTCCTTCACTCGAGGCCCATTTTACGTTTTATTGTTGAACGGTTATGAAAAAGGGATTTGGGACGAATATTTTTCATGTGTTCGCTTGTAAACTCTACAAAAATAAAGGGAATGAATGTAAACATAACGTGATATGAAGAAATTAATTTTTAAAAAGAAATTTTATTTTTCAAAATTGCGAAAATTTGCAGTTTGCAAAATTCATGTTTTTTATGAACATGATTCCAGCTAATCGAAAAGTCTGAAATAAATCATTCACTGGATTATTAAATTCGATAAAATTAACTACGCGCTGATGAACAAATTTACAATTTTTTTTATTTTCGGAAAAAAATGAATGATATTACACTTTTGCCCTTTTTCATAACACAATTGTTAATATCTACGAATTGACGCAGTGAAAGAAAATACTGTCTGCTCTGAATTTTACAAAATAATTGTTGATATCTTTTGAACAGAATTTATAAAGAATCCGTCAACCTGCAACTCTTTTCTAAGATTTAACATTAAAAGAACCGCCCGTTTCGAAAAGAAAATATTCTCCTTTACTTTAGGACCTATTTTTCCTTTTATTATTGAACGGTAATAAAAAAGAGATTAGAATCGACTGTTTTTCATATCTTCGCATTGAGTTCCATAAAGAAAATTTGGGGAATAGTCGTATTCTTCAATCACGTCTGTTTGTCAATTTAAGTGAACCAAAAGTGCTTTAATAATGAACGACTATTTTGATGTTTAAGGATTAATTTTTAAACTCCATTCCATTGGATATTCCTGCAGAAGTTTTGAATCGCGCTCTTCTATTCCCCTTTCAATTCCCATAACATTTACAGCCCATAAAACGATCGTTTGGGATATTAGTCACGAGTCTTTCAAGATCGTAACACACTCACTACCTGTAGGTAGATAACCTCGAAAAATATTTACGTGTTTTCGTTTAGTCGAACAAAGCTGCGGGAGTAACGCCTACTGGTTGCACATATTACCCTCGACGAGTCTCTTCCGAATAAAAAGAAAAAAAAAAAAAGAAAACCCGATGAACCGACAGCAAGATGATAAAAAAAAAGCAAGAGAGAGGAGCAGATTTGACGACGCATTAACTTTCAGTTAGTCGAGAACATAAAAGTATCGTAATTTTAATCGTAAGCCCAGCGTATTTTGTACAACGTCTGGAGGCTTCTCTTCTCTGCCCTTTACTGCGCCATCAGAAGGAGGGATATTCGTGTGTGGACCACCAAAGACGCGAGACCAGGCACGAACGTAACCACGAAAGGTACACCAAGTCCCGTGAACCACGCGAGATAACGCGCTTAGTCGCAATGTTTAACTCGAGAGATCACACTGCGGTTATACACTAATACAACAAGACTCTGGCGGACGCGAGAACCACTCAAAAACGCATTACTTAACATCCTCAACCATTCATCAACGCCATCGCGGAATTAATAATAAATTAAGCGCCGACAGACGTTAGCGGATAAATGGGAAACAAGTGGTCGTGAATTCTGCGTGAGATCGTAGCGACAACTCTGACCACGTCGAATGTACGGAACGCGACATTATGGCCGTTAAATTCTTTTCTTTTTTTTTTTGTTGTGCTAGAATTTTTTATCCTTGGAAAAAGAAACACAAGGGCCTTTAAAGAAATTACAGTATTTTATCAAACTCGAATTTAATAATAGCAAATTAACATATGATGTATGCACTATTAATTTATTATTCGCTGGTTTACTTTCATTATTGTTATAAAAAAAAATATCGACCTTTTTTAATCTAGGAAATTTCCAATATACTATTATTTTTGTTGAAGACATTATTTAACTGCAATTTAGTCATAATTATTTGTCTTCTTATAATATTTTTGTATTCTATACGAGGCAGTCTTTTGTCGCGAAAATACGAATTGCATCATCAGTACGATTCTACGAAACAGTAAAATAATAAAATCAGAAAGAGGATGACGTTATATTCAGGAAATAGAACTTCTTTGGCGAAAGAAATATGCAGGGATCGTTTTTGGGATACCTTGAGCATAGAGCTGAATGGTCTACGTATTTTTGGGGCAATTTTTCTGTAGTTGTGGCAGTGTAGAGCAGTTAGAAAAAAGAAATTCACTCTAGTTACGACCGGTAGTGGTCACGAGGCACAAAATAAAACGTGCCCAAACCGTCGGGTCCGCTGAGAGTGCTCTGTAAAATACCGAATTGCGAGCAAGTCGGTCGACAGCGGGCAGTGCCTTGTTAAAATAGGCCCGAAAATAATTACAGAGGCTGCCCTCGTTTTACAAAGCTTCTCGTCTAAACTGTAACACCGTTTTAAGACGGCTGCTTTAAAACAGGCAAAAAAACGTGGCGACGTTGGGGGTTCAGAGGAAAATTGAAAAGAGCACCGGGCACACGGACAATCGTAAATTTCTTATATGACCTACGCTATTTACAGTCGACAAAAGCTTCTCGATTTAAACTGTAACAGTTATAGAAACAGATCCTGGCTGTGCCAAAGCTCGTGCCCTCGCGCTACAGTTCAATGTAATAAATTATTTTTCGCGTGAGGACAACACGAGGATGGAGGACCGTAAAAGTCCCGGACCGTTTTTGTAACTGTACCAGACTCGCAAACGGGTTAAAGACTGTAAACCAACTTCTGACGAAAATTTATAACTAGAGCGGGAAAAAACGTCGTGGTGGGAGAACTTGGAAACTGACCGTTTACGTAAACGTGGTCAAAAATGGTTCGACCGCTCAGGAAAGGAAACCGCAATTTTCGTGAATACTTTGGAATAAGCGGCTAAGGGACGATTATACTTTTTTAGACCTACAAAGCCCCTTAATGTTTTTTAATTGATCTAACCCTTTAAAATGAATAACCCTTTATCAGTTACCACTAAAAGCGTATTGGGGGAGGGGGTATGTAATTTGTCCGTACACTTGTCAGGAAAAGTGGTGATATTGCTGTAACTTAGAAAGGGTTAATCATGCCATACTTCAATTAATTAATGAAATTAATTAACTATGTATTCAACATTTTTATTCTTTCACGCAGTTTTACAAATATATATTTTTACTAACGTAAATAAGAATTTAAAAAATGATTTCAAAAACCTGTATATTTTTTAGTATCAGAAGATTTAGCAAGTGGGCTAAGGCAAGCAGGTCAAAATAAACATTAGACCACATACAACTGAAAAAAACGTGAGGCAGGTCAAGAATTAATCACCATAGAATGGGTTTTAAAAATATAAAAGTGTTATAAAAATATACTTTTGACTCATTTCAATATTTACAATTTTTATAAATTTACCGAATGACTAGTAGGCGAATGGGTTCTTTAGAATTCCAAACAATACCTTAATGACCATTGTCAATTAACTGGTTAGTATTTAAAAAAAGGTATCCTCGCCAAAAAGGCCCAAAACAGGTAGGCAAAACAAAAATCTACATAAAAAAATGCATTCATTCCGTAGCAAGGCAATGTTTCGGCTAAAAGGCAACAGGTCGTCAACTCCATGTATATTATGAAAAGAGTTTTCAAAGGCAACGGGCTCTGTTTTCCGAAGGGGTCATCTAACAGTAGCAACAGCCCATTTCCTCCGTTAGGTTGTCGAGCGACTAACAGAACGCCTAACTGGAGCAGGTAATAAGAGCGCGGGTGAGACGAAAAGCACCCTTCATCGGTTTGCAACCCGAAAATACGAAAGATCTGAGAGAGAAGTAAGGAAAACTCGTTGTGCCCGTCGTCCTCGAGTGAAGCCGGTTTCGGCTGTAGTTTCCGGACTGTGGCAGACTAGAAGGACACCCCGTTGTGCCACGAAATGGATTTTCAGAAAAGGGTTTTAACCTTCGACAGACGAACTCTCGTGGGTTTTATTATTTTATGCAACTGGAGCACGCTCGGTGTATTGTCGCACGAATATCGTCTTTACGACGTAATTGTAGGCTAGGGTTAAAAATGTTCACCCTTTCCGTGAAATATGATGGAAGACGAGGGGTTCTCCTTGGCTTTTAACCATCATAGTGTCTCGCGCACTTTCCTTGATGTTCGCTCGCTTCACTTTTATGGAGAGCAATTGGCGCAATTGGAGCATAGAATGGCGCACGAGCTACGCAAATTTTGTCTTTACGTCTTTCTTGTCTTTTGTCTTGTTCGGTGCTCCAGTTGTAAATAAGAGTTTTGTTGGGCTGAGTCGTGAGAGCACAAGGGTTGATTTTTCGCTTATTTCCGAGAAAGGGTAGGGCCGTGTCGCTCGGTTACTTCATACTGTTACTTCAATGTTGTGCCAACGCTACGGCCGCACTCAACTTGACTGACTGTGTATATGTATACATATACATATATACATTGGTATATAAGGAACGAGTCAACAGCACGCTCCATCTAACTATCTTACGCTGCGACGGGTTTCGCCTCCGTCGTAAATTATGCGCAGTGTCGCATCCGGAACTCGTGACTTTCCGCCCCGATTGATTCTAGAGTTTGTCTTGCCGAAAGGAGTTCGCTTAACTTCCAGCAGCAGAGCCGTGCTTTCTCAATTCTCTCTCTCGGCTATCTCGAGTTCTCTACTGTCTTTGTCACGCTCACGCGGACTGTCGTAAACTTAGGTAATGTATCGAGAGAAACCAGGACTTTCCGCTATCCCAGCGGCGGGGGTCTCTTCGGCACCCTGCCAACCAGTTCAACTTTTCACCCTATCTTTGCAACTCCCTTCGCCTTCGCCGAAAGAGATAACAAGCTGCAGTTTGTTCGAGCTATTCAGCCGTGTAAGCTTGAACTCTAGTGTAAAGCTAGATGGTCTCATTCTACACCGTGCGCAGCAGTTGCAGCGATAGTACTAAATAATAGAACTTTTATCAGATGGCCCAGTTGACTTCATAAAATCGTTTTCAATTTAGTGTTCAGAATCTTGTACCACGTATGGACGAGGCGAAGTATCGATATTGCACGGTTTGAAAACTACTATTTGATCTGAAGTAGTCAGCATATTCTAGAAACTTAGATACCAATTCAGCGAAAAGTAAAATTATGTTATATATATTGAAAAATGTCTTATTTCAGTAAACATTTATTCACGAATTAGAAGCTTGTGACGTCTTGAATTGAATGAACAATTTCTATAGTTAGTCAAGCTGCAACTGTTCCAAATAGTTCAACTAACATTGCTTCTTCGATATTTGTCATATTTTAAACAACTTCCTCTTCGAGAAAGCCAAAATTGATCATTATACTTAATGAAAAAATTGAGATTTATGTAAAATCAATGTGCAACGTTCTACTTTGCAATCCTTTTTTTTACATAATCTAAACTGAATGTAAAAATAAAAAAGAAGAAAAAAAAGCGCATTTTTGACATAAAATGTAAAAAAAAGTCCGTGGATATCAATTATCGTTTAAATGCTCGAGGAGTGTCAAAAATGTCTGTGGAAAAATATGCAACCTGAAATGTACAGTCTCGTACTCGACAACGTTAAAATCGACCGACCGACCTGACCATGGGTATATACTGTCGACCTTCGGCATTAATTTGGCCGTAGCCCGGGGCAGTAAACCAATAATGACGCAGCCCTGATACAAATACAGGCAAATGTAATTCAGGCCGAAGTCTCGTCGAGGTGGCTACAGGAGACTAGTGTTCGTTATCTCCCCCCTCTCTCTCTCTCTCTCTCTCTCTCTCTCTCTTTCTCCCTCAGGGGGGATGTAAACACAGGGGGAGTAGGTATATTCCGGTCACTTCAGCAGCATTACAGGACATCTTCGTCTGAACGATATGGTTTATGGTAAAAACAAGTCGTTTCTAGAACGCATTTTTATGATTTTTTGCGGGCCAGGCCCGAAAACTAAAACTTGCCCGCGTTTACAGTGAGCAGTCTCTGTCACCATAAACGTTTTTGTAGAGCGAAAGGAGGGGGGGGGGCAGTCCAGATTTTTCGTCGGCTTCTTCGCAATCCAGCCGAGACCGCTCTAAAATATGAAAAAGAAAAAGAGCAGGCTCATCTTTCCGCGTGTGTATTTTGCGACGAGGGCGACCTTTTTCCGGTACAGTTTCCGCCTTATTACGGTCACCGAAATAAAACACGAACTTGAAGCTACGTGCTTTCGAACTATTTTTGAACGAAACGCGCTCGTAATGTTATATTGAGGTGCGAATAGAATAAAGAATCTAGTGTAGACGACGGTTATATATATATTTTTTTTTCAGGTGAGGAGGACCACAGTGACTGCACAATTACGAGATGGGCGATTTTTGTCGCAACAGCAGAGCGAGCGAAACAACGAGCCAGGTTCTCTTCTTTAGTTGTAAAATGAACAGTCCCCCGAGGGCCACACCGTTTGAAATGACGTTTTTCCGGGAAACACAAA
The DNA here is from genome assembly GCA_964016905.1 of Perithous albicinctus. Taxonomy (NCBI): domain Eukaryota; kingdom Metazoa; phylum Arthropoda; class Insecta; order Hymenoptera; family Ichneumonidae; genus Perithous; species Perithous albicinctus. The sequence continues at coordinate 24,128,798 of OZ024691.1, read as the reverse complement.
ACACTAAGCGTGGTGGCTCATCGGTATCTCCTTCAACAAACATCAGAAAAATGACCGGGCCCTCTTCTTTTTTTTCTTTTCTCTTTCTTTTTTGGTCACCAATCGCTGAACGTTTCGTTCTTCGTTCACAACCACGATTCTTTTTTCCTCACAAATTCGGGCTACTCCAGTTTTTACTATTATTAGACCAATTTTTTTTCTGCCGCCTGGCAGAAGCGTGCTCTGGTTTCTCGTGCCACGCGTCTCCAACTTCTTTCTCTTTTTTTTCTTCTTTGGGTATGCGCTGCAAACATAGAGCGGAGTCCCAGAGGCGACACTCCAATTTATTGGGGGCGTGTGTCACGAGCTCCGCGTTTTCTGTGCTCTGGGTAACGCGCGCGTATAGCTTTGTTTAGACGTCGTTAAGTCCCATGAAACGATAGCACACTGCAGTCTCGAGAAAAAGAGAAAGAGGAGAGAAACGTCTCGCGAGTCACGAACGAGTTGAAAGCTTATGGTCTCACGTGGCTCCTGCGATAACCGCTCGCACTGTGTTGGAACCCGACGCGCGTGTGCCTTCTCGCGACGGCAAATCCGTAAGTTCAACCCTTTCCCGACCCTTTTTCTCTCATTCCCCCCACGGGCACACGGCGTGATGCAAGATTCACGATTAAGATTAGACTTTAGATTCACGCGAGGTGATTCATTTTCTGAATCCCCTTCTTTTTGCACCTCTTTTATTTATTTCTTTTTCTTGAATTCGCGTGTGCGTCTCGAAAATAACCATGCATCGCACGGCAGTAAATGTCTACAGTGTTACACACTGTGCACACATTCAAGTAAAATGCAACAGCCGTGTTTCTCACATTAGTCCTTTGGTAATCGGTAGCATATCTTTGGCATGTTGGTTCGTATATGCATGTGGCGAAAAGTGCCGATTGATTCTCATCGAGTTTGTAACGTTTTATAGAAACACGTTGCCAATGCGGAGAACCGCAATTAGCAAAACACCGTGATTCACATGCGGAGGTTTTTTTTTATTCTTTTTTTTTTGTATTTTCTTTTATTGTTTTCTTGGAATTCATCATCAGCGTGTTTGATTCTACTGGCAATTGTTGGTGTGCCACATTCGCTCGTCCTAGAGAAATCGTGCGGTATTCTCTTGGGTTCGCATTTATACGCCTTCTTTCTCACATTCACACGCGAGTCAATCATTTTTTCCCCCCTCAGTAACGCACGGAGAGATACGCAATTAGCAACGCGGGCTCACGTCGATTCACGCGATTTTTGAGAGTGAGAGTGAGAAGCAATTTTAATCTGAGCCTTCGCACTCGAGACTCAGCGGGATTCCCGACTCTATCATCATTGACCCGCAACTCAGTTTTGCTCAGTCGCAATCATATCCGAGACGCCACGGCATTGGTGTTGCGCGCGAGACGTGCCAGGTCCTTTCGACGACCCCTCAGGCCTCCCGTTCATCATCACTCTAAGTCTTGAATTTCCTCTTCACTTTATTCTGTGCAGCCAGCTTTGTGAACGTGATTTTTGGAGTGTGCTTTAATGGGTTCGTGATTTACAAAAATCGAATAACCGGACATGTACATACTTTTTATGTCTTTATGTATTATAATAAAAAAATTGTAATCGTGATAGCTTGAACACTCCTTGAAGAATAAGTGAGAATTTTATTGGTATTAATGGGAGGGTACAACCATTTAAAGTAAAAAACGTTGTTTTGAAACTTATTATAAGGTATTATATTTATAGATTTTTTAAAAGTCATAATACATTCAACATACGAACTTAGCCAATCAATTTTTTATTCAATTTATATATTTTTTAACCTTCCAAGGTGAAAAATAATGTGGACGCTATTTTTATTATTTTTTAACTTTCGTTGGTGTCCATAATACGGCATCTTGTGAAATTCAATAATGCACGTCTGATCTTAAGGCGCATTTTTTTTTAGGTAGCCAAAATACAAATTTATTAACGGCAGTTTTATTGTCCACACATTCGGTCGTCGGAAAACCGTTCAAATTTCCACATTTATGTGAAACAGATGTATCTAGACGAGCCCAGAAGTGAGAATGGTCATGCACTGTGCACGCGTGTCTTCGCGACACCGTAGTATCTTTCGCCGCCCACTCTTTCGTTCTTTCTTAGAGCGTGCTTGCGTTCGCAGATGGTCTCAGCACTGTAGCCTGGCTATCCTCGTTCCACAGTTCAGCTTCTGCTCTCCTCTCATCCAATGACCATAACTTTGAACTTTCGTCGTGCTTCCCTTATACAGCTAATAGACATTCGGGCCTCTTATTTATTGTAAACAGAATGCGCGTCAAGACGCCAAAAGTATGGTAAATCTAATAAGAGAAGTCGCGCGTTCACGCGCGGTACCAATTATATTTCACGTCCGGCACCCGGTTTTTCCCAAAAACGGGGTGTCAACTTTCTCGTTATCATTTCACGAGACCGTTTGCGCTGACATTTAAACCCGCATTAAGTATCCGGTTTTACGTGGCGCCTTTTAATTTAGATCAAACATATGTCGACGAATCTGTATAATACCGCACTCCGGAGAATTACACATAACTTTTTATGTGGTATGTCACTAACACATCGGATTGTTCTGAGTTCGTGCCTCATTTTTTTACAGGATATGAAAATCACGTGGCAACATCTTCGAGTGACAGAAAAACGAAGATGCAAAGTAAAATGTTGCACATTGCTTTCACATTATTTTTAACAAAGTTCTATGGGGAAGTAGGTTGATAAATTTAGACATTTTCATTTGCATACTTGTTTAAAAAAAATAAAATAAAAACGTCAGTTTACCGAAATTGGAGTGGTCAGGATATAAAAAATATTTAAAGTGCTTTAAAATCTTATTGCCACAATATATTCGAAGGAAAATTGCAGACAATAATGGGGACTTAATTGTGTATCTGGCGTTATAAATTTTAGAGTCAATTTAAGTCATTTACGAGTTCACATACTTTTTATTTTTGCAAGCCTCGACTATCGTTAATATAAAATTCATTGTTCTATAAAATTTAATGTCAAATTTCGTCAAAATATTGAGCCCGTTTTATCAGTTCTTTCGAAAATAGAAGGTGTTAAACATTAAAAAATTGAAGTACCTATAAAATCCGAAACGCTCTATCGATTTTTACCCAATTGAATATCTAGAATTCCTGAATAGTAGAAAATTTTTGTTTAAACGATCGATGATTACATGAGTTACAGTGACAACATCAATTTTTCGAAAAATTTAAGATAAAATTCGAACGTTTTTCCGTTTCCGTTTCGTTTTTCAAAAACTTTCATTTTTGGAGGTCTTAAATGACACATACATCCATTCAGACATTTTTTAAAAACTACCTTTCTGAACGTTTTAGTACTTATCAATGATGAGTACTCTGACATGAAAATCTAAAAAAATAAAGTTCATGAAAACAAATTTCCTTTACAAGGAAACAAAAAAAAAATTCAACCCATTGCAGTTGCTAAAACAAATATATTTCGTTTTGCTTCTACGTATCATACCCACGTAAAAACAACACTACAAACAATGTAAAGGATAAAAAATAGCACGCTTGATTTTTAGAGTGTTTTCTATTGTTTCCGGTTATTTTCATTTTTCGTGCGATGTTATACCTGCTGGTGTGCCAACAGTTCGCAGGTCAAGAGCCCACGCAGGTGCTAAATTCGTCGGGCGTCAACTAATGAAAAATCGTTTTCCCATCCTACGCGTTTCCTATTTCGGAAACAGAGGGTAATTGTTTTTTTTTTTTTTGATGGGCCGTAGCATTCAGCAGTGTTAATATTTGCAGAAACTAAACGGATAGTATATATCCTAGGTATCACTATATACCATCGTTAACGTGAAGATTTTGAGAGTCTTCTTTCGTTGTTTGGCTTGGATCCAAGAGAGGCTATACGATCACGTGAATCGCGAAGGAAATTTTCATTAGGGGCACGCCGACAGAAGTAGTGGTAGCAGTGCATAGGGCGCGCAACGTCATTGCAGTAGCACTAAAAGGCGGTGACTTGAAAGAGGTTTTCCTTTTCAAAGGAGTGGTTCCTGGCTATATAAGCTGCCTCACTCGTTATTTAAGTAAAAATCCTTATGTCGGCGCATGAATGCACCAAAACCAGAGACCAACGGTGAATCCAAAACTCGCAGGGCCCTCTCGTCGTATATTTTTTAGGCTACAGATTTAACCAATTTTTATATCCATCCCCTACAGAGGGAGAAAAGTGTGAACTTTCGTAATCTGGACAAGAATTTGAGCAGCGGGGTGAAACACAAACTTGACTAGCTTAGGAATACGCGAGCACGTTTTACAATGTCATTTCAGAGACTCTCTGGCGCATCATTTGCATCGTTATTACAGAGTGTAAAATCAAGTTTACGATGCGAGCATATTATCACGTGTAGGCTTCTGAATTCTCAACTTGCAGCTGCTAAAACGCGTCAACGAATTACGCAGTCCTACATAGGCTACATTTATATCATGAAAAGTGACTCATTGTCAATTAGGACTAAATCTAATTTCGCAATACCGCAGGAGATACAATTATTATGTATTTATTTTTTATCTTTTGTTATACGGTAAAGAGTAAGTTTGAAAAATCAGAATACTACGTCTTGTAAGAATAATTTTTTTAAATAAGTAAAAAATCGGCTTGATACTTTAACAATTTTTTTGTCACTTATGTTTTTTTTTCTTGAGCCAGTAAAGTGGTCAAAGAGTCTGTTGAATTCACAAATTTGGTTCATTTAAGTTTTCTACACTTCTAACATGGAACAGTTGTCATTTTAACAACTATTCCATGCCACTTTAATTTCATCGACAAATATTCGTCAGAAGTGTCTGTTGATCTTATTTTTCAGCTTGACGACAGGAATAGGCAGTTCCTGTCTTTGAGTGGAAATTCATATGAAATGACGTGGCTTTTTATGTAGTTGCAAAACGGTAGGCGGCTTTTACGGTCAAAGTCTCTTTCACAGTAAAGTCTGGAAGTTCTCGAGTCTTCGTGAAAGACTGTACGGAGGTAGTGAAGCTATACATTTTCGTAGCATCAGCTTCACTCCCACGACTTGAAAGAGAGTCGAGCAACAATTGCCGGCGAGTGAGCTTCGTCGATGGGCGGAGTAGCTCTTTCGAGAAGAGCGAACTTCCTTCTTCTCTGTGAGTTCGCGCAGTGCTGATGTCTGCGCGGCAAAGCGTGCGGAAACTTAATTGAAGTCAGCTTTCCATAGAATGTCGGACAATGGTCAATTGTAAGACGGAGTTGGTCGCGCTAGGGCATGGGGTGTTTTATTATGGGGGCTGTGACGGGGGCAGGGAAGTCAGTCATCGCCGTGTGGCCGTCTCAGCGATTTCATACTGTACCGGCAAGAAAGAGTGAGAGAGAGAGAGAGAGATGAAAGAGGGACGAACGCATGAATAAGAGGTGGGAAACACTACTCGACGAAGAATTATATTCACGAGTGTCCGAGACGAATGAAATCTGGAAGGCGTAATGCATGAAAATGTTTATCTTTTCCCCGGAAAATATTCGTGAAATTCCTGTAATTCGTTGACAAAGTTCGCGTGGGTTCACGGTTCTTAATTTAGTCACACGAAATCATCGATATAAAATACTACAATAACATGAAAATCAGAAATTTTATTGCTGTCAGCGAAATCGCGGTAGGCCTAATAAATATTAAGTGACGACTAAAGATCACACGAAATATCTATATTATTTTATATTCACATTAACATTTCACACTAAAAGGAAAAAAAATGTTATGGATATGTAAAAATTGTTACATGAACTTATGAATAATAGTTGTTAAATTTGTCCTTCTGTTTGTCGTAAAACTATTCATTTTTTGCTGTAGTTTGTAAGACTACAATTACAAGTGTTTCTTTTCAGAACTAACGGCAGATATTACTTTTCTTTTTATGTTATTTTGGTGGTCATCAAATGACGAAAAAATTGTCATTGATCAGAAATAACCAACAGTTTTTCAGATACACTCTGGTGCAACGGTAGAAAGTAACAACGACAGGAACACAATAAAAAAAAGTTTAATTTACATAACCAAAAATTATACTACATTTTTTGTTTATTTCCATGTTAGGTATCGTCATTTTTACAGGTAAAAATGACGATCAGTTGACAAAAGTCAACTCACCAGAGTTAAAAATGACTATCAGTTTTTATCTCCAGCCAAAAATGCATTCATAAATTAATTTTAAAAATTCCCGCATTAGTCCTGCAGTATTTTGTAGTTATTATTATTTCATGTAAAACAACGTGTCCTACAGAAAATGACAATCACTCCGCATACACATGTTCGGCATTTTAACATCGCTAGTAGAATAGTCCCCTGTATTTTGGTATTCAACATGCTCACGGAGACTTCTTGACAAAAGAGCGGTCAAGAAAGATAAAGAACGAAATGGAAAGAAAAGCACACACGTGTATCTCGGTTTCGAGGCAACGCAGTCACGTACGTGCAACAGCGAGTATAGTGAACCATACGCGTTTGCATTTGACTTCTTTAGAGTTGCTGTTGCTTGCTTGGTTGCTGCTGCTGCTGGCTACCGTATGCGGACGCAACGCGATCCAAGAAATGGTGCTACAATAGCGTGCGCGGGAGAGTCGAGCGAGCCAAAGAGTGCGGGTCGAGCGAGTCAAATCGTGAACGCGTCTTTCGACGAGCAAAAGTACTGTCCGCGTTGTAGAGCCTTGCCGAGAATCACCAACTCCAGAAAAGAGTCCGGTTCTTCTTTTTCAATGCTACAGGGTTCGTCGTTTGGACGATACTTTTCAGGCTACTTAAGAAGTACCCTTATGTCGGGACAGTCGCGCGCGACCAGAGCCGAACCAGAGGCCTCCTCTGCATAGAACATCGTCGCCGCATCGAATCACCGATTTCACGGAGACCGATGCGGCTTTTGCGGGCTTCTCCGCCCACGAAACTACCCAGTGTCCTATACGACAGCGAATGCACTGTACGTAGTGTCCTCAATTTTACAATGTCCCTTCGTTAAAGTTTCCACTCGTGCGTATATATTCCTCGTTGCAGCTGCCGAGGCGAAATGTTAAACGGAGACTCGCGGTGAATAAGTTGACTGTATCGTAAATATTTATAATTAACATTTACATGCACTTTAGTCTTTTGTTTTAGAAGGCAATCGATCTTCGGCTGAGTAGAGAGAGTGAGAGAGAGAGAGAGAGTTAAAAAAAAGAAACAAAAATTTAAAAATCTGGCTATAAACATTAGGGTGGCCTAAAATAATGATCCTGAAGTAAAAAAAAATTTAGGGGTCGCTTAAAGCTATCGAAATTTTCGATTTCGGTAAAAATTGGAATTTGTAAAATCAATATAACGTTATTCTGTCACTTTCCTTTGAAAATTTTATCAAAACGAACGTCATATTCCAAAAAAATTTGCATAATTCTTTGTTTAATGACACGAAACAAAAATATCGATGAACAGCTTCAGCAAAAAAAATTAAGTGTTTTTTTAAATTTAATATATATTTCCATTTTGCTTAGCTTGTCTGAACTAAAATGACCAGACTGCTTTCTTGTACGTACACCAGCTTCGACTTGTTCAGAATTTTTTTTTCTAAGACTAGTGAGGACACCTTTTTCGGGAGTCGTTCGTCTTCTTGCCTCGAAAAGTGCGAGCAGACGACGTCTGTTGAATTTGATTCGGTCCAGTTTCAAAGGGCACCAAAGATCTCCGAGACCGTCACGGATTTCGAATCAGCATTCATTCGATTTCCGCGCACCTTTCGAGACGGTGATTTCACCGAGGAGTAAACAGACTAGAGCTCGTCTGGAAAGTATAGAAATTTTGGTTATAGTTGTTCTCTCACGGATTTACACTGCCTGTTAGCAGATGCGATTCGCTCGTGATGCGGCCGGGTTTCCACATTCGACACGCTTTACCTCGATGGCTTACCACGCGCGCGTTCATTGAGTTCAATAGATTCAGAAGACTTGTGGCACATGCGAGTGATTCCTCCGGTGATACATAGAGTCCCTTCGAAAATGAATTTCACCAAACAGTCCTAAAATATAAAAAAAATTTGATCCCTTAAGGTTAAATTTAGCTGTTAAATTAAATGGGTATGGATCAGGGCTGTCACTTAAAACGCGTTCTTTTTTTCGTTTGGCATTCGCTGAGTGTCATTATCTTAAAGAAAGATTAAACTCGAAATTTTATCAGTTCGAAAAAAAATGCCGTGAATCGTTTATACTGATCCAGAATCCTTGTATGCAATAAAAAAATGTATAATGCGATAATATTTAAAAAGTTGCAATGAGAAAAAATCGTATCGTCAAATTTCCATGCCTGTAATCGAATTTTCAAGAAAGAAACTTTCATATGTAATCAAATTAATAATTTCATTCCTTAATGCCTTCGGAGACTCCGAAATGTTTTTTTTAAATCTGATAAATACCTTAGGCAACGGCGTTACATTGAATATTTAATAAAATTTTATACTTGAAGATGTATATCTTCTCTTTAATTCCTAGAATAGTAAAAGAGCTGAAAGGAGTTCTTGCGCAATACTAGTACGGACGTTTCTTCACCCATAAAGGATAAGACCTAGAATCCTTTACCTCTAATACTTCCCATAATAAAACCATAACAGTAAATATGGAAACGGCTTGTTGGTCCTTGAGGATAGATTAAGAAGAGTGCTAGAAACTCTTCTAAAGCTAAACGCGAGATGCAGAGAGACTTGGAACGAGTCTTTCCCATATTACGTGCATCACGAAACTATCTGTAAAAAAAAAGAAGCACTAATGTCTTCTTGGTCCGATCATCATATACATAAATATTTCAGGGTTCTGCGAGAAAAGTGGCCGTTTTATGACCGCTCAAAAATTACTTTACAGTTGTCCCATCCGTAAAGCCGTGTTGAGGGCATCTTAGGCAGTCTCTTTCACTGCAGCTCAACTTGTGTTGGTACAGGCTTTCCGTCGTTGCATTTTTTTTCTAAGATAGAGCAACACTGTGCAATTCCGAAATACAACCACATTATTACGAATTGTCCCCAGGCATTGGCGCGACAATCGAAACTCGTCCGAGGCAATATATCATCGCACGAGGCTTATGCAATTTTATTGCGGTCTCTGCTTCGCCGTGACATCAAATGAATCGCAGGTTCACGCCGAGGTAGGCAGAAGAAATGAAAAGAAAAAAAAACAGCAATATGTTTATGAGTCTAGTTGAAGCTCTGAGGACTTGTCACGAGGGTTCGCTCATTCTTTCCACTCATTTTCGCGCATTTAGGCTGACTCGGATCGTCATATTTCAACGAGAGAAAACATCGACATTCTGCAATAGGAAAAAAAAGAGATGTAGAAACAAGTAAGTGGCTGCGACTGAGAAATCAGAGGTGATCCTTGTCTCTTTCTGGGCTGGCTAGCAGCCAGGTTCTTACCCACAGTACCTTTCTCCTTGTTTCTTTTTCTTCGCCATCTCTCTTCCTCTCGGCCGGAGATGGTACCTTCGAAAAACGCAACACGCACTACCGTGTTTACCGACCTCCTAACGTCTCTTGGCCATATTTCTGCGGCCATAAATACAACGCTGCCGTGGCCAAAATATGACAAGTTTTCCGCGGGCTTGTACCTCAAGATCTTTTCCTGTTCGCACAGCAGTATCCGCTTGCAACGACGAAAGGGAAAGAAACTTAACGAGCTTTTCAGTCGACTCCAAATCTGCTCTCTCCACAGAGTGCCAGTAGCCTCGGAGCGGCGGTTAAACCGCGTTTTCTTCCACTTTCGTCCTTGAGAAATCATTGTTGTGTGGACCCGCTTGCGGAAGCCCTCATCTTCCGTCATGGTAATTTTCTTAAACGGAAACTAAAGGACAACTACGGTCCAGCCGCGGGCTCTTGGCATAAAGAGGGTGGTTCCGGTTGCGTCATCAGTTCACAAAGTTTGTGCTGACAGAACGGAGTCCAATGAATTATACTTATGCATACCTAGTTATTAACTCGTAGTTTACTGCAGTCGAGTTATAATTGCAACGTTCCTCGATCAATGGTCTTCTCTTCCAGAAGTCGTTAAGCAGCTTCCGGAACTACAAAGAGAGAGTTTAATATTTAATTTGTGCAACAACGTTCCAAAGTACATGAAATATTGCATTTACGGGCGGTCGAATAGGTGGAAAACGCGTATATTACAACAGCAACATTACTACTGCTATAATTTTACATTACGTGGTGCTCAATATGGAAAATAGAATTCTCCGAAAATTATAGCAATCAAATATTTAAACGTTGCTTCGGTCTAAGAGAAAAATATTTTATCAATATCTGCCAGGTTGGTAAAATTAAATTAAAATTTATGCCATGTTACAGAGTCAAATTTTGTTATTTTCATTATTACAACCATTACTGTTAAGTTAATATTCAGACAAATACCATATTAGTTTTACCTTTTTTTAAATGCAAACACTAAGAATTGGGTAACCAAAAAAATAAGTTCAACTATCAAATGAGCTTGACCTGAAATAACTCGCATGTATGTCATTTCTTCATAGCTCTTGACTATAAACGCAGCAATTGCAATATTCGATGACTACGTTCACCCTCGAGCAACGTGATAGTGTGCAGTGTGCAGTTATCCTGAGGCGTTCGCGTGAAATACGAGCGTCGCGGCTCGTTCTCGAGGCACCGCAGCAAAATATATATGTTCCTACACGCCGGGCCAGCGTGTGCACACGACTGGCTCGCTTCGCCAGCAAGACCACAAGGATAATTCAGTAATGCGTATGGCTGCGAGTGAGCGAAAGACATACTGCGAGAATCGCCGATACTTGCGAAATTACATTGAATCACTATTCCCACCGCGATGCACTTGCCGCGAGATTAAACGATGCGTAAGTACGTGGGTATACGTCGATAAAATGTAAGTTTCATTTTTTTTTCTTCTTCTTAGTCTTCCGTTCCGCTCTTTGGTCACTCTTCACGCACGACGAGTCCCGCACGCAGTGAACACGTTACTTTATTAGCCGGTAACTACGTAACCGCCACCGCGCGGCACGATCTGGTAAACGTTTAATGGCAGAGTATCTTTGGCGCACGTATATATTGGCAAGGATCACTAATAGTAGTTACCACACTGAGCCGACGACTTCACCGCGGGAATCCTTGGCGCGCCGCGCTTAATACACTTCGCCGCGAATCTTTCTCGAGCTCAAGCGACGCGTTTAATAGCGATGAAAACAAAAATCGCGGAATCGTTTTACGACACGTCTAGTCTTGGTCCAGCGTGTACTCATGGCAGGTGATGCTATAAAAGGCTTTTACTAGTCTAGGATATTTCATTAACGATCAAAAATTCCTTATTCTCTTTCTTCTTTTCCATACCTTATTTCTTGCAACAGCAGAATCACGTGTGTTTCCGTACGTGGAAAAGGGCAGGCGTGAAGTTCTCAAGCGGTCGAGTATTATAGATAAGGTAATACAAGCTCGTAACACTAATTTCGAGGGTGCGAAAATTTCTGCTAGACAGGACTCATTAAATATATGAGATATAAGATCCCTTTACATACAGTGTTGTAGAATTTGTGTGAAATTATTTTGATATGTTAGATCCTTGGAATGTTGATTTTATGAGTCTTTTAATCCGTTGTCGGCGATGTTATTAAATTATTAGCAAGTTACAGGTATCTCTAACGGTGGCCGCATCATAGTTATCGACTTCGTCATTTTATTGACACATAAATTAAATATTTATCATTTTAGCAGGTAAAAGCAGTTTCTTCGTTACCTACGTATTAACTCTTCGATTGAACATTTACAGAATGGTGCAAGATATTGTTAATAAATTAAAATAGAACAGAGAACTAACGTTTCTCATAATCCATAATTAGTCCGTAAGAGCACTAAATGTAAAAAAAAAAAGACATTATCCATAGAATGTTGGCATTTAGCCGGAAAAGAAAAGAAAAATACAGTTGTTTTTTTTCAAAGACTTTCTTTTTATATCATAATGCATGTTGTTAAAGACTAATTATGAATTATTTGAAGTGTTGGTGTATTGTTGTCTTATTTTTCAAAAATGAATTTTTGAAAATGCAATTTCATGAGAAACGCAATTTCCATTTTTTGTATTTTATTTAAAAACGTGTTCTTAGGCGAAATAAACTAAAAATTTAATTTTCACAAACTGCCATTCTTCAACTATTTTAATTCAAAAGGATCTTTAGTAATTCAGAATTTTTTTTTTTCAATGAAAAAGGGTCTTGTGATTTAAAGGGTTTCGCATAATTAAATTTTCTTTCTAAAAAGGATCCAAAGAACAGATGGAAACGTTAAAAACGTCTTATAATTTCATTTTTGTGCCTCCAAACTACCATCCTCGGCATACCTAGACCGTACATAGACGCTAAAATACAATTGTTTAAAGGCTTAAGGCATCATTCATTTTGTTGTTTCGAAAATTACCATTTAATTTTGCACATAACCATTCATACATTTGAGAATATCCCTGTAATGTGACCTACACAAATTGAAAATAAATGAGTGCATCATAAACAGCATTGACACATTGTCTCCTCGAAAATGTCCGACCTGCGTATTCAAATTGTTCCCAATACCAGGAAGCGAGTGGTAAATTTGTCAGTGATCTCGGCAAGGGTTAATCCACGGATGAGGCCAGAGCGTGTCACCGCAAGGAGCAATAAATCACGTGTGCCAACCCTTTATATCAAAGCGAGGTAGCAATGGCGAAAACCGCACACACCAGGATCCCATCTCTGACCTCCGTTCCATCCTGCTCTTACTTTCATTCGCCCACCGGCCATTCGCGTTCAGTACGTTCTCGAGACCGAACCGAATCACACAACCCGTTCCCTCGCAGGTCGTCGTAAATCTACCGCGTCAATCGACCACACTCAGTCTCCTCAGTGTCTGGCTGTTGAATTTTATGATAATAAGGAGTAAGTAAGAGCGACAATGACATTGCGCTCTACTCTATCGTCCAAACGGTGAGGATTAACGAAAATTTCCAAAGTCTGTGTCATTCCGCGTCCGTCCCACCACCCCTCATCATTCACCCTCCTATATATTCGGCAGTGAGAAATATGGTCATGAAACCACAGAGTGTAGTACCATTCCAGAGGTTTATTCGGGAATGATGTCTTCATCACAAAGTACTAAAAGGATTATGACGAGTTCTGGACCAAAGGTCGTAAAATCAACACGTCGGTCGCCAAGCTTGTGGGCGGTGTAACTCGGCAGGAGGGCATTTTTCTTTTCCTGCACCCATAGTCATCAACAATGATTTTCGACCATCGTCTCTGGCCATACGGTGTATATTCGTATATTTACCGAGATCACACGGGCGTGCCGTAAATATTGTGGGATTAACGAAGTCTTAATCCGGCAGCGTGCGGCGAAAGTCAACCCTTTAGTTTTGTTTCCAGAAATTTGTGCCTGCGCCTAAATGACCCCGAGAGTTCCGAGACGGTAGCCGAGACTGGTTAGGTACAATTGTTCCTGGATTCCGCAGTCGGCTACGTGAATGTACCCCTTTTGATTCTAGGAATAAATTGCTACCTCTCACCGGTGGTTGACCACTGTTCAAAATGACGGTCATAGCGCTCTCTCTCTCACTCTCTCTTGTTCGTTAATAGCACACTCCTTGCATTTCCTTCCTCGAAATTTCTGGTCGAATCGATTCAGTGAACTCGCCAAACCACGCGCGCTTATTTCTCGTACAAGCGCGCCTTGGTTGTAAATCGGTGGCGTTACGCCCACTTGTCACCCTGCGGGTCACAGGGGCACCAGGCTATTCAGCATATCCCGGAGTCAACTCGTCGCATACATACGCATATTCTCTCGCTACCGGACATGAGAAAGTCCCAAACTTTGCATACCTGGAAATCGATGGAATAACTAAAGCGAGACCGTCCCGCCGCGATTTAACAGAACTTTACCATGGTAAATGTTGAGAAAACATACCATGGTGGCTTACGCGTCGATAGTATCGTGTCTGGGAGCGGATAAAGCGGGCGTATCCCGACACCCTTGGAATTGAATAATTTGAAATTGAAATTGCGACAAGACGCAACGTGCTATATACGATCCTGGCGATGTTCGAGGAGGAGAACAACGATGCTAAAACTATGTTCGCCTTCACCCTAAGAATTCGCATTGCAGGACGTTCTCCGCGCGCTCGAATGGCCTTTCTTTTTTATTCTCTGCTCTCTATCTATCTATCTCTCTCGAATCTCTTCTCTCGCTCTTTCTACGCTTTTTCTCCTATACATATATTTTCTTGTGGAGGGATCGTGCACAAGTATAAGGGGTTTTGCTCCAGGCCATTGTTTCACATATCCAGGAGGCTTCTACGGTCCAGCTCCGGGAAACAAATGACCAGACGCATAAATACTGTTAGCAAAAAAATAGCTCGTGTCTGTGCGCTGTTTCGTTCGTTAAAACTAATATATGTCACCATTATTTTTAATATCGCAAAAAAGGCTTTCGAATGGGCAAGAAGACTTCGGTGGTTTCGCGATGCTAAAGAAACCGGAGTAAAAATGTTCTTTTCTTCTTTAGTTACAAGTAGACGTACACACCTATGTTGTATGTTGGGAGGATGTGTCGACAGAAACTCTTGCCATATCTCTCCCTTAACGAGGCTCTCGCGAAACTTGCCATTGTACTCGATTCCTCACGCACTCTTCGTTGAAACGCTCTACTTGTTACACGGGTGTCAGGAGTTATATAAGTCTGCCACCACATTGTCGGCTACGACATTATAAAATATGATTCTGTGCGGTGAGATGCTGCCCTTTGGAAATTATAATTGCAAATTGACAGACGAGAGAAAAACATGCACGAGACGAGCTTCGCAATTGATGTTCACGAGAGTCTCGCGAAGATGAGGATGACGCATTATGCTGAACATATTACAATATTAAGATTGGTTGACATTTCAACCAATTTATCGACGATAATGATTGGTATTACTATAATTATAAACAATATATTCTCAGCGCCACTTAAGGGCACTAGGTAAGTTTTAAAATTACCTTTTTTTTGCAGTAACATATTATGGTAAAATTTGTAATTATAATTATTCCATTTTCTAGAAAATTGAAAAAATTGCATTTCATTTCATAGCATCCTCGTGCACTATACGACTCTAACATAATGCTAAAAATGTTGTTTCATACACATTTAATGTTGCTTAAATATTAATTTTTAAAAATCAACAGTTTCAACAACAACAAGAAGAAATTATCATATCCTTTTTTCGATTCAATGCTTTTAAGAGTATCTTTTATTTTTGCAAATGAATACTTTCAGCCTATGTGAATTTTCGATCTCGTTCCACACGTCATCAATAGCGAATCACTGTGATAGCGAAGCGAATCAAAGGTATAAGATAGCCCGGCTCGCAGCTTCGGTGCCACACAAGCTGTGGCGATCTTCCTTGGACAACCGGTACATTTAATTAATCCACGCGTATTGCACCAAGCGACGTGTATACATCAGTGGTGTATCATCACGCAGCCTTGCCTTATGGTGCTGTCCGAAAATTTCGAGCTATCCACGTGCGCTTAAAGTGCACATACGTTGCACCGAGCTGCAATACTACATCCTACAACCACGTATCATCACTCGCGCTTCTCATGTACACGCAATTAGTTGTAATGTACGGCGTATTACCACTAATTGACACGCTAATTATTGATTCGACGAGCTTTCCTTAATAAAGCCCGTGCGCAATGTTCATCTTCCCAGTCTATATATATGAGCGAACTTGAAAGCGACTCAGCCACCTGCGGTGCAATCAATTTTCACGCAGTCTGCGCGAGATTGGTACTGAGTTTTTTTTTTGCACGACGCTGCTCCGGTTGTAGTACGTAGCATGTTGTACGCGTATAGTACTAATCTGTTTCGCGAGACAGAACGCCGCCCCGTGCATATGTTCTTCACGTGCATTTTATTGCATGTGTATAGTGACAAACTTTACGTCTTTATTAAGAACGTGAGCTGTTGGAAAACGTTTCAGAAGACCACTGTCGAAAGAGTGCGAAGGAAAGAAAGGGAGAGAACCCGTGTATCACGTGAATGTAACGCGGGTGCGACTCAAGAGCTAATCTGCTTAATGGGTTTCGTGCAGCTCGATATTGCGCGTGCACGCGAACTCACGTCTCGTCCAGGCTGAATCTTCTGCATCAATCTCGAATGCCAGATTTGCCCCATGCAAAAGAGACTCCGTCTTTAACGTGAAGATGAACCAGATTAGTGGGATGTCCCGGTCATTAAACAAGCAATAGCATTTGTTACTACATCCTGGGTGTTTTATCAATTTAAAAAAATGTAACAAAATATGACGTTAATAATAAATTGCCTCTGTTAATGGAAAGTGTTAATTAAAAATTGTATAACAGATATGAATCAAAAATAATAATTTATCGTTAATTTATTTTTCTAGATTGAATATTTTTTCAATCATCAAACTCTATTATTCTTAAAAAGAGATTTTTTCAATTGATGTCATTGATTATAAATGAGAAAAAAATAGTGTTATAGTATTCTCTGGAGAAAAAATATGTTTGCTTTATAAATGTCTTTTTATATTGTTTTATCTTTAATGATGGATGAATTTAACTGATATTTATTCAGACAAAATGTCACGCCTTGTGCGACATGAAGTGTAAAAAAATACATTTCTCAAGCCACAAGCTACAATATTTTGAAGTTGAGTGTCTCGTCCAGTTCGTCGATGATAGTAACCTCCACTTCATATCATCACTGAATAAGTCCAAGTGACATCGTCGCTCGAGCACTCTCTCACGCTGGCGAACGGTAGATATAAGCTCGGGTGACACGTGTGTATGCTTCGTCAAGTGTGCCTTTGTCACAAGTTTCTGTCGACGTGCCCGGCCTCAGAGAAAACTATTCGGATGAACAACCGACGTCCGGCTGAATCAAGCTCTCATTGGACGAGCTTACCACGTCAAAAATATCTTCGATGATGGTACAAAAAATATTATTGACAGGATAAGGTATTAAAATTCGAAGTCGCTAGTTTTACGATAATCAGACAAATAACAAAAAATTTTATTCGAACGACGTTGAATTGAAGATACAAATACATACTAATCGGATAAATAATCCTCATATTCGTTCATTGATGACTCTAAAAAATATATTTGTTCGATTGTTGGACGATTGGACGTAGCCAATAAACTATTAATCGTACGGAATATTTGTTTATTGATAAATATAATGAATAAATCACGATTTTGCGCTGCAAATCGATGCAGAATACAAACATTGAAACAATAAACGCGGAATTAATATAAAAAAATCTTAAAGTTTATTTAATTCTTTGATCCTGGGCACCGCTTACAAACCTTAACGAATTTTAACGTTCTCGTGTGTCGTGCTCATATATTTTATTTTCTTGTTGATCTCGTGTAGAGTATAAGGGATGCAGAGAACGCGTCGCATCTGTACGTGTATATTGAGCGTAGATATACGCATACATGTGTGACTATTCGTGTAGCAATGTAACCGCTGATTCGGAGACAGACGTGGAACATCGCTGCTCCGCTTTTTTACCTAACATGCGCGCGATCGCAAAGTTACCCTCACATTTTTCACTGTCAATGGTCAGGACCACCAATCGATAAGCTGCTAAGGCACGTGAAGAAAGAGGCCTGGTTGAATAAAGTAAAATGTGCCCGGCGTGCATATACACAGCCGTCGATTCCTGTGAGGAGACCCCTCCTGCGCGACAATCGAGATAAGAACGTATGTATCCTTTGCAGGAACGAGAAAGGATGTTCGAACAGGATCCGAGAATAGTACGAAAGAGTTAATTAGATGTTCGAGATCTGCAGGTTCCTAAGTGGCTCTGCTGTGTGCCACCACGAAAGACAACAGCACGAGACCCTTGACTCTCCAGTTGTGGTCCGCCTGCTGTGTGTCGACCCTTTATGGTAAACGCTTTGGAGACTTTTCAATAGTGGCTAACGATTTAATATTAGCGCCACTTTAGTCATGAAAAAAAATGCAACTATTGGAAAGGCTGTTGTTAGTATCTGGATTTACTAAATTTTGCTTTTTCATAAAGGAAGCTTCGTTTTCATGAAATGTTATTTTTGCGAATTTCATGTTAGTACACTCAAAATGGTCTAAAACTTTTTCTCAGTCTGTTGTCGTGGTTTATCCTTGAGTAATATTGTGTAAAATCATGATAATCAACTTCACTAAATATTCTATTTTCGGAATAGTAACAAAAAAATTCAATTGCCCATTCACGCTGATTACTATAGATTGGTCAATAACTAAAATAGCCTCCATATACTGGTTCGTCGTATTTCATATCCAAGACCAGGTGCGCATGTTTGGATCTCTGGCAATAATCTGCGACGAGATGTTAGCATGAGGGCTTTCACTTTCTATTCATCAGCCCCAGTTTTTCAATCTACACCCCACCACAATAATACATGTCATGCGGGTCTATTCATCGAGAAATTGGTCAAGTACTACATGCAACGTCTAAATATAGTGGTGGTCCAAACGACGTCTAAATTAAAGGGATGAAATTCCGCGGGTATCAAATTCGTCCATAACACGTAGCAGAACCCCACGATTATGACCAATCTACTTATGGTCCGTTTCATGCTGATATACATATTATGTATATACATATACACATACATATATATACTGGTAACATGGCCTTGGCGTTCCATCGAGGCGGTTCCGCTGATTTTCACAATTGCGTTCCCTTTGAGCAAGCATATACCCAAGCCGAGCTGTTGTAGCCCCTTCGGGGGTTCACGCAAAACCGCAAGATGCTGCAATGATAGCGCGAGCGCGGAGTGCCTTCGCAAGTAACGCCGTGCGCATAGCAGCTGTTGCTGTGATAGCGAGCTCACTTGGAAGGGTTTAATGTTCGCCGATGCAGCTTCTCGGTTGCATATACTCATATACCTGTATCATCAAGCATATCCACCGCGGGTTCTATACTCACTATGTCTACATATACTTGTTCGCACGAACGCGCGGCATATGGCGTTCAATGATTTTTCTCCTCGGTTAATTATTCGAAACATCCATTTCAGCAAAAAGGACACCGTGTGTGCGTACTCTCGCTGTTGTATGCTTGACCTCGCTCCCCTCCAGGAAAGTCATCGCCCTTCTTAAGGATTTTCCCTTCCTCTCGGAGAATCTTATTTCATAGGATACTCATCAGTGTTTATACATACTTTAAGGGGAGGCTCGATACTGACACTTTATGTATCAACATATATTTCACCAATACAGATTTTTGTAGAGACATCTAAAGAGTGAGGCTTAAATGATTGAATATGACATGGAGTAAATTCTCAATTCTAACACTTTTTCAGAGAAAGGGGACCCAAATTTACGTTCAACATTGTCATACCCTTGAAAGAGTTTGAACTATGTTCACTAAAATTTTCAAGTAAATAAAATAGATTCTAAGAGCAGGGATAGAAAAAAGAATATAAAAATTATTGCAATACATTTTTTTTTAATCTTATTTAATTGTTAGTGAACAAAAGAATAAGATTAACTGAAAATTTGGTGGTAACTTTCTAATACTTTAAACTATGTTTAATACATTTTTTAAGTAAATTAAATAGACCCTATAAGGGCCGAAAACAATAATAACGGTAATGATGTAATTTTAGTGCGCTCTCGACTTTTTTTAATAAATATAACTTATTTCTAATTGTAATTACTTCTGACTACTTATAAGGCATCTTAAGTACTCTGGCGCAAAAAAAAGTCGAAAATATTTTCCTCCCATCACAAAGTCCCCTCTAAGAGGAAATAAAATTAAGGCGGAATGATCGAAATATGTTCGGGAATATTCGAGATAACTCGGGATGAACCTACACGGGCGGGGTCTCGTGCAAGCACCTAAATCACATCGAATGTCGAGAGACGAGTAACAATGGACGTCACGCGCATCCATCTTATTAACGGATGTTAATCATGTCTTCAGCGGCGCGTCGTCCAGGCATTACCATCGCGACCACCTTGGCGAGCATTGTCCGTTTGCTCTCTCCGCTGAGCTCTTTGCTGGCTGGTCCATCTGAACGGAACCGCAAAGAGCATACCAACCCCTGTGAGCGTGAGCGAGCGAGCAAGCAAGCGCTTCTCTTGTAATAAGATACTCGCCATCTTGGTATGTAAATGCCGGCCATTCATTACGTTGCGGGCTGAATGATTGGACCCTTTGCGGGAATCCTCTCACGACAAAGGCCGTATCATCGCTCCGGACACACCGCGGACACACGTGAAGAGAAAGAAAGAATGAAAACGAGAAAAAGAAAATACTAACGAAAAGAAAGAAATAACAAATGCTCAAGGTGGAGCGAGGCAGAGGATGAAGGAAAGTGAAATAAAGCAATATTTGCATAAACCTGCCGGATTTGACGGTGAAAATAATCGCTTGGGAATGTGCGGGCTTCGAACGGAGAAGCTCCAACGGGGCACTGGGTGGTACATTCTCGTTGAGCACAATGCACCAGGTCTTTTGATTTCCCACGCACGCCTGCAGATTTACAGAGCTTCTTATTGCATGCCATTTTAACTACTTATGGGACAACTACAGCTTATCTATATATATACATATATATATTCGTTCAATATTAATGATGCGATAGAGTATATAAATAACGAACGATAAGTAGTTGTAGTAAGTTAAGTACAGTATAAAGTTTGTGTTGTTGTGTGCCAGGGAAGCTGATCGAGGGAACTTTAAAATTAGCAGGAATAAGCCAACCAATATTCTCGTGTATCTGTTTTATAATATTAGAAGCAGGTGCACGTGGCTTTGAGTAGTAGACGTAGGTGAGGGTTTGGCCTGCCGATGGGGATGAACTTTGACCCGAGGCGATGTAGAAAGAACCTTAGACCCGAAGAGACGATCGAGTTGAGTGTGTGTGCTGAGGTATGCCATAGTCCTCACGTCTTTGTCCATGAAGACACCTTTCGCAGTGTGCAAACTGTTCGCGTAATTGTGTGTACGTTAAGCGGTATATTCGAACAGGTTTGATGGGAAATATTAACACCGCTAGGCTCGAAGGCATCGATTAGATACACCTCGTAAAAACTTCAACCGATTCCACTAATCGATAGATTCCACGGTTAGGGTATATGTAGTTATAATACCTCTCGGAAGCACTGGATGTAAACGCTTTGGAATATTATACGGCTACAGTGTTTTGATGATAGTCACTTTTTCATTACTTTTTACTAACCTATTAGAATGGAAGACGTTTGATAGCTTGACTTTGAAAATCGGTTCTATCGGTTTGTTAGATGTATGTTCGTAGCGTCCAAACTGGTGAAAAGAACCTAATATGTCGCATATTTAAACACTGGGGAATTGTTTGAAGAGTAATCTTAGCACGGGTTTCATTGATTCTTTCACTCTTTTTTTCATAAAGATTCATTTAACCTAGTTTCGGGGCAAACAAAACAAACAGACCAATATTCAAATCTTATGTTATCTTAGTTGCATTCTAATATAACTATAGTGAGCTTTGAACAAAAAAAATTCTTATCATTTTTGGTGTTCCTTACATTTTATAAAAATAAATAATTGCTAAATCAGAATATACCCGATTTGGTGTACAAAAAGCCGAAAAATCCAGATTTTTTGTATTTGAATAAATATTGTCGTTTCTTGAAAAAAAGATTCTTTTTTTCTCAGTCGCGTTCAGAAATCACACCCGGACAACTAGCTCCTCTCTCGGAAATTTGCGTAAGTTTAGCACTCTCTTGCTGTCTCTTGTGTTGAAAAGACTACTCGGAGGAAATGTTTTCAAAACGTTCAATTTTTAACAATAATAAATATGTCATAATAATAATAATAATTTGTGTTTTTTGCAGATATAGACGTGGTTAATCATTAATTCAAATTTACAGAGGTTCTAAGAAAAAATAATCGCTAAAGAGAGTAGTAGTTTGGTAGAAAATGCATCATAAGTGTAGACTGTTTAAAAGTCACTATAAAATAAAAATAAATCTTTTTTTTATGCTTAACCCCAACTGATTTCTTTTTAACTTACAAAAAGAACAAAATAATTACGCTGCATAAGATATAAGACAAAGTTCGTCGAATGCGTAAATCCGCTTTTCTTAACCTTATTTTATACTTTTTGAAGATAAAAAAAATTCAACCGGAGTTTCTTTTACAGTTTATTAATTCACTCTATCGCGGTTTGGCCTCTCGACCTGTTGCTTCGGGTCCTCTTGTTCTTTGGCATTCTGTCTGTACCGAATTATCGCACCCACGTTCATTCACCGAGGACTCTCGCGAATCGCCCATACGCGCATCTGGCTCTAGAGACGTTTTATGTTTTATGCGAGTTGTGCAGCTGCCCGTTACCGACACCCCCGCAAACTCAATATTCAAATTAGCACTCGGGTCCGCTGGCGCTCAACTCTCACGTGGCCCCCTCGCGCGCGTGTCTTCGTAATGAGAAAAAACTTCGTGCCAGCGAAATATTATCATAATGACGCGGTATATGTACCTGCAAAATTATCTCCTGTACACTCCATGCATTTTCTCTCTTTCTAGCTACCTCCTCTAATGTATGTATATTATTTATTCAAAAAATTGTAACATTATATCGTCGTCTCTAAAATCGTGGATGACTAATCTCTTATCTGGAAAATAGTGATTTAAGGGCTTTATATAAATTTGAAAAAAGAAAAAAAACGACGAGATACTTATCGAGACATTTGAAGAGGCTGGGATAAGAAAAAAAAACCAAACAAAAAAGATTGTGGACGAAAGAAGCTCGTGCAACAGCTGCCTCATATCCACGTTCTAAAAAACCCTAAACTCTCTGCTATGTCTGCTGATGGAGTTTAGAGCCGCTGAAATCAGGTCTTGGCTAGCTTAGAGAGCCTCTCTTTAAGTGTTTGAGTGGGAGAGACTCGCGCGAGCGAGATTTTTACGACGCGCGCGACCGGTGTCAGGGTTTAGAGCGAAAGGGTGTTAGTTTCACTTGGGTGGTCCCGCGACTCTCACAAGGATTAATCGACGACGTCCCAATGGAACGCAATATAAATTGGGCTGCTTGGACCTAGCTGGTCAACCGCTTTTACGCGGGATTACAAATGCCCCTGGTGCCCCGGTCCTTAGCAGGATTGTAGATCGATATCTTGCGTTTCGCCCGTCGAAGAATTGCTCCCGCGTGCTCAAATGGTCTGCTTCGGTCTCGCATCACGACTTTGATCGAACTGGCGCGGACGAAAGACGTAAATCGAGGAGTGCCTCGTTGACTCACATTCGTATATATATCCACGGCAGGCCAATGAGATCGGTCGCACGATTTGGCTTTCATCGATATCAGAAATCAGACTGACCATCTGCAATCAGTCTTCGGTAGTGGAAGACATGGATAAGTACGGTTGGTTCGAAATATTCCATTTTTTACAGTTCGTTGAGTGCACACGAAAATGTCTGAAATTTGTAAGAACGGAGTTGTTCATACGCTAGACAACAAAAATCATGGATTGACTTATTGATAATATGTTTGTTGAGTTGCCTCCAAATGTATACCAACCAAGTCTATATAACATTGAAATCATAGTGGCTTGATTTTAATTTGAATTGATCCAATTAGCCCCGGTATTTCCTGTGAATGCTTAGACAATGTATATACTTGTAGGCTATTCGTATACATTTATCTGAAACCCTTACAGAGACCCGTTTCCTAATGACTTTTCTCTGGCACTCTGAACAGCACTGCCACACGAGTGTCGAGGACGATGTAGCGCATCTCTTAATCTTTGGCGAAAGGGTTTGTGCCCGTTGTGGCAAGCTCTTGGCCATTTCGCGGTTTGGACTCTCAATTGCCGCGGCTCATCCGGGCAGTTTTCTCGTGTGCCATTCGAGTCGCACGCAATAGGTCTCGACCATAAAATCGCGGGGTCCATGGTGGTACGACACGCCGCGGGACAGCGAACGGCGCGAACCTAACAGAGAAGTGTATACAATGCTCTCTGTATAACCCTGCTCGAGTCCTGCGTGCCCGTCGTGTGCAACACGACATGCTCGTGCGATGTCCAACAAATGACGCGAGAACGTCGTGTGTGGTCTTTCTTTCGTACTCTCACCTGCGTGGGTGTATTCTTGGTGCTCTACCCTATACACTGTGGCAGCAGAGAGCCGTATCTCGTCATGAGCCCGTCTCTTAAAGCCTTAGGGTACACGTGAGCCTCCCTCGACCCTTTCTTGACTCCAATGGGAAGTCCGACCACTTCAAGAATAGCGATTCTTCCGGAACTTGATATGCTGTTGTTGCAGGTTGAGAAGTTCATTGAAATTGTCAGGAGCAAACGTCCTCTAGGGAACCTTGGAAAGAGATTGTTATACTGTTTCAAAGTAACTAATAATTGATTTTGATCGTTAACAAGGATGCAAAGTGGATCGTTGATTGTTTTCTCATTTTTGATTTTTAACAAGGTTATGAGAAAACATATTCATCATTTTTGGTTCTCTCTAAGTGGAAACTGTGAAAAAGGGATAATAATGTGGAGGCACATTATTATTATGCTTCATAGAATATCACTTCCAGAAAAAAAACTTTTTTTTTGCTAATATCAGCAGATCTCGCCTTTAAATTGGTTTTATATTCATCTTACCAGTATGGCTACCATTCCTAAAGTTACACCAGTAAACAACAAATAATAAATGAATTGTCACTTGATATCTTGATCTCTGTTAAAGATGATATTGAGTAAGGTCAGAAAAAAACGTGTTGGCAGGTATGAAAACGAAAAGAACTAGACGTCGAGTAGAAGCGGAAAGGGATGGGGAGGATGGGTTTTGTGCGGTTGTCTTCTGTTTTAATGGGTGGCACAACTTCTCGTAGAAACATCGAACGGAACTGGCTCATCTACTATACACACCAAGAAGGATACGATCTATTTTGAGTGTGACGGTGGTGCAAGATTCGGGCTAAGATATGCATCCCCAAGGACACCCTTTTCTCCGGTTCGAGGTGTTGGTTTAGGCAAGGGTTCTTTTTTTTCCTCCTCTGTTCCTTCTGGTATGGCTTCGTGCAGCAAGGGAAAGAGATAAATATGGTCCATGAGGGAAACACAGGAAGTGCGCCAGAACGTGGCTGGAATGTTTCTCGCAGAGGTCGAGATACGTACAACCGATCGATGCACCATGCTTTCCTTCTCACATATTTTCCAGTGCAGTGTATACCAACGTCCATTGGCCTCTCGAGGATTCGAGATTTCACAGAGTCCAGAAGAGTCCTCAAGTGGAAGGAACTACCGGGACTCCTGCAGAGAGATACAATCAAAGATGGTACGAAACTTGCGAAATCTCTTGAACTCAAGTGCACCCAGTCGCAAGTCTGTTCGAGTTCCGTTGACGCTTACCAAAGTTTTAACGTCAAAGCGGCGAGATGAACGTAGT
Organism: Perithous albicinctus; assembly: GCA_964016905.1. Lineage (NCBI taxonomy): Eukaryota > Metazoa > Arthropoda > Insecta > Hymenoptera > Ichneumonidae > Perithous > Perithous albicinctus. The sequence continues at coordinate 24,103,337 of OZ024691.1, read as the reverse complement.
TTTCTGATTTCCGGATCTTTGAGTGGCTATAGATCTTTTTGACTGGTAACAGTCGCACCAAATGATCATTTGCTTTTATGGTCCTTGCACGACCGTTTTCTATCTGTCGCCACCTCACCGTTGTGTTGCATCGCATGTGCTCTCAAAAAGAGCGCAAGTACTTGTCTCCGTATCTTTCGGCACTGTCATTGTCGGTACTCAGCAGGCTGTGGGTACTGGCGCTGAGACTCGCACCCCAGGCGCGACTCGGGTGTCAAGTGATTCGAGAGAGGAAACTGTCGAATAAGTACTTCCCAATTAACAAACGACGTAATATAATATTAGAAGTCGTCGTAATTTTTCTTATCCCTACATCAACTTTTCTTGCTGAATCGGAATGAAAAGTTTCATCTAGTTTTCAAGAATATTATAACTTTCGATGGCGGTAAAGATTTTCCACAAAGTCATCTCTAGGAGGAAGTACGTTTACAGTTATTGGCTTCTTTATAGAGGCACTTGTAAAAAATTATATATCATGACGAAACAATGTGCAAAATTCTACTTAGCATCTTCTGTATTTGAGTGCCGAGACAACTTTTGTTTCCACAACAGTCAGGGGAAATAATTCGTGGTCTGACTGTAGACGTGGTGGAAAACGCTCTTCTTGTAGAAATAGTCGAACGATCATTTCTCGATATCTGGAATAAATAGTCGACTATAATAAAGCAACGCAACATGTACCGGATATCGTCAATCAACTCGTAAATACACGACATTCAACGTCTATCCCAATCCGACATCAACTTTCCTTGCTTCGAAAGGTACTGACAGTTTTTTCACCTTCTTTCGAAAAGAAGAAAAAAAAAAGAATACGGAACACAGAGTTCTCTATCGAAACCCGTAAACGTTGTTCCTCCGCTAACATTGTATCCACGTTCTTGCAAAAGATTTCACGCGCCCTTTTTCCATTTTATCGACAAGAGGGCATGCGTGCATGTAACACCTACACGCAATCTGATAACCGAATGGTATCAAAGTTCGTCCCGATCCAAGCAGTTCTCCTCGTCTATCCTTCTTCCTTTCATGCAAAAGTACCCAACAGAGTAACTATACAGCTTGTGTATATATTTTTTTTCCTCGCAGCCGTGGTGTAATGCGATGAACGTCGAATCGGTCTCGTCCGCTCATAAAGTCTTCCACATCCTATCAGCCCCGGTGGTGTATGCCTAAGGCACCAGTCCGCTATTGAAAAGCCGTAACAATAAAATATTTAAATGAGGATACTGCAGTGTGTCGGGCGCGTTATATGCCAAGAGAACGTGGAGGCACAACCACGTGGTGGTAATACTCGCAGCACGATCCGTTCGAATCCGACGCCACCGCGGCCTTAATGTCTTGTACCCTGCGCTCAAAACGCTGTAGCGGCGTGTTTTACGCCGTCGTGTCTGCGGCTCTGCGAAGCCTCTTTCATGGTCTACCTGATGAATCGGCTATTTATGTATTTAATCGATCGTAAAACGTTGCCTACTAGACGAGTCCAAAGCCGCGCTCTGCTGTTTACACCGCGTCTATGCCTTTACCTTCAGTAGATTTGTATTCGTTCTCTCTCGGGACGATGACGACGACTCGTCCACTGGTAATTCTGCGCTTCTGCCTCGTCACCCACTTTCATTCCACATGCTGTCTCATATGTTACTATAGCCACCGGGCACGCTGCGACTTCTCGTCGCTACAGTGAAACATACGTCGATCTCGAGTTTCAATACCTTATCTGCCACTTGTTCGCAGACATCAACTGCGCTTCGAGTGTTCACTGTTGTTGCAGTGGCTGCTGGTGGAACTGCACCTGTCGCGCGAATCAACAACGTGCGATTGTCCGCAGAGGAGGAAACATGTGGAGGAAGGATTCAATCGTATGTCTAGTGCAGTGTCTTGTCCATCTCGCTTCTACTGCTTTTTCCAATCGTACGTTTCGTAACATGGGTGTTATTGAAAACAATACTCATTATCTTCGCCTTTACTATTCTCTGCATTGTTATGCTATAATTTTTAATGCATACAATGGTAATTGTGTATTGGAGACTCGGTATCGTTGACGTTTTTAAATTACAGGGATTCTTAACAATTCGATGAAATTTCTAAGTTTGCAAACACTTGTGTTAATGTTCAGTTTCCATATATACATTTGTAAATATGAGAGAAAAAGGGTTGCGAGATATTTGTGTGTTAAGAAAATAAAATAAAAAAATAAATAAAAAATACATTTTTTTTTTAAATATAACATTTAGCAAAGAATTTTTTTTTCGGTACAAAAATTCAGCACCGTAAAAATTCTCGCCTCAATTACTTTCGAATTAACAAAAGATTATTGTGTAATTTGTGTAACATTTTAAACTTATTAGATTATTATTTTTCTTTTCATCTGCACGGCTAAGCGTAGCGAATTGAATGCGTGAAATGGAATTTGGAAAATGTATTACTTTCCATTCACAGTGTTCGTGACCAGTTTACAACGAAAGGTAGAGAAGAGGAAATAGAGTGCAAGTATTTCTATAAGGTATTCGAAACACCTAGGACTATCCGACGCATAAATTTCATCGTGAAAAGCTCTCGTATCTGTTACACGTCTCGCTCGAACTGGTTGAATTTCACGGGCGGTGAAATCCTTCGAGAAAAAAGGACAGGCGACGCGCGCGTCTTACCGTCATCACGCGGTGAGGCGTGGGGTGTGAAGGACCATGAGGATTCCGTCTGCCGTCGAGAATCCTCCACTTCCCTCGCAAGTATGGAGAGCGAGAGAGATCTGTACCGCTTGAGCACAGAGCTCTGAGCCATCCGTCCTGCTATCTGTCCGTCGTACGACACGCTGCCAGGACAGCGTTGGGTTACACACAGGACATTACCGGCCTCGGGCCCCCCGAGCGAGATAAACAACCGGCACTCAGGACAAATGCTCGGCCAGAAAAGTCGCGATAACCGCGTGAATCTTTATGGTTTATACTTTTAGCTTGGATCTTTTAGCCCTCTGACTCATGCACGCGCATCCACCTGCCTTTCTATCTTACATTCATTTACTTTTTATTCTTCTCCACCCACTTCACTCTCATATAATCGTCGAGGAATCATAGTGGTTGTATATAGAAGAAGAAAAAAAAAAACGAAGTTCGAGTAAGTGGTGAGGTTGAAGCTAAGACTTATCGTATCGTTTGGCGACTTCTCAAATAATTTAACGGAATAATATACTGACATTTGACAATTTTAATTATAGCTAAATGTTAATATTGATATACCCGATTTTTAAGAGTTTGGAGATCCCCAGATTAAAAAAGCAAGTCTGCAAAGTAAAACCTTGCAAATGGCTTCTTATGCGGGTAAAAATGAACTATATATGACACTGATAGTAAAGAAGATGCCAAAAAAATACTATTTGACAAAAGTTATTGCTTCTAAAAAGAACGTATTAGTTTTGTGAAAAAGGCATTTTATGTAAAAAGGTTGAATCCATATTTCAACAAAGATTGAATATTCGCATATAGAAATGGTACTATAGAGTGTTAAAATGTTCTCTCGCGTACAAAAACCACTTCCTGCTTACGAATAAATGCGAAACGTTCTTCTGTATTCAGCAGTTACCGGCAGCAACAGCAGCCGGAACAGTCGTCTGGACATTCGACACATCGCAACGTTAGACAAAGGAAGAACTTGGTGGAGTTTTCTCTTCCGGAGGTTCTGAAGATACGCTATACGCATATAGTATACGTACATTGTATGCGCACGTTACATACATATACTTTGCTGGCAGTCGTCGTATATGCAACGTGTGCTGCACATTCGACGTCCATCTGTCGTTGACAATAGTCGTCTTGGTCTGCGCTGACAGTCCGAGGAGGCTGTAACAGGCGACGAGCCTTATAAGGCTCTCTCGAGCGCAACGTGGCGTTAACTTTGTGTATATTATGAACGAAAGGTTCGCATGCAAATGACGAGGCCGTGACTCTAAAGAGTTATACTCGGTTGGCACCTAAGGATTGCCGAGGAAGGTGAGGATAGAACTTACCTCAACGACCTCGCGCCATCTAAGAAGGTCCAGTCAGGTCAATGGAAAAATAAACTTTTGATGTTTACTGCTACTATATTGCGAAATACTAGCATGACGGAAATACTATTTAGTTAAATAAAAAATATGCCTGTAAAACTCTGATTTACAGCTTCGCATTTTTTTTTCAACAAAATGGTTCTTCATAATTCATTGCAAGTAAATTAAATAGAATAGAGCTTACAATATGTAGGATTTTTTATGTATTTTATTTAGATACACTGGGAGTAAATATGGTATCTTTAACTATAAATAGTAGGTTAAAAAAGCTGATCAATATTTGTTAAGTTATTGTTATTAATTAGTAGATGTCGTAACTATTTAATAGTTGGAAGAAGTTAGTATAAATATCAAAGGACGCGGTAGCACTGCAACGCCAAGAATTTAAGAGAACTAGGTTGTTTTGACATATCTAAAATTTGATCGCATTTTTATGCATGTAGCAATTGTATAAATAATAAATGTTTTCTGTTATTAGGAGTATTTACGATAAGATAGAAAAAAGCATGAAAATTTGTTTTCGGGTCAACAATAAGACAAATGTAATAAAACCTGGATTTTCCACAAACCGTGTACGTCAATCTATCGATTGTACCAGGGAAATAAAAAAAGCCTGATAAAAATTAACAACATGGCGTCTAAAAAATAAAAACATTATGCAAAAGAGTACTAAAAAACCGGAAAATCTATATAATTTTTTTAATCCCACGCGGTTAAAATCTTCTTACCAAAGTAATAGTCGATTGCGGTTCTGAGGTGCATTTTTTTTTTGTAAGATTAGTCAAGCCAAAGGAAATAAAGCAAGATAGACGAAGACTGTGTAATCCCTCTATTGGTTAACCGTAAGAAAGTATCACGGATCGAGTCGCGTCGAGGTTAGAGGGGAAAAAACGTCAGATCCCACGATTAGGGATATAGGGCTTGTGATGCGAGGGTGGTCTATATACAATGTCAGTTCTTCTCTACGTCTTCCCTCAAAATCCATAAAATCCTAATCTAGTTTTGTCCTCCACGCCCGCGTGTAATCTTTTGACAGTTGATGATATATTGATCCACTCGTCACAAAAAAAATGGCTACTGGATATAGTAGGTCGAAATATTCTCAGCAGCGGTAAACCTTCGGCTCTGTCCCTACTCATGGACCTGTTTCAACCGGCTGCTTTGGCCCTCTGGCATATCTTTCCCCTCTTCGTATCGTATTAAATATCACAATATATCATAATACCGATGCAATTCTACTCGGGCTTTGGCGGATACCTTTCGAATATTATACATAGGTCGAGTTACTCACTCTTAGTTGCATTCTCTTCGTCAGTGTATCAAGGTTTCTTGGAGATCAGAAAAAATATCACCCTATCAGAAGAGGATCGAGGTTACAAAAAAGGTAGTTTCCTCTGGTAAAGGCCATAGGCTACATAACATTATATAAATAAAGATTTGTAGTATTATTCTAATACATGTGAATCATTCTATGACATATCAACAAAATTCTAACCTGTGTATTTTTTTATTACCAATTTCCAGGTATTTTGCACAATTGGTTTGTTCATAATCTCCAAAAATGTTTAATTACTAAAAAAGTGCCGAATATGTGTCGATTTGGCATGAAATGCCCAAAACAAATTAAATATACGCATATGAAATAAATCGAAAAATAATCCTCATCGTGAACAGGTCTGGTAAGATTATGATCAAACGAATTACATTCTCTGGAATGAAAATCATTCTGAAAGCACTCAGCGTGCTCCATCACATTGCATTACAAAGTTATTCCCACGCACGTTTACCAAAATTGTAAGCCGCCCTTCCACCCATAGTTACGGTAGTTTGGAATTACTGTGCCTTTCCATACCGGCCGTGTGTGTCAAGTGAAGCTGACTGCTTCGACGAAGTTACAGCCGCAAACTCTGTTTCAAAAACTGCAATAATCCGGTCACTTTCACGCCGCGTGATTCTCGTATAACTTATATAGTTTATATAAACACGGTAGGAATTGGCAACGGACAAGGATGCAGATTGGCGATGGGCGCCGAAACAAAAGCGTTTGCTCGAACAATTTGCGGTCTCGGTCGATCCACAGGGAAAGCAAGAGTGGAGGCGCAGTCCAGCAGCTAGCGAGAGGAGTCAGCGAATATGCGCCTCTCGGAAGAGGAAAGAGAGAACGCTGGAGAGAGCGCCAGCGAATTTCAATTACGAGTCTTCACAGGATCCTGACAGACTCGCACTGCTTCGGGGAGCGATTCGGAACGAACCTGGTGCAGAAGCTCATTCGAAATTCGGTAGCTCTCCGCGAGCTTCCCTCGGTAATGAAACATTCACAGCGCACCGCAAATTGGCCTTTGCTCGCTCAGTCGGACTGCCTGGCGAGAGAACATCACGGCGCAAGAAACCAACTGTTTTCGACCGCCTACTTATTTTTTACCAACGAATTCTCTCGCTTTTGCCCCCGGGCCAATCTCGTACGCAATTATTGGTTTTGGCGTCGTGCAATCTCGCTTCCTCGCTTTGCGACGAGTATTTTGCCGTCCGCTGCTTTATTTTGACTCGTAATAGCCAAACTTATACATTCTTTCATTGCACGAATTTATTTCCCTGAATTGGATGAGCGAAATCGAACTGTCACAATGAATGAATGAATAAATTATGTCTATACGTATATAGCACAAATGTTTTTGAATGTTGTGACGATACCCCACGTACGTGTTTCGCTTCGTAGCCATCTGTGCTTCTACCTATACCGCGAACTCCTATCTTATTCCAATTAATTGCACCGGCTGCTGCTGCTGTGCCTCGTCTTATCAAAACCAGACGTCTGAGTCGGTATTATAGCTCATATTATCTCTGGTGGTTGAAACCGGGAGATGCATGACAGTATAAACAAAGTGAGTACAACATTCCCGTTGGGTCGTAGATTTGTTTATGACTCGAGTCCGAAGACACCATCAGCATACTATGTATACAGAGAGAAGGAACTGGCAAGAATTGCGCTGTGGGGCAAAGCTACTATATCTGTTGGTGGTCGAATGGCCATATTCTCATATATACATGGACGAAAAATTGCGCTAAAAAGATTTGTTGGGGTTACAGTCAGTGCGGAAATATACTACTTAGAACGATATCGTGCTTGCTCCAAATTAATCATCAAATAAAAATAAAATAAATTAATTTAGCGTTTTTTAAAGTAATTTATTAAGCTTTGAAGGAAAAATTAAAAGTTTTTCGAGTGATTCAGCTCGCTGTTAGACTGCAAAGAAAAAAACCGACATGTCTGCTTCGTCTTTAAGAATCCCTTTTTATCTCGCAAAAAAAAGGTATTCAAGTGCTATAGATAGTCATATGTATTATGGTAGTCAATTTTCATCACTCGTTCTCAGCATGTCGAAAGCAAAATATTGTCGACGTCTGGAGGGATAAGCGTCAACATAACTTCATTCAAGTAAAACATATCTCGAATCTGCATACATTTATATGCTGATACGACGCCGTATGGCTGTTCAGCAAAATTCCGGATTTACGTTATAGATATACTGTCGTTATAGTGCCTATATGAAAATAGCTCGAGGCAGAGCTGTTGAGACCAGGTGCTGTATAGTACACTCATACACTTTCTTCTGTGTGTATGTTATACGTCTACTATATGACAGTGTAATGTTGGTGTTAGCATTCCTCGGGGCAAGTGATGCGCGGCGCTCTGCAGATAGTCGACTGCGGCGGTGAGTTCGCCAAGACCCCCATAAGACCGAGGGACGTGGTATCACGTCTCGTGAGCATCTAGCCAGCGGTGAACAGCAGCAACGTAACAGAAGCAGCAGCTAGTGGTGCGATGATATGTCACACGGATGCTCTGGACCTCCAGGCAAGGATCTGTCGTCTTTTCCATGGGAAATATTATTCTTGCCGGTTCGATGCTCTCACTTCTATCCCTGTAGAGCCGTCAAGAGCTGGAGTTTCAGAAGCGTAAGTGGCATAACTTCCTCAGGGCTTTTAGCACTCTATACATTGGTGAACTTAATATATGTGGTGGGAATTTCTTTGCGGAAAATCTGGAACACCGATTCTACATAATTTTTTTTTACTTTGTAAGTAACCTTTTCTTATTTATTTATTGTACAAGGATAGATATGCCAAAATATCGATGCCTGAACCCAACGCGAAATGACAAATTCTAGCTGAAAAAAATTGTAAGTTGTAAACAAAAAAAAATCAGTTATAAATTTAGTAACTAAAAGAATATCAACTACAAGTTTCCGTAATATTTTATAAATAAATGTGTATATATTACAAATCTAATTTGCTTTTTTATTTTTATTTTTATCTTTCTCTTCAAATAAATAATTTCACAACAGAAAAACGTTTTTTCATGCCTTTTTTTTAGATGACTCAATGAAACATAATTTTAATCAAGACAATTATTTGCATTTTACGAAATTATATTTTATTTGTAATTATTTAATTTCTCCAGTTGTGAGTTTTTTGGTGCACCCTTTATAAAACCAAATTGAGAACAACAGAAGCGGGGAAACTATTTTCCACACGCGGAGCATCAGGACAGAGGCGGAAAGATTGTCGACTTCTTCCTCATCTTCGTTGCGCTCGTTGCTCGTAAACTCGACGCCACGTACGTGACGGGCTCTCGACAACGTCTCACATAAACTAGATCTCTCGGGCGTGGAATCATGGAGCTTTTTGTTAGCAATGCTGGCGAGTTGCCCGAGCGACGGTTATAGAGAGAAAGGGTCTTCACCAGGCATCAGCAAGAGGAGTGATCCAGTAAGTGTACGTAAGGGATTCACTGGCGCTCGTTCTCTTTCCAAGATCCCGGGTACCAACGATGGGCCACGGTCACGCGCGATATCGAGAGTTACGATCGTTCCGGAGTAACTGGGCGCGCGCGAGACGCACGCAGAGTAGTGGATGATGTGTCGTCGTCGTCGTCGAAGACGCATTTACGTGATGGAGTCAGGATATAAGCTCATCCGATTGCTCGGGGTGAACCGAGTGCTGCTGATGCTCCGGGGGATTCCAAACATCGTTTCGAGCTTCGATCTTTACTACGAGATTGTTCAGCACGGAAATACTTTCTCGGATTTTTTCTCTCTCGCCTCATTCTTTTGCTATCCAGTAGAGAATTCCTGTCTTCTCGGAGTCGGTTCGTGCATTATGGGAAGTGTATCGTGTGGGGTGTGGTTCGATTTGAACTTCATTTTTAAATTTGAATCTCCTAATTCAAAATGCAGTGCCAAATTCTGAAAAAATTCTCTTAAATCATTTGAGCGTAAAATAAATAACTGGAGGGCGCTATCGTTTTTTAATGAGAAATAAGTTAAGTTCATTTTTTTATTTGTCCTGTTTAGAGTAGCTTATTGAAATTTGGATTCATTTTTGGCTCCCAACTAAATGATGAAAATCATTTCCCCACTTTCTTCGAAATTCAGTAGCAAACTCCAAATATTTTTTACTTTTTCTCGCGTTATCTAATTTATGTAAGTAAATTAAATTGCAAAGAAATTGAATGTCACCAAGTATTAAAAATTATTTTGGTTAATGATGTTTTTTTTTTTGTTAATTAAAAGAAAGTTAATGCAAAGTCGAAGTTCCGATGACACGATTTTTCTCCGTCGGTATTGTGACTGTCTTGTTGCTTTGAAACTACAATTTCCTTGTTCGAATGGTAAGAAAACGAGATCGGAAAGTAAAGTGCCATTTTATAGCCTTATCGTTGTGCTTCGAATTTCAAAGCACGTCGGACAACTATATAACGTTGTAAAAATTGAGGCAGGGACCAAATCACGAACAGCACTGTTCGATAGTCTTTCTCCGTAAAAATTCTCAGGACGATATAAAGAGCAGATAAATTCGATAGTCGGTATAGAATCGTAACTTTTTACAATAGGAACGAGTCGTATGGCCACACACGTCGTCTCGTCAGCGAGAGCTCTGTTCGTATAGAACACAGAGGAAAGAAGGCGCGCAGTAATTAGCCGCATGCGGATCGAGGACTCAGAAAAGTATTCAAGCTAATTGTAAATTAAATCTCGCGGAATGAATCGGTAGGGTAGAGAACAGCTATGCGCGGTGACGCGGACCATCAGTGCGGGCATTCATCAAATAATTGACAAATGAATTTAATTGCCGCGTCTCGGTTTCTTATCTTCTCGACTCGGCGACTCATCTCGCTGCTTCACCGCTTGCTGGCTTTGCGTCCCACGGGAAAGACTGGTACTCGAAAGTGAAATACTCGAGGAGCACTAATTACCGGATGATTTAAGGCGGCTTCATGGCAGAGCGTACCAGTTCTCTCCAGAACCTCTTGGGACGTGCCCTCGAATTTTGAAACTCTCGCAATGTAAATCACTCGAGGAAACCTATAATTTCTTCCATTTCGTATGGCCACGATTTTTCGAATATTTTGAGGTCTCCAAATTAATGGTTTATGTGTCAGGAAACAGAAATTTGTCAAAATAATTTAACACCAACCGATATTTGCGCCATTGGTGGTCCTGAAAATTTTTTCTTTCAACTTTATACATATTTTTTAAAAATAAACTCGTCATAAAGTAAACTTAATCACTAGTCGACGAAAATATTGATTGGTACTGATGAGCCTCGCCTTAATACTTTTATCTACAATTTTTTAAAAACCTATAATCTCTTCTATTTCATATACCTACAATTTTCAGAATACCCGCGTGTCTAAAGATTAATGATTTATAATTATGTGTCAGATGATATAAATTGATCGTAAGCATTTAATACTAATGATGGGTTTGAAAATTGTATTTTATAATTATTGATTTTTTTTCATGAATAAATTTATCATAAAGGAAATTGCCTGCGTCACTGATCGACAAAAATATTGCTTGGTAATAACCGATCAGCCTTTCCTTATTACTCTTACTTTGTAACAAATTGTGTTTTGATGCCTGACTATACTTTCTTTGCACTCTCTTATCTGCCGGTTTATCGGTTGATTTTTGTTTCATCTTAAAATTTGGGTCAGTGATGATAAATAGTTGCAGCTGGTTTCCGAGAGGAACTGCATGTGCTTCAACCATCATTTCATTTTTGTTTATCTCCATATCTGAGGTTAATTTAGCATGACAAACATGCGTTCGCCACCGTTCTCGATCTCCCCAACACTGTAGTACGGAAATTGGTTTATTCGGACGGGCGTGAAAGTCATATTGCGCGTTACACCTTTTATATACCTTGTATGGTGCGCATGCACTTTTGGCATCTCAAAACGCCGGGAAATAAATGCATGTTCGGTGTATGAAAGCGGAAATATTACTGGACGAAATCTCGATTCTGTTACGTTGTTAGTACTTATCTGTTAATTGCCTTATTATCTTAATTCGACTTCGCTGTTTATCGCGACCGGAAATATTTAGCCTTCCTTTTACTCGTAAATTTCAATTTCTTAGCATTTTAAAGTGAAATTCATAGCAGACTTTTTTAATTACGAATTTGTAAATTTTATTGGTATGTCAAATTAATTAAAATTTGTTTCTATGTCCACTTAGAAGAAAAAAACGTGTTAGGCCTGGCAACTATTAAGTAACAACTATTAATTGGTAGTTCACCCGTCTATTTTTATATTTTCTTACATTTTTCTGATTATTATAAACATATCTGAACATTTGATTCAAAACAAAAAATAAATGAACAACTGTTCAAAGTAGCATGAAAGAAAAATATTTATAAAAGCAATATCTTTCTCCTATGATTTAATATTCATGACCTTCGCAGATTTTTTATTTGTTTTTTTTTTTGGAGGATAAAGATAAAAATAAATTATTATTTTATTTATAATAAATAATTATTTTATTTATAATAAATAATGTTGTTAAAATAGAATGAATTTTTTATTTTGATTATTTCTCTTAAAAACATTAGATACTATTTCGCCAATCGACCACTAAACTGTTGAGCAACCCTAAGAAGAAAAAAAAGTTTGCTGCAATGCTTGATAGATGCAGCTATTTCTAAGCCCCTTGAGTAATCAAATATTCACGTGATGCACCGAGGACAAAAGTGTGACGGAGAAGATGAATATAAAAGGATTCTAAAGTGCATCTGCCTACCGCCTACTCTATAAGCATATAAGGCACATATATAGGTACTTGTAAATCAAGACACGCGTGTACCGCGAGAACGAGGGTCCATGTTCTGTCCGCTTGTACGAGGCAGAGTAGAGACCCATATAGGAGCATTGAATTATTAATACAAGCTCGGTTACTGGTTCAATCAAGTCCTCCCACCCGGACACCTGGTCGATATGCCCATTAACGAGATTCCATCAGGTATGTCAGTTATTCACAGTACCACATAGATACACACATACACTACTATGCAACTACGTGACATGAGTGGGTATACTTGTCGATCTAGTTATCGACACTGTCGAATATGGAAATTGGGCGTACGATCTATAAACACAAAATTCGACATGCTGCTTCGAGTTTAGCCCTCTGTTAAGCCTATCAATGCGCCTTCTTTTATATATTACATTTATTTTATTACTTGGACTATTTTGGTTTGCTTTTAACTTTTTGAAATTAATTTCGACTTAAAAATTAGGTAAAGAAAAAAATCATTTCTCGATACATACTATATAATATAATATTTATTTAGAAGAAATAACATAATGCAGGATTTTTTTTTAAACTGTCTATAAAAAAAATTCGTGTCGCAATTATCTGCAGGATCTGCTATGAAAGTATCTGGAAAATATATTTAAGATCTACTCGATGGATATATCCTAGAAAATATATGATCAGGTGTCCATTAGTTGAGATGGGATAAATTTTGAAAAAATTGTTTACGCTTCCAAATATGTTTCGCTCACACCGCCAATATTTTATTTTTTTATAATTTACATAATTCATATGTAATTAATACCATATTTAATATCCTTAACACAAATTAAGAAAATGGTTTTCTATATGTAAAAAGAAAATATTTGTCGTATTTTTCATTTTCGTGACGTCTAAGCAGCTATAAAAGAAAATCGTTTTTAAGGTATATTTTTAGATGGCTACCAGATGCATTGTACGGTAAGCTTTATTGTCTCATGGCCCAGAGTATTCTTGTCCTACTGCATACTAGAGTTGAAGTGAAGGAAGATTCATATAGGCATGCGTCGTCTGAGTCTGACTGGTACAAGAGACAGCACACGAACACGCCTGGGGTATGCAGTGCATGGAGCGACCGTGTGGATCCCGGCGCTCTCGAGTCTGGTCACAGTGGGAGAAGTGCAGGAGAACCTTATGAGATGGGTATGGGGGAGGGCGTCGGGTCGGCGCGTGGGCGGCCGCAGGCAGGACGCACGTCTCAAGACAGAGATGCGTTCATTCCACTATCGCGTGGAGCGAGCGAGGCGCGCACACACACGCGAGCGGAGATGGAACGGAGGAACGAAGAACTGGATAGAAGGACGAGAGACCGAGAAGTGCGCGCTCGCGTCTCGACCAGCATGAAGGACAGACGTATAGAGTTTAATACGTAAGGGAAAAGAAGATAAGAAGGAGAAGAAGAAATAGTGGAGACTGCGAGGATAGCTCGAGAGGTGGTATAGTGGGTAGGGTAATGCATATAGCCTCTCTTCAGCCTCAACCTATTCTAAGGCTGATGCTGTATATACAGGCTTATTCAGAATCAAAGCAATTTGTTCTGCAAGCTGCTTTTAAGGCGAGGTGTGACCAGCATGACCCGTGGCCAGTAAGCATAAAAAATTGTTATCCAATTTTTTCATTAGTGCCAAGCGATTCTCATAAAAAATCGCTTACACTTCGTCTATTAGTTCTAGAGTGAACGCGAATTCGCTTTTGTTCAGAAACCACGCTTGAAAATTGGATTACAGTTTCGATTAGCGATTGGCAGCTTCTGAGTATCTGGCATATCACTTTAAGGACGCAAGTTAAATGTTTGCAATTTTTTAGCCACCCTGTACACACGTGTGGGAAAGGATGTTCTCCGTGAGATGGAACGAGTGGCCGAACCCGCCCGCCTGGACCCCCCGTAGAAATAAAAGAAGTTTTATATGACGCGGTGGTTTATGGCCGTGGGTTTTATCTGATCGAATTGCCACCGGTGCAGATTTCGCAATAAATTAGACCGAGGTGTAATTAAAAGGGCACCGCTTACCGCGTTGGAGTACCCGGACGCGTATATACTCTCGTCGTGACTGCCATCCGGTTACTACCGGCGATACGGCGAGGACGGTAAACCGATAGAATATATAACTCGGGCACTCACGCGACTTTCCGAGTGGTTCGAGAGATCTCACGATCTCACTATTAGTAGCAATTAAGAAGATTGTACTTTATAATTTATGAATCATACTTTTTCTGTTTGGACAATTATATTTTCACATATAAACACATATTTGATATATGGATATTTTCTACACATAATCATATGTGTAGAAACCTAATGAACTGTAATTTCATAGTTATTTCAGTTCCATACATTAGTCACTATGAACGAGACTTTTTCTACACTCTTCAAAAAACAAATACCCAAAATTACTAGTACCAACAGCGTCGAAGGAATCTTTGGGTCCTTTGGATTCTTTGGGTTCTTTCCATTCGTTTCTCGTCTCGTGAAAGTAGCCTCTTCAGTTGCAACCCTTCACGTTCATGAGCAAACGTGCAGCCGTACCCTCCTACATGTTATGTTCTACCGCTTCGGCGTGTTCCCCCCCTTTCTATATATCCCTCTTTTCCTCTCAAGAGGATCACGACTGAAGATAACCCTTATAAACTGGAGCATTAGTACGGCGCGGAGCAGCTCTTCGAGTGAGGGTATCGCGCGATCTACACGTTACGACGAGGTTAAGCGAGACAAAGACGGAGAAAAACCGAGCAGGCAAAGGCGTTCCACAATGAGGTCCGGTACATAAACCATATCTGCATCGGTCGGCGGGAGCACGGTGCTCTCTCACACGCGGTACAACTCGACTGGAGAGAGATCCTCGGTGCACGTACATCGCGATGTATTGCTCTACTCATATGTTGAATGTAGATGAGCATTGCCAAGAGTATATAGCATATCACTCGAGAGTGCAACTACATCGAGAGTCGAGTAATAATGTCCTCCGTATATATCTGAAAGTGCGCATCTGATTCGTCGTGTAGAATACGTCTTTTATACTTTACATATTTGTCGATAAACTTAGTAGTAGATAATAAAAAAGATACACCAGTTTAGAAGATATGCTCAGAGAAATAATGGCAGGTATTGATTGCACTGATGGTACCACGTAAAGGTAGTGTATTAAAAAAAAAAATAAGGAAGCAATGTGCAAGGTTTGACTTCCCAACCTTTTTTTCCGTAACTGCCAGCTTTGAACGTTATACCTGAAGCCCACTGCAAATAGCGGTACTTCCATGTATCCTTCTTTTTTTTATACAGATAAAACTCTTCATCTCAGTCTCTTCGATATTCTCGTCCCTCAATCTTCGCACACAGTCTACACCGTCTCGTTTTAGTACATAGTACTCGATTGCTACGCCGGAGTTGCGCCACCACTTGAAACGTAACTCTGCTAAAATTCCTTGGTACCTCGTGTTGTTTATTATATAGTATATCGAATACGAGAATAAGAGAGGAATATCCTCGAGACGAGCCCACGAAGATGCCAAAGGATCGACTGAAGAAAAGAAAACGAATGAAAAGATAGAGAGTGCCGTCCAACGAGTGGCTCCTCCAAGGTTGAAAGGAATGCGAGGATCTTTCATCTCTTTTCCTTTCACGGGATGCGCATGCGCTCACGATTAAGTTGTATCAAATCCGCGATTGAGTGCCTCGTGGATCGCGAGTTCCAAAGCCATAAACGTCCGGGGGATGGTGTTTCCCATAATCTATACGGAGTCCGGGCTGGCAAATTCTCTCGGGTCTCTGGCGTTCAGACCTCTGTATACTGCAGCAGCTTCTGCTGCTGAACCTCGTCATCCTATTGCAGAGGGTCCGAGCCAAGCGAGTAGGCTTAGGCCAATCAGTACAGTTGTCGGCCATTATATAGTAATTGGCCCTTGAAATGAATTGGATAAACAGAGATGCAGCAAAATGTCAATAATGGTAACCGGAGTTTAATGAATCAATGTCAAGAAATATTTCCAATATTTAATCACAATTCAAATATTGCCGCAGCTTTGTGGTGAACTAGTGTAAAATATATTTAGAAAATATAATTAGAATTAATATCAATTAGAAAAATATAATTAGAAAGTTGCAAGCTTATTGAGGAATCACAAAAATTATATTCCTTCAGAAATATTTTGGAATCATTCTGTTTTATGGTTCTGATCTTCCCAATTTTAATAATATTTCAGGCTTCGTATGAATGAATCTTAGTTTAAATTTTTCTAAAAATTCCTTACGACATAAAAAATTGCATTTTAAAAATAAGTTTGAAAGACATAAGAATCGTGTTCGACATTTTGAAGTTGCTATAAAAATGCCGAATTAGGATTAATTCAACTAGCCCCGGTCTTCCTAAAATACGACAATGGCAGTTATCACTAAGGGCCAATAACTATGCTCTATATGTTGTATCAAGATGCAGACGACAGCGTGAAGTTCTACGATGTAACTCCACGAGCTTTATGTCGTGGGTGGTTTATACTTTATACTATACTGCACAAACCGGAGCACAGAATCACCGGACAATCGCGCTTCTCGAACGATTCGGTCTCTTATTTCGAACGATCCTTCCCAAGTTATTTACGACTGGTGGGCGCGCTCGTTTTCAAACTCCCTTCGCGATACTATAATACCAACTATGTATAGATAGCCACTATATATTATGGTGAATACGAAAATCACCAATATACCAAAATACGAGATACTATTATAAACATCGTTAACTATAATACCAATATTCAGCTCTCATACATGAATTACACTATCTTGTGATTTAACGATTCCCAGACTTTCTGCCATTCGCGGCAGTTATTAATATAATAAACAACTTTACGAGAGTTGAAACTATGACAGGAGTTTAAATGCATTTATGGCAGAAATGCTGTAATTTACATATTGTTTACGACAGCACTAATGTATATGTACAATTGAAAAACGTTGACTCTGATTTTTTTAAATATTATTTTCTTTTATCGACAACAAAAGAGAATAGTAATGTTGAATTATAACATTGCCGAAAAGTTATTAGTAAATTATTTGTATTAAATTCATGAGATTTCCGTATTCATATAATTTTTTAGAAGATTTTTTTTGCAATTATGGAATTTCCGTATTCGAGAATTTTTAATGGCTGTTTTTGTGTATAATGTAAAATCTTTCTACAAAAACCTAATCAACATTTGTTATTTTTCATCCATAAAAAAAAATCAAAATAAGACAAAAATTCTAAAAGCATCATGATTCATATTTTCCGAAAAATCAGAGAATTCATTTCATATTCATAGCATTAAGATTATCATCGAATTTGTTGGGCAATATATTTTTTTTTTGTTAAGGAATTAACTTTTTATTATTAAAAATCAATGTTTTTTCTATTTTCAATAAAGTTGATATTTTGTTAAAAGATTTTTCTTTCACCTCAATCTCGATCCCGTAGAAGTGCTTATAATAAACAACTTAAAGTCGAGACGAAACTATCGTGAGCAGTAACTGAACAACGAAGGGCTGGAAGATTCTTCGGCTTCAAAGGCGTGTTTATCGCGCAGGCGGAGCGCAGTATGATATCGCAGAGCCTCTTGAACGATGCAGGAGCAGCGAGCGAAGCATAGCAGCTTCTGCGATATTCGCCCCCGATGTGAAAGTGCGCGCATCAAGACTCTTCGGCTACCTCGGCGGCCGAACACTATAGGTGTTATAAATGCAATTATTTACGGCCGATTAAGAACACTTGGGCTGAGGAAGGCCGCTGGCAGCTCTCGCGCGGCTTCGAGTGCATATTCAGCCGCGGCTAACGCGAGCTCTCTGCCTAACCAGAACCGCTCTGCACGCTGTATATGCACTCGAGCAAGCCGCACGCCGGCGATCGAAGTCTCAGATTGACCGAGAACACCGCGAGCCGCTCTCTTAATGTTCGCGGCCGACCAACGCGCGGCTGCTCGAATTTTAAGCAGATTATCGGCGCCAGCTTCTTCCCGTTGAACATTTATATATATATATATATATATATCTCCACCGTGCCAACGATTCTGCACTGGGTATACTCACCCCTTTTTCTCATTGCGAAATCGGTGCACGCCTTTTCGGACCTTTCCTTATTCTCCTTTGATTCTTCCTCCCGGTTAGCCTCGATATATAAGCCGCAACACGTACCCGGAATCTTTCGAGTTCTCGCAACGGTTAAACGTGAATTCATTGTAGATTCACGAATACGACGGTAAAAATTCACGAAGGGACGAAGAAACGTTGTGCCTCTCTCTCACTCTCTCTCTCTCTCTCTCTTGGTATTCTACAATGCACGAGTCTGCGAGGAATTTGAATTTACTTTTGGAGCTATAGGGACAATTTATTCTGATTTATTTTGTTTTCTCGAATATTACGCGATCGCCGATTTATTAATGTATTCCACTTGAGGGTCTCGCGTTGTGAGTTCGTAAGGTTTTACGGTAATGTATGTAGGTATTATAATGTCGCCGGACACGGGACCGCCGGGGGCTTGAATATAATATCCACATGTCCAATTGTGATCCAAGAGCTTAGGCAACAACAACACGAGCAAAATCTGTCGGTGCGACTGTGCGTGAGATAGCATAACATTTTATTCTCTTCGTATAAATCACTGAGATCTATGGTCTTCTGAGGCATGTAACAGGTGTAAGAATCGTGTACGAGATGAAAACACATAAAAAGATTTTCCCACTTCACGGTTTCGTAAAGTGACACGGCGTGGAGGTTAATGCTGCGGGCTCGATTTGTACGACCATCGAGAACGCGCCTTTCTTTGTCGTACCTTAATTTGTAACCGTGCGGTTTGGCTAGAAAAAAAAATGTTTGTCAGATATTTTCGAAATAAAAAATTGATGGCAATAAAGAATCTTTTTTTACGCGATTAACCTTTTAGTTACGGTTTAATACTATACCGGTTAAGAAATGAAATGCATTTTTGATTGCGATCATCGTGATTTTTGTTCGTTGTCACGAAAAAAGAGTTAAGAGGCATTTTTGTATACTGCTGACTCTGAGAATCGAAGAATCGAATTTTTGGACTTAATATGATCGAATTAATTTCAAATTTATATTAAAAAATTCGACCTTTAGTGATGCTTTTTCATAGTTAATAGAATAAAAGAAATGTTTCAAACGTATGCATCAAATCACAACTAAATTGTAAATAAAAAATCGAAAAATCTAATTTCTGCAGCATTATATTTATTTTAAAGCAATGTAAGATTACATTTCAATATCATTGGAGATTATAATTATTTAAGTTACTTTTTAAACGCAGTTTTTAAAATACTGCATATTCGGTTGTGAAATGACTTAACAGTAAGAGACCAATAGCCTTGATAGAAGCGAATGAAATGCTGTTACAAAAATCGAGGTAACATCCAATATAAATCATGGTAAATTTTGTACCTCATAACACTATAAAAATTCCAAATTCTATATGGTAAAATGAATGTAGGATCGCGTATTGGATTCATAAAGTACAAAAAGCCAGATCGGGTCAGACATCGAGTGTAGTAGATGAGATAAAGTCTTCATCCGACTTCCCCGAAAGAGAGATCGAGCCTCGAGTGGTACAACCCCAGTCATGTCGTATTCGCTGGTACGAGCAGCACCAGCCAGAAGCGTCGGTGCGGTACCATCTGGAAAAAAAAAAAAAATTATGCAACATCAAACAGGCGGCTCGACGAAGAACGAAGCAGAGGTATTTCGAAGCCGGTGAGCTGGCTTTGGGGATGAGAAACTTTGCCGTATGGGGTCGCATATATATATATATATAGATATAAATATACGCTGGACTCGAAGCTCGCGCTGTTGGAATAAAACAAAATTAATCTGGCTGGTTCACGGCGGGGTACATTGCGGCGGCTTCTCTCTTCCTAGTTCGTAATAAATAAATCCGCCTGGCCCCTGCAGCGTTACCAATTAATTCGCTTTTTATTGTCCCGCATAATGCTAAACACTCTGCACACTATTTTTTTGCGACTCTGGTAATATCATTACAGCTTGACCCTTGCTCGTCTCAATTTATCTTACAAATTCGGTTTCGCACGTGGATATGATGAATCTTGGAATCTGGGTCTCTGAAATCATCGAGAGCTTTTCGAAGACGTCGGATCGAATCGCACGAGAAATAGTGAATCTACACTAGAGGGAGTTTAAGATAAATCATCGGAGCGATGAAAGACCGCTTATAATGATCGGACCAAAAGAGATGATCTTTCAAGCGGGGATCTGGAATACAATCTGGCCTAGTCGAGCTTGGTTCTATATACATGTTTTATATATATATTCTATATTATTACGAGCAGACCCTCACGGAGCACTCCCACGCCCGGGGTAACTTGATCGGGGTTAATCTGACCCTGACCTCGTGGTTCGATGCTCGTTTGCCCAGCACCTGCAATGCTCCCCTACAAAGAGCATTCTTCGACATACGTTTTCTCACAAGACTACCTTTTTTTTGAGCAAAGTAAAGTTTGCGAATCTTTAAAAGATTTGTCTATTATTTGAAATCAAACTTCAGGCTTTACCTTTTTAGGGACTTAAGAGGCAGTGGCCACTTCCCACACCAAATTGAACATTTTTAACAAAAACTTTTTATTAAAATGTCAAAAATGGCAAATTCGCTTTTATTGTTTAGACTTGTAATTTGATTGAGATGTTTTCCAGATTAAAATCATAGTAGGCATCTTTCTTGGCAGATAAATTTATGATAGTATTGCAGTTATGTTATAAAATTCACGAGTAATAATGCTTGTTGCTTACTATCTTACTCCTATCTATTTATCTTACAATATTACTTAAGGTTTTCATATTATTGTCCTTCAAGTTATTACAATGCCGACCATCGTAACATTTTATGCTGCATGTAAAATTGAGTGCAGATAATAATTTCCTCTTAAAAACTTTAAGTACCGGCTAATAGATGTTTCAGAAGCTACCCTTAAACGTTTTCGATCATTAAATAAAGTTTTGTATTGCGGGCATACACGCGTTATCCCTTTGGGTAAATGTAAATATATAACATACCTATATAAGGTAACTGTCCATTTGATTCGTGAGACCACAGCAGATATTGTGCGCAAGCACTGATTCGTGGGTTGATGCGCGATTCACGTTGGGAAAAGAGAAAAAAAGAAATGTCCCATCGTACGGGGCGGCAGGTGCAGCGGCCATATAAGGTTAAAAGGCCATCCAACTGGACCTCTCACTCGCTCCGACGAGCGATAAACGCGCGTCCGGAGACTCGCTCGTTTCGTTGGGCTTCGCCCAACTTCGAGCATACACGCGGCCGAGCGCACGAGGAGTTATTACGTACGCCTACGCTTCGCGAGTTCGCTGGAAGTCCGAAGCGAGCGCGGTGAGCCTCCAGCCGAGAGAGAGATCATCTCTCTCTTTTTCTCTCTCTCTCTCACTCTCTCTCTCTCTCTCTCGTCTGCAGCGGGGAGTTTGTTTTTCGGTATCCACGGAAATTAAATGGGTATCCAGAGACCGGCGAGAGGCTATAAATTGTTAAGGAGGTGGAACCTGACCGTTGGTTCTGCTGCTGCTGCTGCTGCTGCTTGACTCTGGTACATGGCTGGATAAATCTATGTGCGGCGCGAGAGGTCTTGTTAATCACAATCAGTTACAGAAAAAAGAGGTAGATAAATGAAATGAAAATTTAACGTACGGGACTCTGGCTGACGGTAACGAGCTTTTTTATTTGCGTCGCCGGAATAACATACTTTTTTATTCTACGAGATACTTTCGGATAAATAATATATCAAATTTGGAGTTGATGATTTAAATGTAAATATTTTGATTTTAATATCGGTACACTGTAAAACATAATTTCCGTGTAGAACAATCTTTCTTGTAAAGTAATTACATATCTTTATTTCATTAATAAAAAATCGTTTATAATTTACAAAGGTTCTGGTGAATTTAAAAAAAATTGTAGATTTATCTAACTTACAAGGTTAATAAACACTCTTTGCAACACGTTTGATTTTAGAATGAATATTCAATAATTTTTCAAATTCCAAGAATTACTTACGATCATTATCAATTGATCTAATAATTAAGTTGAATAATTAAATATTTTATAATTTGAACATTTTCCATCATTATAACTATTTTTTAAATGTAAAGTATTTTTTTCAATATTATTCACATAGTCGGAGTAACCATATAAGCTCATATCGGAGATATTCTTTCGTGCCGATTATAACAAATGTTATCTCCATTACAAAATCTAGATCGATTTTTTTATTCTTCCACCCGTGGTGTTCGCGATATAGCTTTCTATGACTAACAACGTGAGATCGAAGCTGAAGGAGTACCGATTGCCCTACGGGATATCCTTCGCAAGTATCTCTCTATAGTGAGCGGAAGAAGAACACGAAGACTATCCAGAGTTTTGGCTGGTCCACCCGCTGACCCATACCTGTGTTCTTTTAATTGGAATCAGAACTGAATCGGCGATCGTTCCTACCCAATGATGGTGGTGCTTCTCCTGGTGAATCAGGCCGATTTGAATCGCTGGCAGATCATTACTCATCTGCTTCCACCGAACATTAAAGAAATCGGCGCTCTGGGATACTTAAAGAAAAAGAAAAAAATTCCTGATCGACCTTGCATACGATAATAACAACAACAATAATAATAATAAAAATTCTTGATTGCACTCTCGTGAGTCGTCTCTACCACAATGAACCTATGCTGTCCTCTGTTTTTTTGCCAATTTCTCTATAGCTCTCATCCTTCCGCTACTTAATGCAGCAATTAATTATACACTCGGTACAGTATACATATACAATAGCCACTCGTCTGTAGTACGTTTAGCTCGAATGCAAATTCATTCGCGTGGATCCTCCCACCGTAATCTATTATTAATTATGTATTCGCCCTGGCTATTCGATTCTGGTAGCAGAGAAAAATGCAAATTCCTCAAGTACCCATCGCAACTGCCAGCGTATTAATTATGTACTCAATTTAAAGTTATTCGACCCAGGTCTCGTGAAGAGCCGAATAACAAGTTGAAATTCAACGTTACATTGGAGTGTCATGGTGCGGTTGACGTTGTTGTAACTGCGTATCGTAAAGTCCCTAAGAAATTACAGATGTTTTAACGATCTTAGCGTTGGGAAGAGGTCTCTCAGGTGTTCACGCACGATCGGCGGTTGTCGAGCGATGCACGTGCTAGCCGGAAGCGGAAACGCGCTGTGGGAACGCGTGGAAAAGCCACAAGTGACTCGATGAGATGCGACCTTTCTCTCTCTTTCTCACACACGTTCTCTCAACTGGACTCTAATAACGTGAATATAAATGCGGGATGTGTTTATATACGTCTGGAGTGACGAGGGGCTTAAAGGAGACATCAGGTGACACTTCTGAATATATGGCACGTTTTGAGAGGAGCGTGAACGATTTTTTTCGTACGGTGCTGCTGCTTTTTGTTACTTTTACACTTCTTATGGTATTAGTTTTGTCTCAACGCAGTCCTTATGTAAACACAATTCTGTTCTTCACACTTAATTCTCGACTACATTACACATCCTTCGATCGCCTTCGAAAAATTGACTTGAATTGTAGATAGACAGCTTTAATCTGGATGCCTCGAAATAAAAACATTTCCATTCACTGTAGAATGTTGTTAGGAATAATATGAAATGTCGAATAGTAAAATTCATCGAGCGATTTGTTAGAAATCGAGCACAGTGTTGATGCAAACATTTATCATTTCCGTTCTCAATTGATGGACTTTTAATGTTATTCATCAGTTGGCTGAAACCCAAACATTAAGGCACACAGAAAATTTGTATAGTCCAACTGTCTCAGCCCCCTTAATAAATAGTCTGTTTCAAAGAAATGCAATTTTGGTACATTATTAAATAAACGTTTTCAATGATACTCTCCCGAATCCAGGTGAATCTTATTGGCATTGCATGCACAGTTTTTTTTTCGAGAGTCCTCATCTCGAAACGAAATCGTACCACAGATCTTTGTTCTCGTTTCGCGAAAGTGTATAATACATACTCCGTGTGTTATAAGTACGATTGCTACGTATCGGCTTCACGCTTCGACGCACAAACGATGGGATAATAACTGATATCGTGATCTGACCCAGAGCAGAGCAAAGGTACAAAATGAGAGTCGTCGTGGCGAGGCGCACGAGACGAGCATGCGAAAAGGGAGGTGCCCCTCGGGTGTTGCACAAACTATACATATATTGTCTTTCTCTCTTATACAATATTCGACACGAAGTATAATCCTCGACGAATGTGGAACACTTTTTTCGTCGGGGCGGCAACTTCGATCTTAGCGGGACAGAGAGACCCTCGTATCATCCACTTGAACGCTTAACGGTGAAATCTTGCGGGAAGAGTTACACCAACGTAGTGAACTCGAGGCGGACATGTATAATAATGCTCTGCCTCTTGGTGCGTATATATACACTGCTGGTTACATTATCCTTCGGGGCGGCCCAGACTCGTTATTCGTGTCACTCCACTTCGTTTTTCATCCGTGTGCACTCTCCCGCGAGCCGCGTACTCTCTGCGTGTATACATTTCCGAACCGCGTGCATTGGCACATTATATACCATTTCAGAGTGAGTTTAAATCAACGAAGCAGCAATAAGCTTGTGTGGCTGCTGAACCAAATCACTCGCTGTATGAATCAATATAACTCCACGCCTTATATAGTTCTCCCAGTTTGCTACTGATGCTGCTCCAAAAACTTTTGGATAATACCATTAAAGGGGGATACTGGGAAATAAAGTTTTATTACAATTCGATAATAAAGGGGAACCCTATGTTAGATGCAGTAAAAAAACCGGCGATTTTTATCAGAATTTTTATTTGAGAGAACTATATATACCAACGATTTATTTAAAATTTCGTGGGCATTTTAATACATGTTTGAACGAAAAAACTAAAAATGTATGTTTATATAACTTAAGCATTTTCGTCGGATATAAAAAAGTTAAATAAACCGAAACTTATAAGAAATACATTGGAAATTAAAGCAAGAGTGCAAAGTGGAACTTTACTTATCGCTTCTTCATTATTTCTTAATTATTTTAAAGCTAACACTCTGAAACCAAAAAACCATTTTTGTAATTTTTAAGCATTATTCTTGGATAGTCTCAGGAAATCATAATTTAAATGTATTTATATTTTCATGTGTTTTCCAAATAACCTAAAAAGATGCACGAACGCTTTCATGTTTTTTCTAAAAAAAAATAAGAAAAATCTGTTTTTTTTTACTCTTAAGTTGCGAGCAGTTTGGCCGAGAGTTTTGAACGACAAGGTTTATCGATACTGATAGCGTTCACGCACACCTCTCGTGGACTCCAGCAGGGATTTAGATCGAACTGAAGGGCCCCGAAAATAAAATGCCACTGTGCATCGTTCCTGCCTATCTCTCTTTATTGCTTCAGAAGCCAAAAATGAACAGAGAGTGGCACTTAAATCTATACAGGTGTCTGTGTGCACCTTACTCTCCACTCGCACCTGATGTTTTCAATGAAATTGCCGGGCTTACTATAATTTTTGTAATATCAAAGCCCAGTGGAGACGGCACCAACCAGTCAGCATCACAGAAAAAAAAATGAATCGTGCTGCGTTAGCACAAAAAGAAACAGGAGCAGTAGAGTCCTATCTGTGGATTGCATGATCCGAAGCTGTTAACTTTGGCGTATTCATAAATATTTGATGATCGTCTCTTTTGGTTTCACGTTTCGTTTGGCGCCTTCAGTGCGCGGTTCATCGACGTACACTTTGCAACGAACGAGTTGCACTTGGGCTGAATCTGCGATGCTTCTCTCGTGCGGGAGATCGATTTTATCGCTCTACAGACGTCGTTACTCCTCGCCAATCATTAGGACGTCGATTTAATCAAGAGGGACACGCGCGATGCAAACCCTGTTCCTGAAGGAAGAACTCGTTTTATCGATAGCTTCACTCTAATTCTTCCGACAGTATGAATATGCTTCGTTATTGTCCTTAACTCAGCGTCAGATCGAATTGAAAATCACTTTTTTTTTTTAAAGCGAGACTTAATATTTTAACCGTTGATGTTTAATTTTTTTATTCTCGGCAAGAATTCTAAAAAAATTATGAGGTCTGTATATTGCACAAGATTTCACAAGCGATCTTAAGTAAGATAAGTCCATATCGATGCAGAGAATGCCGACTGTGGTATCATGACAGAAAAACTGCATTTGCTGGATTGAGTGGTTGATTCACAGTGCTTTATACTGCCAGGGGCTGTAAATGAGTGATTATACCTTTTTATGGCTTATGCAGACAACCAAAACTGGTATGAAAAGAGTCTTCTCGGATACCATTTTAAGAGAAGCCGTATGACACCACTCGCTGTATATCTCGCGATACGTGGGCGCTGTATCTGATTTCCATTTCCGGAACACGTATATGAGTATTTTTGTTCCGTTAATGAAAAAAGGTTTTGTCCACAAATGTGTAAACATTTTATTTATTTATTTATTTAAAAAAAATGTTAAGTTCCACGTTTTACAAAGAAAAAAATACAAAATAATTTTGTTAAAAAATTTTATAATACAAATGATTGTTTGTTAATAAAACAAAAGTACGAAGGGTAAGCTGTGATCGTCAATATCTCTTCTTTACGATCGTAAACGGGTCTATGGTAGTCTGAGGAAGCTCGGTGCGATAAATCAGATACGAAATTCGTGATTGTTGGTGGTGAAGAGGATTCAGCTGCAAGAGAGCACGTTTCCTCGCAGTTAAAACGAACGAAATATATTTTTATGTATTTTATTCATTGTGCTAAAGAAAATGCTGCAATTGAGCGTAGCAAGATGCTTCTGAATTTTTCCATTGTTCAATAATTGATGAGAAAATATATGTTCTTTTCAAATTTTAAACTTGAGTTCAAGTTTGTGATTATATAATTGTCAAAAGTGCTTATGTTCCCATTTGATTTCAAACTTGACAATACAATTAAGTTCAAATAAAGAACAACACAATTAAAGATATTTTCATGTTGATTAAAAGTGGACAAGCTTCACGATCCATTTAAAGCTAAGTAGACTTCATAGTTGGTCTAAATTAGGAGTCATTTCGTTATTCAGTTTCAAGTTGAACCGACTTCCAAGTTAATTTAAAGTTAGAGGCACTCCAAACATTCATCCTCTAATACAATATTTTGAGAATATAAATCCAGAGTCAAAGGCTAAGTTGCGATCGTCAATATCTTTTTTTAAGATCGTAAACGCGTTTATGGTAGTTTCAGGATGCTCGGTGTGGTAAATCAGATGTGAAATTCGTAATTCTTGGTGGTAGAGGATTTAGCTGCGAGGGAGCACGTTTGCGCGCGGTTAAAACGAACGATGCATGTATATACCTCAGCATCATTTTAGAGCTGCTGCGGCGTATATTTCCTCACTGTAGGCGCATTGGCCGATCGCCTCTAGGGTGAATGAGATCGTGATGGATATGTGGCATGTTTCGGAACCGACGAGTGCGGGAGTCTCGCCGCTGCCGCCGCCGCAGCAACGTGGAGTAAGGGCTTTTCAGATCGCGGACGCGTGTTGCATTTGCGGTGAAACACGCGCTGCATGCTGCGGTGGTTTGTTGCGCGCACCTCGCCTACTCTCTCACTGATGCACTGGCGCGTTCGCGCGCGAACGGTCGTTAGGCCCCGACACGCGAACCCCCGAGAGTAGATAATCAGCCGTCGCTTATAATACGTTGGGGGCGTGCGAGTGTATAACGCATTGCCTGAAATATTTAACGAGAAGGTAATTTGGCGAGGTTCTCTCGCTGGAGCCAAAGAAAAAGAAGGAACCCAGACCTCCGAGTGCCAAGGTAGGTGCAAATGGTACACGGCGCTCCCACGAAAGGAATATTATCCCTTTTAAAAGCATCCAAGCGAACGCGCGCCAGTGCACGCAGTGAACGAGATTTTTTTCACTTGTCATGCATATGCAATTCACGGAACCATTGAACATTTTTTTGTAGTTTTAATTGCATTGACAATCAACGACAATTAATATTAATTATGCAACTGACTATCTTTATCGTTCATCGAATCGTAATTAAGGACACCGTCTTATTATTTATAGACTCATCTTAAGATTTAGAATTCAAGACTCAATTCAGATTTATAATTTAAGATGCAACTTAAGTTGGAAAATTTGCTCAGGTTTAAGTCACAACTTGAATTCCAATTAACGACTACAATTTCAACCCCGGTTACTAAAAAAATCCTATTACAAAAAAGCATGATAAAATATTAATTTTGGTGAAACTATTGATTTAAAAAAACTGACAATTATAAAAAGTATATCAAACATATTTTCTAGTCATACAGTGAACCAGGTTGCTGCGAAATAACGAGCAATATTTTCCAAGCAGCAATTTTGAAAATATTTGTGAAATTAATCAAAGATTTATTAATCAAAAAAAAAATACTTCCTCTTCGTAACTGGGTCTTTATACTCCGTGATGGGATTACATTATACATGGTGACAAAAACTTGAAATGATACCCAGGTGCCGACCATCTGCACTTAAACAGCAAATTCCGTAAGTCTCAAAGGTATTTCGATATGGTAATGCAAATAGCATACTGGATATCGAACAGAGGGCATATTCCACGTGACACACGCTCGGAGTTGAAAACGTCACATCCGCGCACGCTCGAGTGAGACACGCAGCATATAGGAAGTAATTCTGAATGGATAATTAGCGAGTAGACAATGATGCGGAACTTTAAACCGGAAAAGGCTGAGCTCGGCGTGATCCGGTCCCGAACAGCAGGAACTTCGTGACAGTACGTGTGACACGTCGCGTACGTCCTTTTCTCATATTGTAATTCAGCAAGCTCATTTCGTTAGGTATAATAGTGAATGAATAAAAGGAACAGCGGAGGCGTTGAGACTATTGAATTACTAATTGGGTATTGGACAGTTATGGTCGTGAAACATAATTTTTAACGTCTACGAAATATATTTCTTTGTGATTGCATGGATTACCTGTTTACACGACATTATTTTTCCATTCATTGAATAAAAGAACATGCAGATAAATCGTGGTCGATTAGTAAGAACAGATGTATAAGAACAATTATCGATCGTGACGAGTTCGATTATCGACTTCAATCTTCAGCCTTGGTTAATCTGCGAATTTCATTGCCATCACAGCACGTATATACAAAAGCCGCCTGTGAAGGTTTTAAATCAAAGCTGCCACTCGGGTTTCTTCATGGGCACAACGAACCACGAGATGATGTCCCCTCGTCGCCAAGCTCATGACGGCTTAATTGCATTGCGCCAAAGCGTCATTCGTGTTCCGTGTGTGAATTTGCTTTTGCACGCGGCAACGTAATTACTATGATCTTGAGACTTCACGGTGCTCCAGTTTTGCGGACGACAGGAGTTGGCCAGTTCTTTTGCACCGCTGATGGCGGGGACAGAATCGTGACCCATACGCGTCACGAGGGCGCGGCGCGCACGACAACGCTCAAGAAGACCGGCAATCTTCGTGTCAAAAACGAAGGGACTTTCACCGTGGACGATAAGCACGCGCGCGGCGTCCGTACACACACACACACACACACACACAGATATATATATATATATATATAACTAACAATTTATTGATTTCCATCTACTTATTGCGAAAATACATTACCTTAAAATTTTACGGTGATAGCCAGATAATTTTAGCAATATCGCTTGTGTAAATTTAACACTGTGAAAAGTGCTATTATTAGCAATGGTAAAGAGTCGACACCAATCGCCTTTATCACGCTGGATTTTTAATAGTGGATTATTCATTCATTCATAAAAATTAGAAACCAATATTTATTTATATCGAGAAATGAATTGTTCTCGTTCTGTATACTATACAGAATCCCATTGATATTATTTTATACATGAACGAATACTATGTTTAAGACTTCAGAACGTCCGGCATAGAAGGTTTCATAGTATCGTCAAAGAATCCAGCCATGGTTGTTCCTCTTTGACGCGGCACGAAGCACACACTAATATAAAACATTAAGCTCTCGTTCACATGTGAGCGTGACTCGCAGACTCTGTTTATGGTCCATTCGTCGAATACCTAATGCAGATGCAGATGCAGCACGCTCGGTGATGCTGCAGCATCGTCGTTGTGTGCTTGCTCGCGCAATCCGTAATCCTTCCCGGACACTCGTAATGGATGAAAACGTGAATTCAATTGCCTTCTGAATTGCGAGCGGGACGTTGTTAAAGTCTCGCTGCTCGGGGCACGTGAACTACATGCGCAGTGTGCAAGAGACATCGAAGTGAGAGTCTTGATGCGCACGTGAAAGGAAGCTTAAGGTGCATCCGTGCAATAAACGCGGTGAGTTCTATCTTCAGAGAACTTGAAGGACAAAGACAGACGTCAGAGGTGGAGAAATAAGAAGCTAAGAAGAAGAACGGAGAAATCCTTGGTCCTTTGATGCGTTCTTGCAAGCTGCACAAACGATAATACGAGGAAGAAAACGACGTCAACGTGCCTCGTCAACACTCGCCGACTGTCGTACGTGTGGCCTCGTCAAGATAACACTTTAAAGTACTAAACTCCCCGGGTAACTTGCTTTCTACGGTGAACTAAAGTAGATACCTAGCGCAGAGAATGAAAAGGAAAATTGTAGAGACGAGGAAATGTCTGAGCCTCCAAGTTGTCTGAAAGGTAACTCTATGCAGAACTCGTCGCGGTAGAACAAGAAACCTGAGCTTGCGAGATAGAAGCATGCAATTCGGAAACTTCAAGAACTCGCGGGTACGCTCTATAGTTGAAAGACAGAAGTTTCTGTCGATGCTTTCCGTCTGGCATATATAGTCCCGACTTTGAAGACTATTAAGCGTCGAGAATCGTAAGCGAGCCGACTCGTCGTCGTTGTTCTTCGTCGTCGAATGCACAGTTTGTACGACGATGGAACGAGCAGGTAGTTTGAGAAACTTAACGTCACTCACAGCGAAGACTCTTCACTATACCGCGGTCACGTAAAATGATCTGCAGTATAAATGTACGTTATACTATGTGCTCTGGGAGGAGATAGTGGATCTTGACTGGCTCATCGCCTCTTGTCTTTGCGTTTTAGTGGATATACGTGAGTGCACTTGGTTCGCGAAGTAAACGAGGATAAACGGGAGACGACGTGCCCTTAATGACGCAAGTCAGCGCAGCGTACACGTCGTCATTCCTCTCCCTAGTTCCTCTTTTTTTTTCTTTTAAATACGATCTCGCGGCTCGCGACTACCAGCAGCAGGCATCATCATCTTGGCGAGATCTCTCTTCACTCTTGTCCTAATCCGGCAGCTGACAGTCGTTTGCGCCGAGTCTGAATGAGGAAGATTTTAAACTGATTGGACGAAGAACGACAACCAAGAGCAACGCATATACAGACGTAGGAGAGGTAGAGACAAAATGAGTATCGTATATGTCCATGAGCTCCCACGTTGCGAACCCTTGCCATAACTATAATTTCGCAATGTCATTGCGAATGGTAAAAGAAGAATGATGTGACGTGCTACCTCCGATTGTGCTTCTCACCAGCATCAGACCTGTATAGGGAATGATGCCTTAGCGGGTCTCTCGATAATGGAACGGTAACGAGGACCTTGCTGCGCGTTGACTAGTCTATTGGAATCGACCTGAGGTGATTTCTACGCAATTTAAAGGCGACTCGGGGCTTAGAATAACCTTTGAGATAGTGTCTCATGACGTTGGGCAGCTACCAGACAGATGGTCCTCGTCATATCTGAATTTTGCATATGGAAAATAAAATAACGTACTGTCTGGTTCGATATACTTGGTGTAACGACACGAAGGCACGAACTTTAGTGAATTGACACCGGGAGTTCTCGCCCTGTCTGAGAGACACGCCATCCCGCCCATCACGAGATAAGAAAGACGTCTCCCTTGCTGATGGAATCCGAGAGAAGGGTCTCTCAATGTGCGAGAAAAATAATATTAAAAAAATATATTTGTGTACTCTAAAGTGAGAAATTTCGAAAAACAGAACAATAGGTTTTATTCTGTTAGAGATAATGTTGACCAGACTATTTTTGGGATGCTGTTTAAGAGTGTCAAGTCGCAATTTCTCGAAGAACCAGTTTGAGAACCTCTCACGTGTCTCCTTACTATCGCGGCTCCGAGGCGCCGAAGAGATGTCGCCGACCCAGAGCTGTCTTCTTGTCTTTCAGCCACTCCCACTTTTGGCTACCGAGTTACCACTCTGCTGTCAAAGTCCGCAAGCGAGCGACTCCTCCTGCTGTTGCTACTGCAGCAGCAGCAGCATCTCTTCACATTCTTCATTCAGCTCCAAAACTGCATTTTTATTTGACGTTGATTTATCTCGAAAGTGAAATGAAAAGTTAAGATGGCCGAATAAATGCTGAAAAAAAGAACATGCATTGTCACTGCAGTGAATGCAGAGTTTTTGTTAAATTTTCAGAAAGTCGAAGTGGAATCAAGAGGATAACGAACAGCATAATATTCAATGGTTCTTCGAAACAAAAAGAGAGTTTCGTGGGGGGTCGATTTTCATTTCCTTTAGGGTGCGCCAAACGATCGGGTGACAAGGGAGGCAGACGGAAAAGAAAAGAAGATATAGATTCTTGCGCCTCTTGGTTGAGCCAGCAATGGAATTCGAAGGCCTTCTCAAGGTGCCTCATTTGAATAAGACAAATGAAGACATCGAGCAGACACTCGAACGTCGAGAGATCTGAGTACTGCTGCAAGCCGATGGGATTCAAAGAGGATAAGAAGACATCGGCGAGTGCATGTTGTGCCAACGATTTCGCCTACGCAACCCCCCCGTGACGTTGAACTGCGAACCGATTGATTACAATCGTTACGTAGACAATGGCCTACACGGGCTTACCCTAACGACCAGCCTAACTCTAAAATAATCGAGGATTATCCGGATAGTAGGGGACGAGCGTTCCATCGACTAACAAGCTGTTTGGAGCTCTTCACTTTCATGTACCAACGTGAAAATTGATCCCTTCGCGAAGCATCAACAGCAGCTCCACGCATTGTAGAAAATTTTTCAGTGACGATGCTCCTGGCTGCCTCCGAACTAGCGGACTTCATTTTATAAGGTAGGCAAATTGCTACTTTATTATGCAAATCGTCGTATGCAAATATTAAATTGAAAAACAGCAAAGACCCGCGAGGGGATCTTATAGGCTGGCGGTCCGACGCCCGCCTGGGAATAAGACCATGACCTCACTCGAGGGACTTTTATCCAGCTCTCCCTTTCACGGTGAATATAACTAACGACTCCGCGGGGAAAGCTGTATTCCTATTAGCTGAAAAAGGCAAGAGAAAAATAAGGTATATATTCGATCACGTATACGTTTATTGATCGATCGAATAATACATGAGGAAAATACCCTAAGAGAAACGGCATATTATTTCATCACGATCGGGCAATAGCTTAAATCGTAGAAATATGGTACAGTCGTGGGGGGAACTTGAACAGATAGCCAAGCGGTAACCAGACCCAGGTGCACCTTTTGAATATTGTATTCAAAAACTTGTCGAGCTTGCACAGGTGTTTCTATTCACGTGCTAACACCTTCGTTTCGACTCACTCTCCGGTTTTCTGAATCGTCGCCCAAGTTGAATACCATTCTTGAAGTGACTGGTCCACACTACCGTGACATCGAAAGCTACAGAGCTACTTACATATTCCTCTCGACGGAACTTAATGCTTCGTTCTTGATACATGCTTGAAAACTTTAAAATAAAGATAAAATAAATTGCCGTCGCAATTTTAAGAACGTTTTTACGTCGAACCATAAACCTGAATATTCCGAAGTAAGCGCTTATGCCAGGCTAAAGCAAACGATCAATAGTTCGAACTCGCAAGCAAAAAAGTCGTACTAGTTTTTGAGTTGTTACGAATTTCGTTTTTGGATTTAACTACTCCGCGATTCTAGCATTACTTTTTTTATAACAACCCCCACAACATATATTTTTCGCCACCTGCTGGAAGCTGCGCGAAGCGAGAGATGTATTGAACAGCCCCGATGCGCAGAGCGGGATGCGCTTGCCAGCCCCCGAGTATTCCAGACCTCGAGCTCTCGCGGAACCGCAGTCTGCACAAAAACCTTAGTCCGCCCAGAAAGCAATAAGGGAGTCGAATTAATCGCCGTCGCGTCGCGGCGTGAAAGGACTTGTGCCGGGTGCATCAACGAGCTCCGGTAAACGATGAAGTTCTGAATAAACCTCTCGATAAAACTCATTCGTTGTTAGCGATATTTTCGATGGAATTTCGTAAATCAGATTTAATACGACGAATGGAAGTATCTGCTGGTAGTTCAAAGCTTTACGCGGTTTGATTCGAACGCGCTAACGGGCCATGTGAGCTTCCTGCAAACTCGCGCCACAAAAAATAAACAGTAACAAATAACGTGTCAATTTAACTCGCATAAAAACGCAAAAGTCAAAATAAACCATTTTTATCATGAGACCGAGTGCTATAGTTTTGTTGTTAGTCGCTGTTTTGTTTTCATTAGTGCTATCGTCGGAGGCAAAACTTCAGCAACAGGCAGCGGTTGCTGAGGAGAGCGACGATGATGATGACGATGATGACTGGGACGATGATGACGATAGCGACGATACGTACGGCAAACCCGAAGTCGATGACGACGGTAGGATCTACAAAAATCCGCGAAATTCACCTTCGGCAATGTGTCCTCGTGACGAAGAACAAGCGCGACTTTTGAGCCAAAAGTGTTTGAGAAAGTGCTCCACCGACGAGGATTGCAAGAGCAAGAAAAAGAAATGCCGATGCGACGGAGCGTGCGGAATGTCGTGCATAAAACCCGAACGAGAATGTCCAGAGCTCAACGAGATTCCGTTCGGTAAAATGACTGTGACGGGAAGATTGTTTGGAGATCGTGCTCATTACGTTTGCGATCCAAATTACTTTACTGTCGGACTCGCCGAGAGAAGTTGCCGAGCCGACGGACACTGGACTGGCAGCACGCCGTCGTGCAAACAGGAACAATCTTCCTTTTGCTCTGATCCACCGAAAATCAAGAATGCCAAACACGACGCACCGATCGAACAAACAACCTTCGACATCGAGACGACTGTCCAGTATTTCTGTGATCATGGTTATGAAGCCACGGGAATTCCCAAGGCTAAATGCCTGATGATGCATAAGACCGCAAGTTGGTTCGGGCCGGACATCACATGCGAGCCACGAAGCTGCGGATCGCCTATGGACATTCCTAACGGATGGCATGCCGGTGAATGCTACACCTACGACTGTCGAGTATCTTATCTCTGCATTGACGGATATGAGATTCTCGGTAAAACGGAGAAGATTTGCCTGGCCGACGGAACTTGGTCACCCAAAGAACTTCCTCAATGTGTACAGGTAGGAATTATTCAGAAATAGTTTGTAAATAATTAAAGATAGTTAAACCGTGAATTACTCTTCGGTTTTAGTTACATAAAATTTATGTTGTTAAGGTGACCTCGGTTCAATGTCCCCAACCGGAACATCCAAATTACGGAAAAGCTCTGTTTACCTCGACCGCGTACAACGCTATAGTATCGTACGAATGCAAATACGGATACAACGTTGTGGGTCAGGCAACTCGTAAATGCAGTGCGGATCGTCGATGGTCGGGTCAGGCGCCTGTATGCAAGGAAATTAACTGCGGCTCGCCGGGAATTCTCTACAACGGTTGGATTGAGAACATCGAGTCAGGTGAATAAAAGTCATCAGCTTTAATATCGAACTTCGCTTCCGGAACGATAACTGCACCCGGTAGTTTTTATGTTGTTATTGGTATTCTACTTTGTGTCGTATATCTTCAAACGAAAAGTTCACCTCGACAGATCATTCTCCTCTGTAGTAGCATATACCAAAAATAGTTTCTAGCTTTGTGTGGTGATATTTTTTGCCCTCCCAATAAAAAATGTTCGGATTTTTTTCTATTCACATAAAAGCTTCGAGCTAGTCCCCTGTTTTCGCTAAAATAATTTTTATGTTCTGTCAAAGGGACTGGCCTGGGCGCGAGTTTGATCTTCCGCTGCAACGAGCACATGAAACTTGAGGGAAATACATCGTCCGTGTGTCAGATAGACGGCAAGTGGCGTTACCCCCTGCCGCATTGTTTGGCACCCTGCGTTGTGCCGCAGATTGAAAAAGGTCACATAACCGTGGCGAGTCACGAGCGAGATCACATAAACAACGTGACGGTTGTCGAGCACGGTGAACAGCTTCTTGTGTCCTGTATCAAGAACTACGAATTCGCGGCAAACAACACTCCTGTAGTCTGCATCAACGGCACCTGGTCTGTAGTGCCGAGCTGTTCTCCTGCCAGGTGCAAACAGATGCCCAGAACTCCAAAGAACGGTATGGTGATAGCGCCAAAGACGGATCACGGCATGAGAGCGGTTTTCAAGTGCAAAGACGGATTTAGTCTTGTCGGTGGTGGACCCGACAATTCTTCCAGGCACGTCGAGTGTAGTTACGGCAATTGGATCGGCGATATTCCTCATTGCGTCGAAGTATACTGTTCTTTTCCCGGTTATCTTGAGAACGGTAAAGTTCTTCTTGTCGGAAACATGGGCGTCTATGATTATCGTCCTTACGTGAAAAAGGTCCCGAACAACAAGCAGATAATGTACGACTGTGACAAGGGTTACGTGCTCAGTGAAGGACCACCCGGTGCCACCTGTATAGGTGGAAACTGGAGCCCACGAGAACTTCCAGCCTGTCTCCCAGGTCAGCATCCTCGACTCCGGTGGAGTAGACGACGCCGTTCAATCGATTTGGAACAGGAAAAGACTAACAACTCAACCACGGGTTACAGGAAATTTATCGAATTCTTCAGAAGAATTGGTAAGAAACTATTGCATCTGGAGCTCAATAAATCACACACAGGTGCAAAGCGAAATTCAAGAGTAGAAGGACAGGCCAGTAATCAGCATAGTAACTCCAGTGAAGAATCTGCAGATCCGGAATCTGAAAAAATGCACAACACAATTGATAGAAAAATTGACGAGGTAGTATCAAAGACTGCAATGAACAATTCGATTGACATATTGTTTACACGGAAAAAACACAACGGTCACAAAAACAAGTCGCGCTCAAAAGACGAGAGGATGATCGATTTTTTGCGAGTCGTTTATCGAAAGCTTCGACGAATCGACTCGCGAAGAAACAACAATAGCACAAACACCAGTATGCACGATCTTTTGAACCTCATGAGCAAGAATTTCTTCCACGTGGATCTCGCTGAAGCACGGAAAAATAATTCGAGTCGCAATCACGACGGCTTCGAAGTGAGAAATCAGCGAGAGTTCTCGAAGCTTAAACGAGAATTCGAGAGGATTATGAAGTTTTACAACAAATCACTGCGCTGGAGTGCGAAGCAGAATCGCAAGGAGTCGAAAAAGAGAAAGACCGAGGGACACGGTGAAAAGAAGAGAATAACGAAGGACAAGAAAAAAAAGAGAAACAAGTCCAAGAGTTACTACAAGGGTTTCTACGAGTTTATCAATGGCTATGTCAATGAAAAACTCTCAATACTGGAGACCCAGAACGGCACTGATGAATTAATTCGAAAGATGAATATCGACAAGTTCACTGTGAGAAACGGCACAACGTTCACCGTCGGTGAGATATACGCGTTCTTCAAACATATCATAGAGAATAAATTGAACACTGCGGAAGAGGTGGTCGAAGGTGCGACGACCACAGGCAGCACCATCGAGACTAAACTGATCTCTGAAGCGAATGATAATCAAACGTCAAGTACAACGGCAACTGTCACGATCATGCCAACCAGCTCTGAGTCCGTGCTCGGTAACGAGATCCCAACGATTGAGAGCAATGGACAACAAAGCGAGGTGAAGAAACATCGTACTAAGAGAATAAGGAACGCAGTCGAGGAAACGACCGCCACGTATCAGAACAGGAAATTGCTCTCGGTACATTCACCGCTTAGCAACGTACGTCCCAAGTCAACGGTAGCTCAGACCTATCAAGCCATGAGCCCCGAGGCACTCGCTAAATCGAAGCAATTCACTCTCAACGGACTGGAGGCGCAGCAACAGAGCCGCTCAAAGAGGTTCCTGCCCCCGTCCGAGCTAGATAATCAAATAATCCTTAAGAATCTCTATCTGAACGCGTACGAGGACGAGTACAGGGCGAACGTGAGGCGTTCAATATCGCAAAACAGTCGTGCCAATTGGACTGCCCTTAGAAGGCGCAAGGGCAATCTTGATCATTACGAAATTAAGTAATGTATTATTATTAATAATGTATTTGTGATATTACAATGATGATGATGATGAGAATAGGAGAACATAAACAAAAACAAGAATAACAACTACTACAATTGAACACACAAAAACAAACTCTAACAAATTTATTAAGCCATTTACCAATTACCAAACGATTTTAGGTGAGTATACACAACATTATATTATACAATAGTTGATGGTGTTAATCCTTTCACCTTGAATCCATAATTTATTGTAACGTGTATTACGCTTTTTGAAGAAATAAAAAATCTTTTTCATGCCAATCACATAATAATGTAGACAATGAACTCTGTTATTGTTGCATTTTAATACGACGATCAATCCGTGATCCTATCAGCGCGGCGCTTTAAATATCGGTGGCGGTACACACGTCTCGCCGACACTTATCGCGCATGACGTGTATCGATCGTATCGGCACGCCACATTTACCTCCACAGGCCCACGAAGTTCACGTTTCATTAAACAGAGACACGCGGCGAGTATATGATCAGCTCTCACTTTCCTGGCACCCTCGTCAGTGTGTATCCGCAAACGACATTACATTATCCTCCGTACTGCGCCCATTTAATAACACCTTTGGTAATTGAGTTCCGAAAATAGCTATACAGAGGCGATCAGCAAGCATTCGCAGAGAACATGAGAAACCACAGAGAGAGAGAATGAGACAGGAGGTGTGCCAGGAAATGCGTATCGCGTACCACGCATTCGTGGTGGCCGTCGAACGCCTGTCAAATATCCGTGGTATCATTAATTACGTACCAATTATAAATCGTAAGTGGGCATGGTTGTTCCGCTCGCCTCTTGATTTCATCTCTTTTCTGTTGGTGTTGTTACAACTG
Source organism: Perithous albicinctus (assembly GCA_964016905.1). Classification (NCBI taxonomy): domain Eukaryota; kingdom Metazoa; phylum Arthropoda; class Insecta; order Hymenoptera; family Ichneumonidae; genus Perithous; species Perithous albicinctus. The sequence goes on along the minus strand of OZ024691.1, from coordinate 24,063,970 downwards.
TGCCTCGTTAACAGACTGGAAGAAAAAACGACACCGTCACAGTCGATCGATGCTCATGTGTGAATCAACCCACGAAACCTTTCGCTGGCAAACATGAGCTTTCGCGTGCAGATAAGTCACTGCCATTTACATGCAAGAACGCCAGATCGTTGAAGATATATAATGACAGCACGATTCTTGAATTCAGAGGCTTCTAATTATTTAATTGCATTAATTTAATGATCGTATGAAAATAAATGAATGCGGCGAGGGAGACTTCCGATTTTCCGAAGAGGGATTTAAATAATTACAGGTATGTGGCAATTTTCTGATAATTCTTGCATCTGGAAAGGCTTTACACAAAATATTGCTTCAAATTTTGGTCATATGTACTGTATATTTATTCTATGCAGTATGAATTTTATTTTATATACTAATCATAAATACCAAAGATTTTTACATTTCGATATTAAACAATAACATTGAATTATCTAAATCAATAATGGTTTTTTCAACTCTCAACTGGCTTTATTTCAAATTGAGCTCATCGATTTATTGTTTGTTTTTATTAAATGGATTTCGAAATACAAAATCGTATAAATCTGCAATTTCCTACTGAAGCAAGGAATTCTGTTTAAATTTATTTTGTTCCTTTTAAAATACAAATATTTATAGTCATGATACTTTAATTAGAAACGTCAACAACTTCAATTTTCATTATTTGGCAGGCTTTTTATTGCTATACGATGTTTTTGACCATTTTTAGTATAATATTTTTTTTCCTGATACCACAGCTTCCGCTATCAAGCATCTATGAGAAAACAAAATGAAAAAAATGTAAGCAGATCATGAAATATGTTTCGAAATGTTTCGCGAGGAACTTATGAGAAATATTGTACGCATTGCTATATCATAACCGATACATCTCCTTTACAAATGTACACAGAAACACTAATTGTCCAATCTTTTATAGCACCTGAACCCTTTTCCTACAGGGCATAAGTATTAAGTACAGAGGAAAGAAAAAACACTCACGCATCTACGATCGCATATTTAAAGTTTAATAACGGCGGATTCTCTTTAAATTCTTGAAAATCCACTATACTTTCTACAATCTATATGAATGTGAGCGTAGGTACTGGATACTGTTAGAAAAACGTGCTGAATTCAATATAGTAAAGTGAACGCTGGATAGGCGGTTCTCGTGTAGTTGATAAAGCTTAATAGATATTCCAGGCGTTCTCTCTCGTTGGGAACGGGAATACCCTGGATACCTGTGCGGACCATAGAAATTAATCGATGCACCCGGCTCGCACAGCTATACATATGTATTAGAGTACATACACAGAGATACCTTGGCAACGCGGGACTAAAGAGAAACAGAGTAAGAGAGAGACGGAGAGAGATCAACCAGTCGCGAATCCATTAGCGCGCTTGCGCTCCCGTGAAAGAAAAAGAACCGCATGCACGCAGCACGCACCCCGCCACTAATTTATTTAGCCGGGCGAGTTACCCAAGCGCACCCGTCAGAGGCCACGAATACGCGCGGTGTGCTAATCGCGCTAAGCAAGAAGTTGGCGATAAGTGGCCGGGTGCGAGTCGATGTTGCTCCTCAGCGCTGCGGTCCAGTTAGCGTTTCGTCATCAGCTACTGATAAACAAAGGAAATTCCCTGCAATACCCAATCGTCGCTTAGTACGCCTTCGCACGGTTCTCACTCTCTCTCAAGGATGATTTTCGATATAACGAGCAAAAACTAAAAATAGCATGAACGAAAGTTTCCGTGCAACAGACCGAAAATGAAGACAGATATATGAGGCATTCGCTGTCAACACTGAACACAGCTACTTTTTTACAGAGCCTCTCAGATACGTACGATCTTTGAATTTTATTCAAATTACAGATTTTTTTTCCCCGAACACGTAAGTATTATATTTATTTTTTCAAACATTTATATTTTGCAAGAGAAAAATAGCATAAGAAAAAATATTGCCTACAAAAGTAGAAAAAAAGAATGTACCTTTAATTTCTTGCGATATTGTACCCTGCCAAAATATGAATAGTTCGAGATTAAAATGAAAACTCTGTAAAATTTGTAATTTCTGTGAAGTTTATAAGGATTTTTATAAAATTATGAATAGTGTAAACGTAAAATACAGCCCCACTAAAATCTGTCTAATTAGAAAAAAAACATATGAGAGTATCAGAAACAAAAATCTCACTCAATTGATAGGGAATGTCTCGTATAGCATTGACATGTAGTTAAAACTCTCAACTTAAGAAGCAAAGAGTTCGCAAAACTCTTCCCGTCTTCATCCTGTTTAACGAGCGAGTCGATCGTGTTCGCTTTGAGAGGTGTCGAGACGATTCATGAAGGAGATTAGTCTGCGATGTCCTAGAGGCGCGAGACAGGTGGTCCCAGGTGATGGCAAGGACACCGGATCACCTTCCGCTGAACAGTTTGTCTCGACGCGACGTGACGCGACCAACGACGATGCAGTCGTGAATCGTCGAAGCGAAGACTGAGACGACTATGAACGTGATGTATAGATCGGTGTCTCGGTGGCTATGGGCGCGAGAAGTACGTCTTTCACGAGTTGAGGGCAGAAGAACTGATGAATGAATATCGTGACGAGAGTGAGGCGAGCCCTCGAAGTGGCTTGGAGACTCTTTCTCTCTCTATCTCTCGGCAGAGAGTCGTGAGAAGGAGAGAAGGCTCGAAGACCTCTCCGATGATAATCTCATTGAGCCAAGAGAGCAAGGAGTTAAGCGGTGCGGGCTTCCTGCCAATTCACGAGCTAAGTGTCGTCGTGGCAATGCGCCGTGGCGACGATTCAATGCGGGGAACTCGAAAGAAAATTGCCTGTGCACACGCCCGGGTATATAGAGAGGCACTCGTCATTGAACGGGATATTTCACTCGGGATTTGCCTAGATACTACGAGCTCGATAGGCGTGCCTAAAGTACGTCGTGGCTTGCACCATTGTCCGCAGCACTTTTCATCTTTTTCTCACCTTTTCTCCTCAATGAACTTCGTCATCGCTTACTATACTATATATCCACCGAAAGCAAAAGGGTTCAACGGGCTTCTGGTCTTCTCCAATAGATTGGAAACATAAGCAAGGTGGCTGTGTGTATACGAACACTTCCAGTAGCCACAGTCCAGCATTTCCATGAAACCTAGTCTTTGAATCGAGTAGCCAGTAGTGACGATGAATGAAAGAGCCAGTGAATCGCCTCGGCACGTTGCACTTACTACGGTCTACGATATATAGTATACGATTTTCCGGAAGCTCAGTAAAGCCACTCGACTGTGACAGAATAATAGTTAAAAGTGTCTTCATCTCTCGAGGGACTCTTGGACTTCCTTCGAGATCGGCGTTCTAAGATATACTGTCAACTTGGGTGACCAGGTGATCATCTCTCAACTGCAACGCTTTAAAGGATATAGTTTTCATAGGCGGTTCTATACCTTCTTGGAGAGAATTCAGAAATTTATTGGATTTAAGTTCCTGTGGATAAATGATTTGGCAGTATTTGTGATTCTTGCAGAGATCAAATCTAATGAATAAACTTGGTTTTTTATATCTTTACTTTGATTTATTGACTTCTAGAGGATTGTTCAGCAGAAGACAGTTTTTGAGATGCTAAAGAAACATTTAAGGTGAAACGTAGTGGGTAAAACAAATTTGGTCGGTTAAAAACTGTTTTCTAGTTTTTTCAGAGATGATTGATATTTGGGGCAATAACTTTTCCGGGAAATCAAACATCTCTAAAAAAACTAGAAAACTGAAAAGTTGTTACCGATCGAGTTTCATAGAGTTCCTTAGATACCTTTAGGATTCAGAAAATAGATTTAAAAATGTCTAGTGACGTATTTGAATTCTTGTTTCCCATTGGATGCAATAAAATAAACGTGACGTTATTATTATAGCCAATGAAACACATCACTTGTTTCTCTATCATTGACAGCTCAGCATTTGAGTTTAATAATTGAGAATGATGATAATTTATTCAACATCAGTCACATTAGTTTATCGCTTGATACATACAACAAATAGGAATAATGTACTGACGATGACACCTCTAATTATCACACGTAAATGATTTACTTTGTAACGTGGTAATTGAATGAAAGCGTTACTTACGGATTCAATTGACACGGGTTTAGTTTATAGTGGGACAAATGAACAGGAAACCCAATAATTTAATTCGGAACGATATTCTTGCTTTGCGAAGCCAAATATATTTATACCTTGCTCATTCACACCTATGAATTAACCGGCTTCAAAAAGATCTCTTGTGCAGCGAAACTTCTAAATAACTTACAAAATTCCTACAGAGTACAAATTTAATAAAAAAAAAATTTGCTCCAGCATTCCACTCGGTACAGTGATTTTAATGCCTCCTTTTAACTGCCCGTTAGTTCACGATTAAAGCTCTTTACGAGCTGCAATAACCAGCCAAGGGTATTAACGATCAACGGTGCGCTGTGTTTAATGAAAATCTCTGTAGTAGCGTTTTCACGTGCGCTCAGCGGAAAAGAACGTTACACTGTGTACTCGGTCGCGTTATTGCACCGGCTAATTTGGCAGCTGTGGGTGACCTAAACCAGAGATTATGACACTTTAGTCGTAGAGTGCACTGAGGTTGGTCTCTTCAATATCAACGTTTGCAAAAGGTGCAAGAAGAAGGCGTCGAACCGAGAAGAAAAAGTGTGCACAGTGCGCAACCCGCTGGCTTCGTTTTTCTATCGTCATTTCGCCTTGGCGTCGTTGTCTACCCTGTGCGGACGCTATATACAGATGGGCGCGCAAGGATTTAGTGACGGCCCTCTAGGTGGTCCTTCTTCGGTCTTCCTTTCATTCTATCTTTCTTCAACGCTCTCTATATAGCTGTGGCCAAACGTCTACCAACTCTCGTCTCCACTTAGCCAGTTTCGCGCTTCGAGGCATCCCTTTTCCGCCGCTCTGTAATCAGCCGAGTGTTGTACCCATTAACACCGAACGTTGGAGCGTTTTTAACGCCACGAATTTCAATAACGTCGACGCGGGCTTGTGTTCCAACGGCTGCTGTTGCCGCGGTGCTGCTATATATATATATATATATATATATATATACACGCCTCTACCTCTTCTCCTGTTTTCTGCTATATGCTATGTTGCTGTTATATAGTGCATCTCGCACCCGTTGAGCAACCGGCGATAGTTAACGGGAGAGCGTAATGACCGTACAATGCCAAGAGAGACGTGGCAAAAGGGCGTATACCGAAAAGAGAGGCCTTGCTTTTGCTTTTGCCTGCGCACGGGGCGCACAACGTTTTATATTGGAATTCCGCATGAAAGCTCAAGCAACGAAGCCATTCACCGTCGCATCGCTTCCTACACAGTCGGCTCTTTCTCCCTCTCTCACACCCCCGCAAGTAGACTCTACAACCGAAATACTCGACGGTCCGTGAATTTTCGTGGAGCAAAAAATGTACACAATCTTCCGCCTTCAAGGCTCTTGCCGTCTATGTCGTTTTGGCCGCGAGACCCGAGGTTCAACGTACCGGGAAATTGCGCAGAGTTAGAGAAGATTCGAGATGCTTAAACGTGCTCGGGGGTCAGGTCAAAATTGTGAAAATTAAAGTTTTGAATTTCATACTGTGCCGCGCGGGAATAGTTTTCAGGCTACCGGCGTTATCTTGAGAAAATTAATTCAACGAATTTAACGCGGTGAATATAAACTTTTTGCCAGACAAGGAAAGAAGAACTACAACCTTTATGGTAGAATTTAATAAATGTCTGTAAATCAATGTTGTAAATCAACGTTCCGGAGTTAAATTAATAAGAATTTTGAGAGTTTCAATGGTAATCGCAGGAAATTATAAATTACTTTATAATTGCACTGAAATGTGATTTAAACTATCAGAATTAAGAAAAAAATGTGATTGAAACGATTATATAAGCTACAACTTTTGGCGTGATCTTTTTTTCATTAATTTTCTTAAAAAATTATGTGGCAATATCTAAAATGGTCTAAGTTTTGAAAGTCTGGAAAAATTCACAGAATTTACTGGCAAGTAGTACTCAAATCTAGCTAATTATAAGAAATATTCGCGAGTATAAAAAAAGTGGCTGATTTGACGGAGAATGTCTTATATATGGTGCTTAGCTCAGCGCCAAAGTAAAAGTAGTTGGAGTAACGACTAATTGCTCTTGAAAGGTGTGAGCAATAAACCTCGAAGCTGTTCACTCTCACGGCTTTCCGAAATGCTTCAAAGTTATTGAAGCCTTACGCAAAATATGGAGTATATAGAATTGCAGTCTTGTGGTTTCTTCTTTCGTAACTTTCTTTTCCTTTCGACTACAAACGTGCCCGTTGTATGTACTACCTCAGATTTACTGGATTGGCGGCGTCGAGGTTTAATACGAGGTATGGATGAGAATGAAGGTAATTTCGATAGATTCATTCGCTCTTACAATAAAATTGCGAATTAGACTTGTAAATTTCGATGGAACATGATAGGGAAGAATGTCGATCGCGTTTCCGATCTCCATTTCATTCATCGATTGAAAGGTGTACTTTTTATATATCGCTAGTACCTCGCAGTAGTAACTTGGTAATTGTCACTCGCACTGTTGCTACTCGATGCTGATGCTTCGTGATGCGACATGTCGCGTGACAGTCTGACAGTGGACCACTCAATTTCATCCAATTTATTTGCCCCTGTATAGAGATGGCCGTGGCCACTATTCGCAACTTTTTAAAAAGCTATTTGGACTGTAGGATAACTCGTAAAAAGTTAGTATAACATTTATAATTAAATCAGATATTAATTACATCGTGATTATTAACAGTACTCGTTAAATCTGAGTAAATCTCACTAATAAATTTCTCACTGAAATACGAAGTGTCTGCTTGGAAAAAAAATGCATCATAGTAAATCTTTCATAATTTTGAAATAAGATAATTTAATTCTAAGAAATAGTGTCATGATAAATAAAAAATTATATCAAACATAGTTGTAATTCAGACTCAAATTTTCTAACCTATTAAACGTATTGAAAACGAGTGGATACAATGATAAATGCTTCGATAGGACATATTAATCTAATAAATCAATGTTTTATGTGGAATTCGTGAAATGCCTAAAAATAACGCAATCATTTTGTCAAACCTGCGTTATTAAAAAAAAAAGAACATTTCGTGCTGGACCGATAAAATTTCTTGTGATGTCTATATGAAAATTGTCGTCTTGTCCATTTCTAACATACTGCATGAAATTCTTTTAAGGACTCCTTCTACGCGTGAACGCTTTTCGTATATTTATTAAATTTCGACACCTCACCACTTTCTTATTACAACAAAGAGACACACGCGTAACCGGATTCGTTAAAAAAGATGAAGTCGTGTTTCCGCCGGCATGCACGGTTAAATTGACTTCACGTGGTTATCTCGCTCTCTCGCACAGCTAATTATTTTGTCGAAGAGAGCTACTTATGTGTCCAAGCTTCAAGATTCTCTGACACACACAGTCGCGTAAGCACGCACTGTTCAGGCAATGGCACGAAAACGCGAAGATTTGCGAACGACGCGCGGCAGCAGCAGACGTGGCCTTACTTCGTGTTTATACGTACCCTGCACGAGTTAATCAAACCAGCGCGCCTTACGACAACGACGAGGGAGAAAGGATTGCGGCTTGCACTGTGTTATGTTTCGTCTCGCTGAGGCTTTAATTGCCGCATTTATTTTCAACTTCTGCTTTTCGTGCAACAGACGAAATCAACAGACCCGCGGTACTGACCATTCGTAAAATCTCATCTCTGGTAAATAATTTCTCGTTCGCATCTCGAAACACACTAATTGTAAGTACATACACATACGACTGTTATATTAAAGTCCATGATCATCATAACCAAAATGCATCATTACCTGACGCTTTGAAAAGAAATACTTGCAAATGTCTGACTGACAACTTAATTTTTCAACGTTAAAATATAGGTCGATACCATACTAGATTTATTTTTATGTACTAGAAGGGGCCCTATATAATTTTCAGGACATATTTATCTATACTTAGACAAAAGAGAAACAAACTGTAGTTTGAAGAAAATAACATTTAAATAAGTTAAGCATCTTTTCTATTGAGGGCATTTTAAAGAAAAAAAAATCAAAATCCCTTTGTTCTTAACGAGTTCACTTATTAAAAGTCCATCTATTTATTTAAAAATATGCAAATTTAACAAATGGCGGCAATTAGAAACCAAAAAAGCAATTTTGCCAAAAACATTTTACGTATAAATTATGCCATAAAAATAATTTAATAAATAATGTAACTCTAAATGGTAATAATATTGACTTCATAAAGATAACCGGTTAAATTGACAAATTTATACTGTGAATAAAAAAAAAATTCCACGAGAGCTTACTCCTTTTGGAATACATTCGGTTTATACCTAAAAATGTAGGTCAACATTTGCGTGCCTCGTTGATTTCCCTTCGGACCTCCGAGCTCCCGTAATCCTCTCGACCCATCATAATTTCGTATCTCAATCGAAGCCAATCCTCCTGGGGTGTGGAACAGAGCTGCCGATAAACTATACGTCGAGTGCAGTGCTCTAAATCGAGTATCATCTTGCCATGAATCATAGGATTTAAGGATGCATTAAGCTTCATCGAGGTACACACACACACACATGGTATATTCCGTTTCGATTCGTGACATATATATATATACATATACACAGGCTTGTTCCACTCATGGGGAATAATCGTCGCAGCATCCCACTGCCGGTGGTCCTCTTGTGTGTACGAGAACACGGCTTTGCTCTCGCTGCATCCGAGAACTACACTCGAATATCTGGCATGGGCAAGGTCCACCGCAGAACGATATATAGTTACTACTGTATATTGGGCATTGTAAACTGCTTTCCAATCCCTCGGACCCAGAAGCAAACTTATGCATCGCATTCGTTTTCTTATCCCTTAATACACCGACCAATTCTTCATCCCCCTTTCTATACCCTTCTTTACTTCTCTAAATATATTTAAAGGAGACCGGGAATAGTTGGACCACTTTTACTTTTCAATTATTTTGAAAAAAATTCTCTGTGTACATTGGATTAAAAATGAACAACGCCGTTTGGTGTGCTTCTATTTAAATTGTAGGCAGGGAACCAAGCTTTCGAATAAAAATATTTTTAACTGCACATGCTTAACGTTTCTTGAGAAATATTAACAATTTTATTACAATTAGAAAATTGTATTCTTCACAGCAAGAATTTGTCACAATTTTTTATGAGAATTTCAAGTTTTACAAATAATGGACAAAAGTAATTTGTTAAGCATTTTATATTTTTATTCTACAAAATATGTTTTGGTTATTTTAATCATCAAAATACGCGTGATTTCCATTTGAAAATATATACATTTTTGGAATTTTTATTGAAAAATATTTGTCACTACTTGAATCGACCCAATTAGCCCCGGTCACCCTAATATCCATTCCTTTTTCCTGGCAGCGCGCGAGCTCGTCGCAAGTTCTCTCTCCCTTTTTCTATAAAACTCGGTGGATCGCTTTTTATAACCGGCTTCGTGAGCGGCACACAGGTGGCACAAACGAAAGTAGTTCTACGAGATCGTGAAGGAGCCATGAAGAGTGGAGGGAGGACACACGGGCCTTCCCGCATTGTCAGACCACGAGAATTTCTCTCGTGCTATTGCTGTGCTATGGGGATTGTCCCGAAATTGCGCCCCCTTGAATAGCCCTTTTGACGTTGCGATGGCCAGGGCGTGGTACTCCGCCGCGGATCATGTAATCGAGCTTCCACGATCGTATACACGTGAAATAAAATCTCTGTGCTTTTTTTTCTACTGCCTGGTTTGTTAAAAAAAGGGTTGACAAACGACGGTTGACGGGCCTGCCGGCGTGACATCGCATTGTACCTCTCAACTATCCAGAAGTTTCTAACTATATAGTATGTATGAGTCTGATTTATTGTAAACCGGACTCGGGAAAACCTGACCTTAGAAAACACTTCAAGTTGATGGTAAAATCGTCGCCCGGAGGCTGTAAGGACGTCTCGCATCTATGTCAGCGTTGAACGAAACATTGGCTATAATTCATTTCTATAATCCTCTTAGAATAAAACTTATATTCTATATAGCGTCCTGTACTATAAATTGTGCTACAACGGGCATTAGGAGCGATACTGCTGAGTACTGTATTTTATTAGCGGCGTCTGCTGTGAAACATTACCGACGACAATTTCACAAAACTCTTAATTGTATAAATTAAATACGTTATTCTCATTTTGTTGTGAATATTTGTTTCAATTTATTTTCGTGCTCTAATTATTCTGAAATATTCTGAATTGCGTATTGGAGTCATACTATAACATTTCAAATTCTCTTTATGCAAAATATTGTATTCATTTTTTTTTTTCATTACCTTACTTTTAAGTTTATTTCCATTCATTTCCATTCATTCGTAATTTTAACAGAAAATGATCTATACAGAATAGTACCATGTATTTTACATACGAATGGAATTAAAAACTAACAAAACAATGTAAATCTATATTTTCTATTTTCAACCCAAAGTTCTATGAACACGACGAATTGCCGCTCAACCGCAGACACCAGAAACCGATAGAGAGACACGACGTATTTTGGTGTGCTTCGCCAGATCGAACCTCAATCTCTTTCCGAATGAATTGGCCGAGTGGAGGCGATCATTGAAGCGCGAGTATCGCGAATAACTTCGGCGGTGTCCGTCCATGATGGAATTCCGTTCACGTACCTATCGTTCCTACAAATCCGAACGAAATTCCATCAGAGAATCGACGACCACAGGAATTGTATAGGTATATACGGAGGACCAATTATGAATCGATAAGTAGCTACGTGTCTGGAATGACCCCTCATCTGGCAATTTAGTGGAGGATGAAAAGGAAAAAAAAGTAAGCAACATATAATACCGTGAGTATCTTGGACTCGTTTCCTCTCTCCAACGAAAATCCAATTACTGGACGGTATTCGTGGGAGTATCAGTAAGTACATTTATACTGGTACAACGCAGTGTATATTGCCGAGAGGATAGTCGGACGAAAACCTCCCTTGCAATTAAAGGATATAATGATGTCCCTGTTGAAGAGGCCATTGGTGATTGAGTAGACTATATCGTTTCTGTGAGGCGAACCTCAACCTGACCCAATCTCTGACTCTGGCACAGTGCCCTCGCCTGTCTTTTTCCCACCATACAGATGCGCGCGCGCGCGCTTCGCTCCATCGCATGACTATCCGTTTTCGCTGAGCGCGAGCTTGAAAGGGCGGCGTTGTTTTGGAAGCGACCACAGCCCTGGCGGCTCAACTGGCCGTCATCGCGCTTGATGCTCTTCATCAAGTGTACGCGGGGCGGATATAATGATGAGTCTTGTATTATATAGGAACTCCGGACTGTTGACTGTCTGTGGAATGAATGAACGGCCCTGTGATACTTTGTGCTCGAGTGCGAGATACCAACGGTTCGTGCATATGAGTCGATAAACGTCTCGCGGGTACTTGTAACTTATAATAGGTACTAGTTTTTAAAGATGATATTCTGTGAAGGAAATTGATATCCTCGTCAACGTCGAGTTGCCTGGAAAAAAAAATTTAATGTGGTGAGTCACATGGAAAACTATGTGTATAAAATGTGGTTGAAAATTAAACATCATCAAACTTTTTCTAGCGCAGTTCGTCGGTGCACTTTTTTTTTTCTATTTTCAACTTGTCGAGTTCAGGATGCATCGATGGTCCAAATTGGTATTTCAAAAAAAATTCCGAAGATTTTAATTTAATTCAATTTCACTGAAAATGAAAATGTTTTACTTCTTGTCTGTTTGCCAAGAGGTATCTTTAAAATAAATTTTCAAGATTTCATACATGTCATTACAACAAAATTTACATATTTTTCAAATGATACTCCATAATATCCCGCAGAATATTAACAAAAATACGATGAAAACTTATATATGTGTGTTTTACATCACGATAAAAAAAAAATCCAATTTCCTCGTAGACAGGTCTTTTGTGAGCTTGGACCATAAAAATATCCTTGAATCGGGTTAGCTCGAAGTGTTCATGGTGGCCCCATGAGGCGAGTGGTGTACGACGCACACAGCCAAGCCAACAGAGACGACAGCCACAAGGCTCCCATCATTATTCACTTTCGATAACAAGAAAGAAAACCAGAGGTTGAGTCTCCTGGCTCCCAGGTAGATTCAATAGGAATGAAAATACTGTGCAGCCAGTGCACAACGATATAAAAAAAAGCCGTTGCAGTTTCATCGAGAATGAGCTAAGCATATTTCACTATGATATACTCACGAGGCAGGATTATAAATAAGGCGCGGAAATCACGTGCTATCAAATGTTAGTACGGGTGTCGGTAAATTTTATTTCTCCCTCGTTTTGTCGAGTTAGCAAGACGAGTTTCTCTCTTGAGTTTAACATACATCTGTGGCAGAGATATCTGGCTCGTCGTTTTATCCCAAACTTACTAAAATTGTAATTCCCATAGCAGCGGGAGAGGTAGAAAATAATCGCTACTTGATGGCGACTTAAGGTGATTCTGAATGGTGCCTAACGACTTGGTGGCTGCATCACCTCTCCGAGGACCACGAGATCGAGAGTCTATATACGTGCGACCTGGTCGCACCAAATAATACGAAGTCATGCTGCGCCAAGAGCGTCGTATTCGTCGCGAGCGCTGCTCTCGCGCAGCTATGCACTCCAGAGCGCAGATAGTGTCCTCCCACACAGTCGTCACGTCGTTATATCGTTGTGCTCCTTAACCTTTTGTGCATCGTTCACCTAAGACTTGGCTGCGAATATAACGAGATGCACTCTGGCACTGCAGGAGGACTCTGACACGCATTAAAAGCCTTTTTAATAACCCAATACTGTGCATAACGCACAAAATTTCGCATAACTTTGATCGAAACTCCTGCAGTGAGTGAAAAAAAAAAGATAATTGTCTGTTGTGGATGTTTAAATTATATACTGTAGGTGATATTCTTGCAACGAGGATTTTCCTTGAGACACGACAAAGAACGGTGGTCTTTTAGAAACTTTTGGTGTGTCCCAGCAGGGCTTGCACAGCGATTGCCTCTGGAGGACAGCCCGCTGAGTCCTTGTGGTACATCCAATGGGCCCTGTTTTCACGTGGGCCACGCGGCGTTTTGTCGCACTGGTGGGGATGCAAGACGGGCACACTCTTTCGCTTATTTCTCTCCTTCTTGTTCTTCACCCTTGCCCTCACTCTCAAAAGGCCCACTTTAGCCTTAACCTTCCCTGGCCTTTAACCGAGGTGGGTCTCGAATGTCTGATTTATTTATTGTAGCGGTCGCACACAAACCCTCTATGCGCTTGATCGTCAAGATGGGCGGGTAGATCTATCGGAGATAACGGTTACATCGTCTTGTGGCAAGGGTGTATTTCCATTTATACTGTAGCATTATGGGATAGTGAAGTATGTTCAACTGTTGGAAAGTATAGGCGGGTCTGGTAACTTCTCGAGCTACTATAAACTTCTGACTATCAACATAGCGGCGCAAGTTTAAACTACCCGCTGGTAAGGAAAATACGACTGCTATTTCGAATTTGATGATTTTAAACTCGAACGTTTCATTTAAATTACTTCCTAACTGGAGAGTAGACTTTACTGGTGAGTAGAGAATACTGAATATTTGATTTTTTTTATAAATGCAATCAACTATTAGAACTAATTGTAAGTAACCATTTTGTAAATCATTGCATGCATTGCCGCCAGTCTGCTTTGTACGTATTAAAAAATTATATGTGTAGGAGGAAAAATTAATGAACATATCTATCAAAAACAAAAAAATTATAATAATTAAGATTTGACTGAAGATCGAGTTATATATGTAACGTTCTGGAACAATTAACTGCTATGATCAGCTAAAAAAAATTGATGACGTTTTGAACCTGTTTTCAAAAGAATAATTCGCGCGTTCGCTAAGCACTTCTGTCCATTTGCGATTCATGTGTAGTGGCATATACAAAAGGTACAAGGACGAAGATGTCGACGAGAGCCGTGGACCTCACGCGGTGAAAGAGTAACGGGCGACAGGATGGCGCGCGCGTGACGCTGCACATTGGGTATCGACTTCGTGGTCATTGTCCAGCATCGTGGACAACTACAACGACGACGATACTTGCCAGCAGCAACAGCAGCAAAAGCAGCAGCAGCAGCAGCAGTCTGGCGATGCGACGGAGAAATCCTCCAGGATATCGGACTGAACGTGGGGACCTCACGCCGTGATCGAGAGCTTGTCAGGCAGGCCTGCGAAGGCCAGAGCGTGACCGCACTCTCCAATGTCCTCTCGCTCGGACTCTCGAGTCCTCTCGAGACTTTGACTTCTGCGATGCTGCTGGTCTGCAACTCTGCGCTCTGTTGGGATGTACTTCTCCGGGTGGCCATCGAACAGTGCGCACGTCGTCTCTTGGTTTTGGTTATTTTAGGATCCAGGAACGTGACGTTCCTCTCGCGCCCATTGCATAGCGGTAACGAAGCTTTTTGAAACAACTTCACTATCGCCAAAAGGAACGGGCTGTCGAGAAGTTTGTTTTTATTTCGCTTATATCCTAAAGCAACCTTGTTGACCTGAACAACTGAAACGCAAAAATGTAATTTAACGTATAACTCCTGACTGTGGAAATAGAAATATTTGGAAAAATATCTCTTGAATAAACAATATACAGTCAGTCGAAATATTCAGTGATAGAAAAAAGCATGCAGCCATCTGTTGATTGAGAAATTATTATTAGTTCCGAAATGTCCGAAAATATTATAAGACAAAAATTATATTATCATATTTATTCCATGCTTAAATGCATTTAGAAAAAAAGTCTTTTCCCACCGAAAAAAATTCAATTGCTTAACATTTTTCTAAATGTAAACAAGTAGTTAGAAATACCATTTTTTAAAAATGCACTTTTTGTTAAAATATCTATATTAATATTCTATAAATAAATAAAAAATGAAACATGCGTATTTAAAGGAATGCATGTAAAAAACGTTCACTAGTTAAACCAATACATTTCGTAATATGGTATCGTATGCATAAATGATAAAATTACTGAAGTAAGAAAAACATGCTGCCAAAATTTACTAAAATATTCCGCATACTTTTATTAAAAACAACAAAGAATTGAATTGTATGTTTATTTTCAGCTGTATGAAAAACGCGGCAGAAAATAACGAAATAGCCGAGAAGATATGGGCGCGACTTTACAAACTCAGCGTCAAAAAGGACACATCTCGAGTATGCCCACCGGGCGAAGCTATAGCCTTGTAAAAATAATCCGATTTTTCACTATTTACGAAAGTTTGGTGACGCACACTATTGATACTGCCACGCACCGCAGCTTTTTCTGACGAAAGATCTCCAAGGATTTGTATGCTCACGTATACCTATAGCCCAGTGTCTATTTGCACTGATCAAAAAGTCAAGACTTCTTCCAAGCGCATCTGAAGTTTTCCCTTTTTTTTCTGTCCCCACAAGACACGTTAACCAAGCGAACGTCGCCCACGTTGCGGCTTTCTCGACGTCTTCGACCATTAGTGCCTCCAATATGCACTATATTATGTTTCCATGAAGGCGAAACATGACGTTCGTGCTTATTCATACACCGCAACGCACTGTTCACCGACAGTCATCCATCCAAACGAATGTACATATACACAGCAATAAAGGATGATGGGGAAGGGATGGGTAAATCTCTTTTCGAGCGGACAGCGTGATGTCTAGTTTACGCCTAGTTCAGCATTCGCAGCGTGTGCGGTTGAATCTCCGCAATTTACTTCCATTGAAGGTACAACAATGAGGTGGGGGTGGATGCTTTGACGGGCGCATCAGTATATAGCGGTGCGGAGAATGTGGATGGGAGACACGAGAGTCGTGCTGGTACAGTGTTTGCTGAATCGAGTTATTCCGCACATTCAGCAGAGCAAACACGCTAGCAGAGAACAGAGCATGAAGAGACAGAAACAGCCATGGGAAACATAACTTGGCGCTATGCCCGTGACTGCACCGGATCCCAAAGTCCCTGTGGTTCATAGGACACAATGTTCGCGAGTTACTCTGTGCTCGTGTTCCACTGTAGTAAACTCTATATCTATACCCCCAGTGGACGGAAGAGTCAATTGTAACAGCGGGAGAGAGATACAGAGATGAAACCTTGGTTGACCGATGGTGGTGCCTTCTGCAAAGCGTCGCAACAATGCTCACAGACTATATGACCCGTTCAAATGTTGGAACAACTTTTGAACAACTGCGTGAATCTAATTGTCTTGACGGAGACACGGACGCTCTTCTGGAAAATCTCTTTATCCTCCTGGCCACGTGATGTCTTTTTCTTGGGGTTCGTGTTGGCACGACAATGAAGTTAAGTTTCGAAAGAGCTGTCCAGCAGAGTGCGCGCGCTTTTAAAAGACGACTGTCTTCTCTTCTATTTGGTTTGGGGTAACGCGCGTGCCTCCGCGACGGGTCAGGAGCCACAATGTCGGCAAAACATTCCACGTTTGCAGGCCTACGAACGATTGTCCGGCAACAACATGCCTCGGTAAGACCACCCGGTATGCTTTTACTGTAGGCAAGAGCTTCTCACGTCTGTATACAGAGAGAAGGCTGATGTTAAGATGCAAGACCGAGAATAAGGGCATAACGTCGAGGTCTCTTGCGTCTAGGTGAAGGCGCCCCACTGTCGGACATTGCTTTCTTCTCTCATTTTCCAGATGACTTTTAGATGGCCGGCTCGTGAAAGAATGGTAACGAGACTGCGACTTCATAGAGTCACTCAATTCTCGGCGAAATGCGTTTTTGCACTTTAGCTTTTCCACAGATCTCTTTGTAACAGCTGAATATGGGAAAGTGACTCGGAGTTTACTTGTGTTGTTACTGTAATATTTAGACAGACGATGATTTATGATTTACAATTAATTGAAAATTATGGTAATTTTATTCGAGTTCAGCAGGGCAAGAAAGCATCAATAGGGCAGAAAAAAAAGAATATTGTTCGTTTTTAGTTTGCCCAAAGAAGAGGTTTACAAAATTGAATGTAAATTTGCTTTCCAATTAAATTACGATAGTATTGTCTCTCCAATAGAATCGCAAAGTAGGTATAAAAAAACTGACGTTTTTTTTTTATTAAACATACGACTAAAGTTGCAAACACCTGCATATTAAATCACCCTAACAACCAATCAGAAGACGCTTCTACATACTTTAGATCAAAGTTCTTGTAGTATACGAGTGCTGCTGTAATCCGTTAGAGACTCGTCATCATTTCAATGCACCTTACACTCCATTCTTACCACACTCCGTGCAACATCAATAGGATCCCGTCATATAGAAGAAGCATTCCTTCACGTATTACGTAGGCGGGAACGACAAGCTTCGCAAAGAAAAAAAAACGTTCCAACGATGATTGGCAAAGCAAGATGGAAAGTCGAAGCTATAAGAACAAGAAGAATAGAGAAGACATGCATGAGACCAAAAGGATAAAACTAGAAAATAGTAAAACTAGAAACATACTAAGTTACCGTCGTATCTATACGTAACCACGCATGTTGCATAGCGTATAGAGCAGTGCACCGCAAATGCACCAACCACCTGTCCCATCCTAGTCTAAGAATAGAGTGCGCAACGCGCTAGCAAGATGCTGTTGCGTTTTGCTCGAGCGCATGTACACACGGAGGTCATGCATATGTGCCTCTTCCCTGTTTTCCTTTTTTTTCTCTCTATTTCTCTATTATACCGCCTCGAGATTCCGCCTGCTGGTCTTCGCAACGGGCCATTACACGACGCCCTCTCACTTCATCTCGAAACGGTGAGCGTCTCTCGCGTATACGGATAATGAGAGAAAAAATCGGCGAATAATTGCCGCGACCTCGCTTCTGCACTCTCGCTGGGCGTTTGCGCGCGACGTGCCTTTAACAGACTACGCTGCTGCGGCTGCTAGCGCTCATTGTCGTTGACTGCGACTGATTGAAACCCGTGCTCTCGTCGGGAGACTCCTTCTCTCTGCAAAACCGCCTCGTATAGTATGCACCGTCTGCACCAACCGTACATACATACGTTCGCCACTATAGCGTGCGACGTCTGTGCATGCACGCACGAAGAGCTTGGCGCGAGGACGAAAGGCAGAAATGAGAGAAAGAGAAAGCGGGCATTCCCCTTTGATTTTACGAAGCGCCAGGCAAACGCACCGTTATAACTATATACACTCAATGATTCCAGGCACGTGTGTGTATATGGTTGCGTTGCGGTCGATCTCGTTATTGAAAAAAAAAATACCGCATCGAATTCGATTGCCTGTCTTTTGCCCTCACGACGTTAACAACGTTATACAATACCCATTGGTGGGTTGGCTAGTGGTAGTTGTATTATTCTTGCTGCAGCTGTGGTTGCACTGGATAATTGTTTCCTCATGTTTCTCGTTTCGTTTCGTATTTTTTTCTGTTCCTCTTATCCGGTATCGTATGTAGGTACAAATGAGGATTCGATCAATAACGAACTTCGTATCAATTGGAAGAATGCAAAATGATATGTCCAGGGCGTTTGCCTCGAATCTTTTCATCGTAAAGATCACCGTATACGTATATGAGGCATTCTCTGTCAATGTGGACACTTTTTTCTCACACCCTCAGATATTTGTTATAGTTTTCCAAATTTGGCTATTTGCGAGATATATTACTGCTGGATGAGAGCACTTTTTGTAACTGTTCTTTCTTAAAAAATCAATAGTGACGTTTTCGTGGACTATTTACGTAATGGAATTAAGATAAGATAAGGTAAGGCAAGGCAGGGATATACTATTTTAGTTTGTATTTGTCTTCTACCATTTTTCCCTTAAGATATAAAAAGTTTTGAAAAAAATGTATCTCCTAACATTTTGGGAAACAAGATTTGAAATAAATTACAAGAGGAATTCTCAAGTGGCGGTACAATCAGGCTAATTATGAAAAATATCTGAGAGAGTGAGATAAAAAATAATCTGAATTGGCAGAGAATGCCTCGTAGCTGTGACGAATCCAGTGGCCGTATGTTGTCCTCGTGAAGGAGGATTGGAAGACCGGACGTTAAACGGCATCGACCTACATCCCATTCCTCGAACTCGTTGTTTTTTTTTCGCTCTCGTGCTCGTAGAATCGTCCTGTTGAAAAAGAAACTAATAAATGGCAAACGAAGAGCGGAGTCCGTTGGGGCCACGAGGTAAGAGACAAAAACGATGACACTCGACCGCGCCATGAGCACGGGTGGAAGGGTGACTTTTTTGGGTGATTGCACGACTGCAGTACCATTCGTCGTGCGCATCCGATCGTTCGAACGTGTGCGCGCGCTCAGCTTATTGCACCGCTACACCAGAGAGAATTGAAAGTCGTGGAAGATCTCTTTCTTCCTTTTTTCGTTCTTCTCCAACGTTGTTTTTTTTGTTTCGTTTCTTCGCGAAGCTCTCGGTGCTGTTCGATCGCCGAGTGCACCACCTGCCATGACTCACCGCCTTGGCTCCCCCGCAAAACTTCACCGGATTACAAAGACTTAAATATCGGACGTTCGGCGAATGTATAGCGCGGTGAGCGCGCGCGCGCGCCCGCTCGCGTTCTCCTGTTTAACCGCAAAGAGGCTCGCACGGGTCTCTCTCGCTGGCACTCGAAGAGAGGTGAACACGGCACTCTTCGAAAGGATTGAGCGTCGAGTGGGTGAATGAGCGGGGTTCTCTTTCTCTTGAACCGAACGAACGAAAGAGAAGAGCGAGATAAATTGATGGTGAAAAAAAGAGGCGAAAGTGAGACGAATAATAAAAGCGTGAGCCCTGAAGGAAAAGAGGGAACAGCTCTTTTGGCCCAAGCATCGCGTACAACATTATGAAGAATAGTCGCCATCGTGCGGGATTAGCGATTCGTTAAAGTTATAGCCCGTAAAAATCGCTAGTCCGTGCTTGAGTCAGAAATAGAGGTCGCCCATCTTCAGGATTAAACTTGGTCCAGGTCAGCAAAGGAATCAACACTGCGGAACAGAGTTTTTTTTTTTTTTATAGACGAGTCTGGCACAATAGTGCGAGGTTTTATGGAAAGTTAACTGTCATCCTTAGCTGACCAGATAACTTATTTTTCGTTTAAACTTTTTTTAAATTTCAACCGAAATTGATTCTATGAGCAAAAATTATTATTTCTTTTTTGCAGTAGGCTGATTGATCTAAAAGTCATGATAATTAGATTCTGTTACAATTTCAAGTAGGAATTGTAAATCAAGAATTTCTATTTGAAGAACACCGTCACGAACAATCAGGAGCATGGGATTTTTTTTACATTATTTATGTTACGAATAAAGAAGCATTTCTTTTTGCCTGACGTGGCTCTATCCTCTCCTTAATGCAACTCCAACTATTAATCAACATTCTAGCAATATAACTTTAAAAAAGAATCGTTGACAAATATCTCGCGTGTTCTGGGATAACTGGAAATTAAGTTATACGAATACATCACTGTGTTAAATCACGAAAATACTTAATACGAAGCTGTATATCACAAATGACTCAGGGACATTTTATATTCGTTCAGAAGCTAAATATTTTTATGTCGCACGAGCTTGTTGTATATCCAACAAGCTAATGCCGAGACGCAATCTCACTTAAGCATTCTTTCTCGCTTTCTCAATCTCTCGTGCAGCCCGTATAAGACACGAGACATTTTTCACGTCAGCTCTCGCACACGGAATATACTTTACGTCCTCACGTGCAAGAGAGCGCTAACGCTCTCGCGTATAATATCGTGTCCGTATGCTCGCTCTCGTCTTTCTTCTTATATACTCACGAAAACAGAGATGAACAGACCGCGCGGTGTGAAACTTGTGCTGGGTTATGTGTTGGATAGTGCACTTGCATAAATTACGAACACAAGAAAATGGAGTCGTGACAGGAGACAAAACAGTCAAGACGTTGGCGCGTTTCATGGACAACAGCAGGTTCCTAGATCCGCCGGTTGGATATCTTCACTAAACGCAAACGCCACCCAAGGTGTCAGTCCGATGCCAGATGGCACCTTGAGATATAACTCCGCAACGAGAAGGGGGACCCGAGACCAACTCTCGACGACGCATTAGCCATTTTACGGTGAGAAAGATGCACAGCCTGCAGCTTGCATCAGCGACGATCCTCTTGTACGTAAAAAAAAAAAAAAAAAAAGAACAAACCTTTGGACGACACATAGGAATTGCGAGAGCGTGGCAAGTGGTTGACAATAATATCTCCTGAAGCTTGGAAACACGAAACAACCGCACCCTGTCCGAGTCGACAGGAAGACGAATCTTTCGTCTCATCCGTTCTTCGTCTTGGTGGTCCGCTTCCTGACTCGAACGAATCCCTTTTTTTCTAACTACAGGTCTTTTCGTTTCTCATTGAGTCAGGTACCGGAGATCCTCCGTAGATATTTGTATCAGGTAGTTTGCGATTTACAAGCCACATTTCCGTGTCCGGTATTTTTCGTTGTTTTCTGTTTTTTGGTGTTTTGTGAAGAGTGAGGTAGATTGGTGTTTAAAAAAACCCCAATTTTACTTCCTCAAGTGTTGCTTACACGACAAACATAACTCAAGATTTCAATGTTTTTATGAAAAATACAATTGGAAATTTTTATTATTTCATGAACAACAAATAGTTCAACAACAAATATAATCTCAGCTATTTTCGAGAATATTATTACTTATTTAAAAAATATATTTTTTACAAAAAGTAGTATTTCGACTTCATAAAAACATTTTTAACTCTGTACTTTACTTTGTAAAAAAAGCATAATGGTGAGGAAGCAATATGCAAGATTTGATTTTGCAACCTTGTTAAGAATGAATGTCGTTTTAAAAAATACTCCTTATTATCAATGTCGGGCAGTGTATTTTTACACCACACCACTTTGATTCAATATATAGAAAAGAATAAGTAAAACAATAAAATTAAAACGAGTATAGAGAGGGAGTACTTGGTTTCAAAGATAATACTACTGTCACGACACTCAACTGTACACAGCTGCGCGCTTTGACGCGATGAACACACTCGTATCATACCCTTGCTTTTCAAGCCAAGGCACACCGTGATTGTTCCGAGAAGAGTGTACGCGGAATAAGAGAAGCGAAAGGTACACCAGTGTCCATGTGTTGCAACGAGCTCCACAGGAAGGAAGAAGGCAAAGAAGTTCGTGAAAGAAGCCGAAGAAGAAGAACAAGAAGAAGAAGACGAAGAACACTAGAGGAGATCCGTGAGCGTTCAGCAATTGCAACCGTGTCGTGCTGAACTCGAAGGGCAAAGCCTACCTCCCCCAGGAGGCTCATGTCGACGGTGGAGGCAAGACCTCGGCTATAGCAGAGCAAGAGACTACCAATCTCAAGAAATCCCCAATGAACTTGGCGAATAACGCGAGTAGGATCGAGGGGCAGATGGTACTTCGTGTGAAGGAATGTAAAACCTCTTGCAATGTACCTTTTATACGACGACTATCAACTAGTTCAATTCCGTCTAACATGCTTCATAGGTAAGTCACTACAGCGATGCTAACTACCAGTGAGTGGCCATCAATTCTACCGTTTAACCGTTTAACTACAATTTCTTTAGCGCTTACTGGGTACTTAGACTCGCCAAGAGATCTTTCCGAAGAGAGTTACGACTGCTCACAGATCACCTTCGATTACACTAATCGCAGAGACTACGAAACTTCGATCATTTATTTCTCCTTATACCATTTACATTTAACGATGTGCGCCATTTAGAAGAAGGTAAGCAACCATTGCCAACCAATTGAAGAAAAAGTAGTAAAAAGTTCCTATGGTATTTGAGGTCATATGTCAACCATTCATTTAAAGCAAAATATATTGATATAAATATTTAGATATGTTGCACTCTCTGTCAATTTAGCCAATTTTTTTCGACCCTATCAGATATGTATCATGAGTTTTCAGATCTTACTAATACATAAGATATCTGTCGAGAGAACTTCCTGTGCATATTTTCAGATTTTATTTCCCATAAATCAACTTTGAATGCAATCTTAATTTTGTGTATTTTTACTGTTATTATGAACTGAAAACATATATTGGTCTTAAAAAATAAAACTATCGTTTTTTTCGCCGAATCAAACTCTTTATAAATGCATAATAAAATCTGGTAAAAATATTGAATGATCTCAATGAATGAACTTTTGATGCACCCAGTGTCTAATGTGCCTATTTAATAATTTTTTTTCTCAACGACAGATTACATTTAAAAAAAAACCGCAATACTGTGATTTATTAAATAAAAATGTAAATCATGAACTGTGAGAGAACTCCTCCGTTTCATCGAATACCATGCACGTAATGCATCATTACCTCTGTGCAATGGTCTGAATACAAACTCTGAATGCAAGGGGAATATGAAGCCCCCTCGCAATGAGATGAAGTCTGATTGCACTCCCGCGCACTGCTCCGGCATGCTCATTACATCAACTCTGTAAAGCGCGGGTTGCAGGAGCACCCTGAGATGATTCCCAACAGAGCATGCCCAGTGTATATACTCAACGGTTCTGCCCTCTCTCGTGGCTGTAATATCGCGCGCTCATATGCTCCCTGCCCTACCACGATGATGAGCAGATATTATAGTAGAGATATTTAAGAAGATTTATGAGCTCCTGGTATAAGTCGCTTGGGGCAGTCGCGATGTCATTCTCTCTCGTCCATGAAATATAATATTCCTTACCACTTCACTGAAGCATATAGGAATCCTTTTAAATCAGAGTCCATGCGACAATTAAGCGAAGCCACTGCAGTCCGAGTGAATAGTAGTCGCAATTCAGCGCGCGAGATACAACAGCCTAGACTGCATGGAAACGCTGCGCAGACACGCTGGAGGGTAACTCGGACCGCGACCGAGTGAATCACGCGCATGCCACCTGCCGGAGCGTGACCTCTCAATGCGCGCACGCGGCCACGGGAGATATATACTGTAAATGTACGTGAAGCTTTCTCGGTTAGTTGTCTCCCTCTCTCTTTTCTTATGCTTCTCAGACGTCCTCTTCGTCTTCATCTTTGCTCCGTTCTTCTCTACCATTTCACTCTGCTCTTTTAGTTCTCTCGGTCTCGTGGCAGAGTTCTCCTTATTTTACGTTCTTTTTTCGGCTCCTCCGGTGTATTTTCCTATAGTACATTAGGGTGATTCAAAAAGAGTTCTTTCTTTTTTGCTAATTTTTCAATATGTTGCATTGAAAGTAGCTCAGGGAGAAACTCGAATCTGAAAAGTATGATTAGTGTTACCTCAACGATATTAAAATTAGAAAAAGTCCATTTTTGGGAACTACGAAATTGAAATAAACTATAAAACTGTGATATTTCGATAAAAAGCTAAATTAAAAGAAAGAACTCTTTTTTGAACCGCCCTGTAGAAAGCTACACAGTTATACCGAGAAGCATACCAAGTTCGATGCAAAGAAACAGACAGGCTTGCTATAGAGCTCAAGTCAAGTGCTCTGCAGAGCCACCACTGTAGTCATCAAGTCAGCTTCACCCTGCGGTCTCGATAAACCTACTATAATACTTTTTCGTTTTGCTGTTGGCTGTAGAACGTTCGCGCACGCCGCCACTCGTGCACTCTGCCCTCGAGCTCGTGCAGCCGGAATGTAATGACCCTGACAGCCTCCCACTATGATCCAGGGCCATCATTCTGAGCTCTGCTTCGAAGCATCACGTTCCTTCGGAGTATGCCTTTTGGTCCTACAGGGCTTTGGTTACAGAGCCCACTCGAACACTCATGGAGTAGGGAGAGACGCTTGGCTATCCCGAAGGGGTCTGTGGGAACATCAACGGGTTATTGACGTACGTCACTACCCTTCGACCTCAGGACGATGATTCGAGGCTATGGTGAATAAGCGAGACGTCTCCCAATCCGGTGTGGTTTATCGAGTGTTTCGACTGGTGTTCGTGCCTACTCGATTGGACGGCCGAGCCGGATCGACTGAGAAACGCTTTAATCAGCGCGAAGGCTCTCGCGAGTTCAACACAGCCTCGGGGTCGTGGTCCACTCTTCGTGCGTGCTTGAAGATAGTGAGAAGAAGAATGAGAGGATATAGGTAGATGCGAGACTGAGTCTGAAACTAGCCAACGGCCGTGGTGCCTTTCTTATACTATGCTCGCAGAGTTGGAACTAAGATGATCGCTTGGAACCCTCATCCGTCATCGGTCGTCAGCAGGCAGCCAATCACGCGTCGCTCATCTAGCCACACGGCTTGGCACGGCTCTTGGTTCTTTCTATTCTCCCTTAGGCGTAATCACGTTATATACGCCATCGCGGTCCTCCAGCTGATTAATGGTGGATGTAACAGCAGCAGCAACTTTGAGTATACTTTCGTGTATAAAGCATCGATTGTGACTCAAGTCTCGGGTAAATTTTGTGAGACGTGATCTTGGAGAAATCTTTGTAGACCCGGCAATTATTAAGTGACATATATTAATCGTTATTTTGATGTGTACGCTAAAATCTTCTATTTTTAACGTAATTAGACGAAGAACTGGTTGAATAACTAGGAATTTGTTTGAAAATATTCCCACGAAATATTTGGTAAGTTCAATCAAGTTATTGGGTTAGTAAAATTAAGTAGGTTGGTTGTTTTCGCTAGTACTTAGTTTCGTGAACCAATTGCATGTTTGTATCTATTAAATATTTCGTGATAAGTTTTTAACCAAGTTCTTCATGGACAGATGGCCTAGCCTGCGATGATTTCCAAGAGTGAAAGTGGGATTAAAGAAAATGAAATAATTACATCCAAATATCATTGTTTTCATACAAATTTATATGAAGAAAAATTGTGAACAGGATACTTTTAAAGTAGGATCCTAACCTCTTCCGGAGGGCCATTGTTTTTTTTTTTTTTTTTTGGTGTCCAATTTTAATTCTATGGTGAGGTTTGTTAGTTCATATTTGAAGCTTTCAAGTTTGACTTTCAATTTGAGATCCAAATAAATTCCAAAATCTGTAGAAAGAGATCAGTACGCAGCATATAAGCTCCACGTTTCATGTAGTCTGATGTTCGGGCTGCGATCCGCATATGAAGTGGAAACACGTAGATAGCTCGCGGCAACATACGCGCGCGTGCGTAACCTCTGCGTCGATTTATGTGAATCTCGGTTGGTTAATTTCAGCGGCTGGATTTACGGTTCGCGTGGTGCATAGTCTGCTGGTAAAATAAAGGCACGTACTGTGCGTACGGTGATGCTACTAGAATTATAACAGTGTCTGCTATAGACATTCTGCTCTAAATCGGTCAACATTATCGTACGAAAATCCGTTATTGTTATGTTGAAAATGTATATAAAAAAAAAAGATTATTCGTATGTGCAACATTTTTAATTTACTGTATCTATCAACTAATTTACTGTATCTATTGTAAATTGAAAATTAATAATTAATTCCCCTTTCGATCGAAAACGTTGCGTTTTAAAAAAAAATCATCATCGTTAACTAATTCTATTTTACTCTCACAACTAAAATTGTCATAATCGATTGGTTCTCTCAATTTATTTCGTCATTATTTCAGCTCATATATTTTTTTTTTCGTGCAACATAACTATACGAATATACGGGTGCGTCGGACGCTCGAAAAAGGGAGCGGCAAAAGAGTCGGTTCTCTCACTACTCGAATGGACCGAGATTCACGTAACGTCTGAAGCGCGCACGAGTGAACGTGCTCTCGCCATTTCCAGTGCGGTACCGTATAGAGAGTGCACGAATAAAAGTGTGCGTGAGCTCTGGTGCTGCACTCGGAGGACCACAGCAGCGTCGACGCTCGGGCACCTGCTCGTCGCTCGCGGCTCGCGACGAGTCGGGCCGCGACCCCGAGCACCCATACGCGTCCGAGTTCGGACAGTCGAGAGAGCCGCGCGCGCTCGATGAAGCAACGGGGGGAAAAAAAGGTGAAGAAAGAGTGGAAGACACGAGAAGAGAATGGTGAAGCGAGAGAGACGCGAAAAAACGACTTGCAGCACCATCCGACACTCTCTTGCTTCACTCACTGGCTGATTGACGAGAGAGGAACACAACGAGCAGTCACTGTGATGCTGCACCGTCCCAGAGCGGAGGTGCATAGCAATAAAGCACGTGCTCGCACAAACGACCAAAGGGGTAGGGGAAACGAAAGAGCGAGAACGATATCCCAGCCTCGCCCAACAGTGAACGCACCTGCCTCTACTCTGCACTTATATTGCACCTACTCTGTCTCTTGTTCACGTATATGCATATACTATATACATTCAATGTGCGCCGAACGTCAAAGATACAGACAGTCCTCGAGGGA
This sequence comes from Perithous albicinctus, assembly GCA_964016905.1. NCBI lineage: Eukaryota > Metazoa > Arthropoda > Insecta > Hymenoptera > Ichneumonidae > Perithous > Perithous albicinctus. The sequence continues at coordinate 24,036,634 of OZ024691.1, read as the reverse complement.
GTGGGGGCGGAGGGGGTTGATACATATTTGCTCTTCTTCCTACGTATATTCGGGAATATAGCGTGTTCAATATGTATTCAAGGAGTGGGTAGACAGCTATGCATATCCACCTGAGGCAAATCGATGCGTCAAACACCCTACGAATTTGCATGTACAACATACCAATCACCTTCCAATTTCTTTCAATCGTTTGAGTTATGGTAAAACTTTGCCCTTGAGGTCATTTTAAATTCGACATTGTGGGTCTGGATATTGCCTTAGTATTTTAGTCGCTTTATGTACGGCTTTAAAGAACTTTGGGATGGAACTTAAGTTCGACCTTAATCCAAAATTTCGACCCTTAGAGTAAATAAAAATATGAAATATCGTCAATGAAATCCAAAGTTGAGATTCACATCGGTTTGGTATGTAATACTCCATATATAAAATAGATTAAAAAGTATGGTATTCATTGAACCTTCGGCCCGGAATAATTCCAGGCATGCGCGAAAGCCGTCAAGAACGTGACATTTTTCATGATTATCTAACTGAAGGGCATCATCAGATGCGTAAAAAACTCGTAAATTTGCACAGCGAATGCCCGAGAGGCATTAACAATCGTAGCGGAGGCATTAAATCGCGTCTGAGAGGGGAGCAGCTATAGCGAAGCGTGAGTTGCAGTGGGGTCACGCAGGTACGTAGAGCCTTACAACCTGTGCATTCGTGTTGCTTTCGCGCAGGTGTGCAGTTCATCTCTCGTGAGAGAGGCACGCGCAACGAGAGAACATCAACGAGCTGGGGCACGCGCGTGAAAGTTGCACCCTTCCATTCTCTCTCTCACTCTTCCTCTCTCTCATCTCCCATCAGAAAATCCAGCCGAGGCAAAAGCAGAGTCGCGTTTCGTGTTCGCGACACCGGACAACCTGTCATGACAACCACAACCACGAAGTAATTAGAATTAATGCGGTTGCCAGTCATCCGCTCGTATTCCATTCAACAGTGAGGCAAAATGGTATATTGAAAAAAGGTTTTAAAAAAGTGGAATAAAAAAAAAAGACAGGATGCTGCACTCTCGTCGAGAAATCGAGATATAATTTAGCGAGAGAACATACACCGTACACTGCAATTATTACGGTCGCTCGTGAAATCATTCCGCCTCTCAACACCCGCCACGAAGCTATATAGAAGCAACTTTTGCACTGTAACGGTCCGTCGGCAATCCGACGAGATCGTGAGAGACTCTACTTGATTGGCATACAGTAACTAAAGCCGCTACACACTACTTGGTCCTAGTGCATTTGCATGCGGATTAGTATTTTGCGGAATCACTCGGCATAGTTGCCCCTTGGAAACCAGTTGGATTAAAGTCAGCATGTTACAGACTAGAATATATATTCAGATATAGCCAATTTCTTGCTTTACCCGCGACAGTGGCAGACAGCAGGGTCACATCGTGCAGGGCCTGCAATCGCGGCCCGGACACCAAGATATTGTACACCTTCCGGCTCGTTGAATTGTAGACACACTCCGAAAGCGTTAGGGAAACCTAGGCTAGCTGGTTCAAGGCATGTAGCGTGAAGCCTGTTTAAAAATGGATGGTTGCATCAGATGTTTTGACTGTAAGCTGCCTAATTTATATTGCTAATGTACAACGGTCAGTGAAGTTTCATGAGCGACTAAAATTTTAAGAGTTGCATATCAAGAATCAATTCTTGCTTTGAAAAGTAAAATTTTATAGACATAATAACATTTTTTTTTGTTAAATTACATAGCTTTTCGCCTGATCTATTCAAGCAAGTTTTCGTTTCAAACAAAAAAGCATAAAGTGACTCATATGTCTTCTCTATACTTTAGTGGCAAACGTACAACTATAAAGTAGAATGAAGCAAGTGAAACTGCGTGGCATTCAACTCTCGCAAATATACCAATAATTGACGGACACTATTTATTAAATGTCGCTTCGTTAATAGGTCGACCCTGTCGTTTATCACACTGAGATACGAGATCAAGATTCTCGATTGTATATATATATATATGTTGCCTTAAATTGAAATCGTGCGGTTCCGAGTCTCTCTCTTTCTCTTCATTCCGGTTGTCCTATCGTTGTCCAGTAGGAGGCTGAACGGCGTGCGCCTGCAATGACGATCCAGCACGCTCCACTCTGAGCTACACATGAGCGGAATCTGAGTGTGCGCCTCGACGACGAGCGATTTATATTAACGCGCGGTTAATTAACTCGATCTCATTGAAACCGGTTCATCGCTGTCGTTGCCGCTTCTCGTTCTTCGTCGTCGTCGTCCTACCCTACGTCAATATTACACATACATGCCCTTATGGATCTCACACACGATCGAACGTATTACCTGGTAATTATGTTAAAATATTGTGATTAAACGAAGTGTATTACGGTCATTTTGATATAATCAGTCTCTCGCGATAAGTAATATGCTCTGATAAATATGCTGTATAATACGATGTTACCATACATTAACAACAGATAAATTATCGGGGTGGGTTGTAAAATCTCGGATTAGATGTCCTCATAGTACAATTGAAAGTCGTAAGCATTTAATTTCTTTTCACTTCGAGCTTAAGCGATTTGTTTATTTATTTTATAAATAATCTTACATGTATATATATTTTTATATCCTATCATATTCGTAAGGAAACGTGTGAACAGTTTGTTTAAAAAATATTATTTATAATCTGTAATTAAATAATATGTGTAATAAGAAGAATAATGGCCAATTATTACTCTCATTACTTCGATTATCACAGTATTATTCAATGAATATTTATGGCAATATTTTTCTTTATTATAATTAAATGTTTATATCGATTTTCTCTCTAATATTCCAGAATATCCTACAAAAACAGCAAATAAAATATTATTGATGACATAAATAAACAGAGTAATTTCGAAAGCAAATGAAAGCATGACCGCGATGTCTCATCGGCGTCGGTTTATCTCGATCGTAAAGCAAGCAGAGATGTGTTTGCTCGCATTCAAATGAGATACACAGATATTATTGTTATTACCGTAAGAAGTGAGCGTAATTGAATTCATTGAACGGATTTTATAATGGACGATGTGACTAATCGATTCGGTGCATCGAAAAAGCGAGACTTCCGGTGAAAGGATACAGATTATTACGGTGACAGCACTTCTCCCTGGGTTTAATTCGATTCGCAGTATAAAATTGATATCAATTCGCTCGTATATATTTATATGTACTATCTCAGGTGCAAGACGTATACTGTTACACTCTCGAGGATATTGCTGGGAGGATGACGCCGCTCGTTCACGCGCCAGTTCCGGCGACGAGTCATTTGTACGCCAGGCGATTTCGTTTTTTTTTATTGTTTTTTTTATTGCATACAACGAACGCACCAACGGATCAAGAGGCTTGCTTGCTACTCACTTGACGGTCATTTCAATGCCTCCGACCACCGCGTCGAGATCGAGCGAACCAGCACTGAGCAATTGACAAAAAAGCCATAACCTGATTCAGCCAACCGACGGATAACTTCAGTAGGGCTTCACCCGGCAAATGTATATGGGAAGCGTAAAGGCAAAGGCTGTGACGCGATTTCGCCAAAAAATTAAGCGTCGATTTAAATTCGTCGCGTCCAGCCTTTTGCTGGAATGCTATATCTGCTCGGACAGACACAGTAGCTTCACTCTCGCGTTACGTATGTCACTCTCCCACACGTCCGACAGAATTACGAACGCGGGGGTTGTGCAAAAAACTCGCAAGAACATGAAACCCGACTGTGTGTTCGAGGCAGGCGATTCACGAGTGGATTTTTTGAAAATATACTATGGAAGAACGCGTCTCGTTTCTCCCACCACAGAAGCAATGTGCGGCACTTCGAGACGTTCGCGTAATTGGCGTAACTCCGATTTGGCGAAGACTCTCGTTGTACGTGCGGATCGCATTTACAATCGATTCCATCGGCTTCTTATGGTGCTCGAGAGCGAGGGTCGCATACGCATCGTACTTTACTACGGTGTAACGGACAGCGCAGTACTTTCCAAGCTTTATGAAGCTCCTCCAAAGTCCAAATATGGCGCGGGGCGGAATAAAAACTGGGACGTTCTTGAAAAGGACGTCAAGAGTTGCAATTGACATGTCTATAAATTCAGTGAGTTTGGTAACTTGTGATATTCGACAAATGTTGGTTACTTGCAATAATCGATAAATGTTAGTTGTAGAGAAAAACAACGAAATTCCATATTGAAGGAAATTAAGAGAATGTGGAGAATTGGAATCTTTATTGTAAATATTCAAATATATATATATTTTTTCACGTTATCTTCTGTAATATAGATCTTTTTTCCAAACATTGACGATAATCGTTATGGTCTTTCTGGAAATGAGTGAATTGCTGCAAAGAGTCATCAACAAAAATTACAATCCTTCAGATCCTCAAGAAATGTTTGGCGCTTCCGGAATTTGAGTGTATTAATGCCAATCGTCCGAAAGATCGTTTTGGCCATTGTGGAATTTGAATGATTGGTACAAAGTGTTGCCAAGAAGCCTTTTTTGTCGATCTGAAAATTGAGTGATTTGGGTGCAAAGTGTGCACAAAAAGTATTACTGCCTTCTGCAAATAAAGTGAAATTGTGAAAGTCATCCTTAAAAAGCGTTACTGACCTTATTTTTATTTTACAGATGATGATCTAAATAATGGCATAATGGAAATTAAAAAATGGGCTGGTAGAAACGGAAAATTCATATTTCTTCTCTTTGAAAATCTAGTAGTATGAAACATACTGATTTTACAATAAAATATAAACTAATTTTAAAACTCTCTTGCCATTTCATAAATAGTGAAAAATTTGCAACTTCAAATAATTGAATTTAAGGAATTAGATACTTCAAATGATTTGTAAGGATAATACTAAATTATCAAACGGCCTCTATTAAATTAGTGCATGACATTTTTATGTATAGTACGCAAAGGTATTATCTAAGATAAAAAAAATTATTTTAAAAAAATTGATGCGTTTAATATAATTTACAACTTACCACAAAATATTTGAAATATATGTTTCATCAATTGTTTCGGAAATATTCATTTAAAACTATACTACATTTAAACATATAACAAATCCTGATTTATTACTCAATTTTTGAAATATATTTTCATATCTAGTTTTATACCTGAAGTATGTACGTATAAAGCATGGCGGGTTTACTGCTTCAGGGGCAATAGTAGGACCATGCGAAAGTTTCGACGGAACGCACGACGGGTTGCCTGTCCACAGGCGCTCTGAGGTGCGGGTAAGTCTTGTCGGAACGACGATACAGCCCTCGTATAAACACCGCAGGACGTCTTTGGTGAATCTACAGAACATTTATCCGTTGGAGTGTTGGCAAACGAGTTGCAGAGACGAGAAGAGAAACATCACAACCGTACGAAGGTTCATTGCTATGCGAAAGACAGAACGGTCGTAGAAACATTTCAAGCGGTGAGATCGCCGCCTGTTCAGAATTTTCTACTCAAGTCCATATAGTCGTTCGGAAGATTCTGCTTTTGCTGCAATAGTTGGAGTATAGTTTCCAGCACCGGTGCTTCTTCGCTAATGAGATTGAACCAGCCGCCCGTTCACTCGCGGCATCGAGAGGAATCCTGATGAAAAAGTTTATTGATATTCATGCACGCAGCACAACTCGTTTTACACGCCTATCGCGATCGAATATTTCTAAGAAAGTAGGTAGGTAGGTAAGGTGAACTCTGCAATGAATGCACGTGTGTCCCTCTTTAGTCGACCGAAAACTAAGATCTTCGTACAGTCCAATCTAGTTTTGTAGTTTTCACAAGAAAAAAAAAGTTTATTTAATATCTCCGGTATTTCTTTTTCTTTTATTGAATCAAATAACTATTTATACATTTTTATTATTTTATAAACACATTCAAAACAACAATGCACATTCGAGGTTGTGTCTAATCCGTAACATATTGTCATCATTATACCAGTTTGATTACATTCACAAAAGCCCAAACGACTTATTGAAAAAGACAAACAATAAAGAGAAACAGATCACTTTTGGAATAACGTGATTCCAGCACTTCCTGCTCGAATTCGACGCTACGATGTAATTGTGAGGGACATCGAGATACATACTTTGATCCCAAGAGGAATGACTGTATTGTCTTGGGCGAGCGTGAGAGAAGGCGTGGATTTCTCGAGAGAGAGAATAAAAAAGGAGAAGAACGTGTGCCGAAGGATCGATTCGTGATGGGAGCGGTGCGCAATACCACCGACCGCGATAATTCTACCATTAACTTTTTCGACCACGCGCCGCCGATTTAATGTCCTTCCAATTTCTACCGGGGAGACTCGGTAGACCGGTCCGCGCGATCCGACCGATTTGTCTCGGTTCTCGTGTCGGTGATGCGGTACAAGAAAGGCAGAAAAGTCGATCATCAACAACCACGGCAAACCACCTGAGATCGAGGGTCACCCAGCGTCCCTCTTCGCTGGCGGTTCTTCCGTGAGCTTCCGGTTCGCACCAAGATGAAAATAATGATACCTTGAGGAAGTTGATGCGAAAAGACGATTTCGGAGAATGAAACGGATACAGGGGAACTGTATATAAATAGTGAAGGACCTTCAAAGTAGTCCATTATGCCACTGCGAAAAAAAAGAGTCTGACCTGCCAACCCAACATTGGACCGAGAACCGAGATGAGCAAATTGCGTACCGGTCGCACGGAATCGTACTTCTCCTCGCTCTCCCGTCTCGTCGTCGTCGTTGGATATACACCTGCCGTTCTTGGACGAGACAAGAGAGACGAGCTCAACTCTCAGCAGCTCTCCGATGTCTTTTATATTTCATGCACTGTATATACGAACGGCTCCCCTCGAACTTTACGTGGAGTTTTGTGCGGAGAGCTGTAGACGCGTGCTTTTCAAATGCTTCAACATCGTTTTTTTTTACGAGATTTCTCCATACGAGGACAAAAGTGTATGGGAATGAACCTTTCCATTGATAGAGCAAGGGATTACCCATAGGTAATATAAATACCTGAATTTTTGTATTGTTCTTCAGGATTTGGAGCCCAATGTATGATATTTGAAAAATATGAAGATTGTGGGAGCAGGATGGTTGTAAAATCATCAATGTTTAGATACTTCAAAAGTTTTATCTCGACAACATAAAACTATTTTGGGGAAAAAATATGTTGAAAATTTCTTTAATTTTGTTAAAAAAATCATATTAAATGTACCAGACGAATCATTGTTCATAATAGTATTATGATCATGTAAAAATATCCAAAGATCTGAATATCTCAAATTTGCGAACGTGATTCATGATTTCAATGAAATTTTGTTTTGGAGTTCTTAACTTGTAGCATAATAAAAAAATTCCACCTGTCATACAGAAATTAGTAAACTTTTTTTTTCTTGAGAGTAACACGGATTTCTAGTGAATTCCTAAAAATCAGCATTGGTTTTCTACTACCGTATGATACGGTTCGTGTTTTCCCACCAACCTGATAATTTTTACCAAATTTTTGTCTACGTGTATTACGTAGGTATTAAGATGCTTAAAAGTTGTAAAATGGAAATGAATCAAACTAGCCACTGCCACCTCTACATATAATATATTTCCTCCCAGTTTTCATCTTATCCTATTAATCTTTCGCGAGCACTTCTTCATGGTTCAGCTCGCGGTAATATCCATATGCCCGGATAATATACCCACCTCAAGAGTTCCGCCCAAGAGCTAAATTTATGCGAAGGCGAACGAATAAATCAGAACACGAGAGGTCTTTCTTCCTTATTCTGCTCTCTCTCTCTCTGGCTATGGAATCGCAACTTTTACTGCCGAAAATGGATGATTTGTTTTCGCAGGCCCAGCGGGTAGGCGAGCGAAGGTTCCGAGTTATACATATAGCTAAAGAAGGAAGAAGTGAACGAATGAGTGTGTGAGCGAACAGAAATTGCGGCCGCGGTGAAAGAATCGCGTGTCGGTCGATGATTTACTCACGCCCTCGTAACGAATCTATTAATTATTTATGGGGTTTCGCGAAATTTATTTGCCAAACACCACGGGGGTTTCCCGTGGTTGCTGAGCGCAATACGATATGCCCTATGCTCCGCGGGCCATATTCCTCCGGTTGTATTCAACTCTTGTACCTATAATATAATGATTGCTCGCTCTTTCATCCCCGTTAAAAGAGTTTCAAAGTTCCGGTTATTCGGCACTAGGTTATAGACACTTTGAAAATAAGGGGAGATAAGAAGAAACGATAATAACAAACTTATTGGCCCCTGAGAGGCCAATAAGTATGCAGGCATATCCGATAAAAAATATGTTGCATTTTAGCTAAGCTGACGTGGATGAGATATCATTTTCAAAGTCCAGTCTGCAGCGGCACAGATTTTTTTTTCTTGAGAATTTTCTTCACCAGAGTCCACTTGATGGTTCATTGTATTCCCATCTATGAATGGGCCGAACAAATAACTGTTTTTTTTTCTCTTTTTTTAATTTTCGAGAAAGGCGCCGCTGATGATCCGTTTTGCAAATTGGTACCACACCCCTTTGCTACCCTTCCGAACTCTCGCCACAGCCTCGCGCCGGAACCTGTAACGAGTTTCACGCCGAGACCCTAGCTAATTGTTCTCACAAGGCGGCAAAGTCTTATGGCTGTGGCGTGGCGCTTTTGCGGAGATCCCTTCCAAAAACGACTGCAGCGACTGTACGTGCGGAGACATATGGCACGCCAAGGAAACAAGCTCCGGTTCTACCGTCTAATTCTCGACTCATTCACAAGTCATTCGCAAGTAATTCATGCTTGGAAAGGAAGAAGCGTGGGCGTGATTGCACCCTTCAATGAAAAGTGCTCCTCCCAGAAGAATATCCAGCGCAAAAATTACCGAGAGTTATTTCGTTATGGAGTCGGTTGGCGATTATCGAAAAAAAATTTTGAGGCCTTACTGCTTTCTTTCATTCTCAGGTCACAAGACAAGTCTAAAGGGTGACCGCTCGGTGCCTGATTATAATGAAAGGTCTCGCACACGCAGGGTTAACCAGAAATAAACTAATTTGGGAATGAGGAGACGATGCCTAGCGCCTGCTGCTAATTGTCCAGCTTCTTTGACCGAAACTGGCACCGAAGGTGCCAATGCAGCAATACTACAGCATCAGCAGACACAACAGAATCACAGCAAATGTCTGCGGCCTCTACCAGGAGAGTTAATGGCTGTGGCTGCGTACGCGCCGTTCAACGCTTCTGTAAAAATGGAGGCGTACCTATAGAAAGGCGTACCTTGAAAGTAATTAGGAGTTAAAGGTGCCGCGGTAATTACAGTTTCGTTGCTGCTCATGCTAGAAAATCTCTGCTTGCTAGCTGGCTTACCTGTAACTATAGTTATAGCTATACGCAAATTTACAAAAGACGACACGGCATGGAGACGAGATGGCAAAAGAAGTCCTCAACTCTCTCTCTCTCTCTCTCTCACTCTCGGGAACTAAAAGTTTCTCAATTCGTTCGTTGGCTCGTTTCTGCAAGTCCTTGATTGTATGCGCCAGCAAGGAGTCGAAGTAAGTCCGAGAAACTACTTGGAAGAAAGACAGGAGAGATGGCGAATTCCTCTGGATCGTTAATGCTGAGAACCGGATAAAAGACCGTCAAGAATGCGCTGGAAGGAATGAAGCGTTGGGACGAACGAAGTAGGAACTACCGGTGAATTGCTGGCTGACGAGTTGTGCCAGTTGTTAAAACGATAGACGTATCTATCCGAGTGAGGGATTTCGAGGACCGCGCCTTTACTATATGTGTCTACTACTTTAGTTTCCACTCTTTCATCTCGTCTGCCTCATTGTCCAACGTCCAAACAATGAATTTTGTGGGATTCTGTTGGCAAATCGGTCCAAATCCATTCTTCGAATCTTGTGTCTGTGTGCCGATTGCTACTTGTCGGTCTTGTGTTCGAGTTACTGCAGCAACGAGCTGATGCGTGCGCGGTGCACCCAGCGGGAAGCCATTCACGAACTCAGGCGTAAAGAAACGGGTTCGGAATGAATTTCGGAGATAATCTCCGGTCCGGCGTTAGTGGAGCATTAAAATTGTGCCGTGCTCAAACGATATTTTGTCAGATACTCCTGTCATAATATGTACTTCTTCTGTTACTTCGACAGCTCAATGTGCAAACACCCCTTTATATATCTTTGGTACGAAACTCTTTCGCGTGTTGAAAGATCGTTTAAATGAGATAATGATACTTTCGTCTGGTACACACCTGACCTTCACGCGCCTGACTTTAAAAAAAATATATATATTTGCAACGCATGCAGGGAGTAAATTTGAGTTTTGGAAATTCATCAACAAGAATTACGATACATGTCAGAAAGTGATTTACAGAAAAACCACAGAAGCCGGCGTTCTTTTATAATAATATTGATTATTCTGCTTTTGAATCCAAAATAGAGTGACTGTCTCCATATATAGTAAAAACATGCAGTGATCATTCAGGAAATTAATGATATTAGCAATTCTGTTTGGCGGTCGAAACGATGGGGGTAGAAGCATTTGCTCCAATTTTAGCGCCAGTGCTCACGGCGGTGAAGGGAGTTCGGTAATTTAGGGAGCGACAGGGATGAATCAAATTGTAAATCAAATAAGCTCGCCGTGACCCTAATCTTCCACCTTAAAATCGGCGCACTCTGTTGTCGAGAGGATGCGGCCGGCAATCTTATTTTTAATCAAACTCGATCGTCGCTCGTTACAGACCTGTATTACTGTAGCTCCACTGGCATATACATATAGTATACATACATATATTCAAGGGCAGATGATTCTTCGCTCACTCTCGCTTCAGGGTCCATTGTACTCTAGATTGACTTTTTATGCGCGAGGGTAATGACGTCCAAGTCGAGTCCCGGCAGCAATTTCGTTTCGGAATGGAGGGTATATAGGTAGGTACTACTATCAGGTATACTACAAGGGTGCTTCGTCGATGAGTCTCATCTGCGCCTCTCGATTTGTTCATCCGAATCGAGGAACATAAGAAGCAAGAGTATAAGACCGTTGAATAGAGAATAATTGTACAAGAGCAATAAAGCATAAAATGCATAGTATGTTTTACCTTATATATACGTATTCGCAAAAATACAGAGCACACCAACCGTAAAGAATTTTACTGAACGTCTAAGGTACGAGGAAAAACTTGTAGCATCGAAAGAACGTGTCCACGCGTTTTACGTGGCTTAACTGCTGAGGGTAGTTAAGCGAGTCGAGGATGCATTCACGGAGCCGGAAGTAGGCGGAACTGCAGCCTGCGCTTCTGCATTGTACCACAGAGAACTCGGTTTTTTTCGCCCTTCGCCCTTCTCTCTTCGGTCGTACGTATACGGGAGCATCTATGAATTTTATGAATGAGATGAGGAGATGCATCGAGGTAGGACCCTGGACGAAAAGGACATTCGATATCCGTAATACCGTAATAACAAGCCCATATACACGTCACGTAGATATACTGATGTGTATAGAGAGAACTCTCCCTGCGCTCGAGAAATTTTCGGGACTAGAGCAACGTCAAAAAAATCGTTCGAGCATTCCCGCTGAATTGAATAGTGACGTAAGCCGGCGTAAGCAGGAAATCGAGTGGTGCTTGCGAATTCGAGTGTCTGCATCTGAGAATTTCAGATACAAAAAAAAATATATTGTAGACTGTAACTTGAAACGTGCATGAAAAAATTGTAGACAATTGTGAACAGTATCTTCAATATAATTTAATAATTTAACTGTACTATTAAAATATATTAATTAAATTTATAAAATAACCAAAGTGAATGGAATTAAATAATCCTCTGACTAAAACGGAATAAAGTGTGGCACGTTTTGAGAAATGTATGTAAACAGCGTAAAATAACTTTAAAAAAAATTTTGCAGTTGAACCGCATCTTTAAAAATATGAATTAAAAGGTTGAAGTTACATATCAGAGTTTCAATTAAACTTTTCGAACATTTAAAAACATATTAAATCATATGAGTATTATTTGAAAATATTTGATTCGCAATAATCTATACATTAATTCGTACGTCTTTGCCATACAAATAACTACTGTGTTTTCACTGAAAACAAGTTTTAAGCTATAAATATTTATGAAAGGCTGGCCATTTTGCATATATCTGTTTTTTATGACAATTAAGGAATAAAAATCTGGATAGGCAGAATATTTTTAACAAACTGAAGAGTTTTTTTTAACCCCTCTGTGATGATTGAGATAGTTTTAGCATTCACACGATATAAGGAGTCTACTCCTCACTATTTTATGGACGTCGAATGCCTAGTATACTGACTCAGTGGCTGTGCTTGTATTCGGGCACACCCCGTACAGCCCACTTCCTCTTCTAACTACCAGAGATGATATGGGACACCGTGCACGAGCCTGTTGTCGGTAGAAAGTCGACCGGACCTATCATTTTGTGGAAAGGATACTCGAGACTTTCACGATGGCCTTCACGTGCTCCCGGAAAACTTGTCAGTGAGTGGCACGCGTCGTACCCTATTTTACTATATTTATCACACTCAAAACGTTAAAACTCATCGATATCCAAACTTTCTTCAAGAAAAAAAAAACAACATACATATTCTGTTCAGTCCTTTATCAACCTGCCCAACTAAACAGAAAGACTTTAACTGGCTATATACAAAATAAATGAAAAGGCAGGAAAAAAGCGAAGAATTACTATTACACTTTTTTTTGTAATCCGATCGATGGATTACAGACCGTTGCACTTTCTCGAGAAACGTACAGATTTTCTTGCACATGGCAAATTTCGCAAAGAAATTGAAACAGGAAACCACACAGTGGAAAGCCGCAAGTGGTGCTCAGACATATTTAATGAACGGCGGCGTGTAGGATGATCTGGACAGTGTCTCACAAGACGACCAGGCAGATATTTCGAGACATTTGGCATAAGCATAATGCTACTATACCCAAGAGACAGCCGGCGGGTCTGCTGTAAATTCCCCGCAACGTCCCAGAATTGAGTTGCGGGTGTGTTTCAGGCATTGCGAACTTCTGGAATGCACAAGTGGTTCGGTAACGAGACACCAGTGCCAGCATGAGCAACAGCAAACTGTACATTCGTTTCAGAACGAGCGGGGGCATCGACAACAAACAGGAACTCAAAAGGGGCGTTCGAGTTATCGGATTACAAACTCATACGACGGGAGAACCTTCCTTCCTCTCTGAAAATCGCGGGTTTGATTTATTGGCGGAAGTCGATTAGGCACCAATCTTACACGCAATTGCGAGACGAAAAGGGAGACTTTTCAACGGGACGTGACGCCGCCCGCCGATGCGTGTCACACGCATATGCGAAAATCTCCAGAATAAAACCTGTACAACATGTATCGTAGACTGCCACAATTATATCCTATAAGGTGGGGCGTAGGAGGCGTATGTGTATTATTAAATATATATGCACAGGTGACATAGATAAATCGTGACGATTTATGTTCAATTCAAAAGTGATGAATATATGTGTCTAATATGGGCCGGCAGCATGTCAAGTACATCAAGACTAAAAAATATCCCTTCATTAAAAAAAAAAAGGTTTGCAAATCGTTGCAAAAGTTACAAGAAAATCTTAAGCGGATCGTGCTCCTTTCAAACGTTTTCTGGTTCTTGCATGAAAAACTTTGCAAACTTGAATCATTCATTGTAGTATCAGTTAATAATTAATCAACTTGACATCTCTATAGAATTAGTTCTTGTAGTTATTTTTAGTAAAAATTATTTTTTGTTACTTTGCAACATGTTCCCATAACCCAAATGACAGTGTTAATGATAAAAATGTAATAGTAACAAGTTTGACATACTAAAACATATGGAGTGATTCTCTACTATGTATATCTTTTACTTTACGTGCACTGAACATATTCCGATCCGCACGCGCTGAACACCACAGCCATTTCTTGGAGAAAGAAGCCTCCGGTGGCCCTTAATCCATATCGACTGGTCCACACTGAAGATTTCCTTGGGATCGTCTGGGAATTATCCGTGATGCCAACTTATGAATGGGATGCTGATCCTAAATAAACACGTGTATACGCGCAGCAGACATCAGCAGCCACACGACCAGTACCCCCACCACGTGGTTGCGGACGATCGGTCTCTGAGGAATGGAAAATAGTATACTATACGGAGTCCTAGCTCGAAAGAAAAAGACAGAGCCAGTGTTGAGCCCTACATACGGAAGATTTTGCTATGGGTACAATAATTCTTCCGGAACGGCCCTTGAGCAAACAAGACTCGCGACAATGCTTATAGTATTGTATAGTTTGCGAAGGGTACACTGCTCCCATTCGAATATACCATCTACGAATCTTGAATGTAGTAAAGAAGACGAAGAATCCAACAGAGCAACGTTCATATTCTGGCGTATTTCCTTCGAGAAAGGATGAATTTGTGCGAGGGCGGAAAAGCCCTTTGCCTTGTCTACTTGCCGCCCCCGCGTTTTCGTACATGCCAACCACGCGCGTCAATACCCATTCATCCTTTTTGGTCGTTTCATTCTTGGAACGTTATGTCACGAGGAGGTTCGACTCTCTATGAAATTTGTGTGCTACATGTTGTACACGAACTGTCTGAATTCCAGGTTAGAGAAGTGTGGCGCGCGACGTGTCGCACGTCACTGGCTCAGGTCGACATGATTGATCGGAATCGAGAATGGCACAGAAGGTGGAAAAAGAAGCATCGAAGAACCAGATCTTCATGCTGGTGTGAAGCCTATACAAGCACTCGTCCTGGTTTGAACTGAACGTCATAATTCAGCGGTTTAGGAAAATCGCTTTATTGCTTGTTCCCCACATTACAATTTTTTAAACCGACATATCAGAAAATGTTACAGGAATAAAAAGTCAAGGCTAAGTTTTGAATGACCAAAGTAATATTCAATAATGTTGCTAACTACAAGAAATATCTCAAAGGGTCAGAATAAAGTGGCCGAATTGACAGAGAATGCTCTGTATTATGCACTTAAAATTCATTTTTTTAATTCCCTTTAACGTGACTCGCGTCGTATAATCTCGAAGACACAGCAATTTGTGGATGCGCGTGGTGATCGCAGCAACACGCGTGAAAAAGTAAACAAATACGACAGCAAAATAAGTGTGCGAATGGAACTGAGAACGTGACTACCTGGCGTAGGTAGAAACGTAGAACGTATATTGATATAAGAAACATTAAAACTTTGCGAGCGTCACGCTCGATCGATTACCGCACAGACAATGGAAAAAGTATACCTACCTCTGCGGAGGTTTGAGTCTCGAGAAAATGCTTGGAACGTCGAGAAAAGAAGAGTAGGAATAAGAGACGTGCGGTTGGCACGGACAGGCGAATCTACGAAAGGTATATAGAGATAAGAGAGTTGGCTCGAGCGATATTCCGGTCGAGTTGCAAGCTCCGGAGATAGAGAATGAGGGGTAAAAAAAAGTGCAGTCACGTCGTAGCGAGTATTGCCGGAGGGCGATTCTGAGCTCTGAGCGAAACGACCCAAGCCCCGGACGTCTTGACGTTCGTTTCGAGTTTTCCTGCCGTTAAAGCAAGAGAAAGGTTTCTCTTGAGTGTTCTCAGCGATTCGGTGATGCGTACGCCATCTCGAGAGATTCTGCATGCACTGACATTGGTTATAAAATGAAATAGAGTCCACTACGAATATGCTGAGGTAAAAAATTGCCAGTTTGCAACCATGTTGTGGTTGTAATATTACTGAAGAATTTTATATATTCACTTATTCTCGCTTTATTAAAGATTGTTTATAATAAACACAAACTTACTTATTAGATGTTATTAAAAATTAGATTATTATTAAATATACAAATAAAAACTTCGTTAAAAGTAAATAAAGTTTTGTCTCCTAGAGGGCAATTCATTTTAGATTTTTATGAAATAATCTCGATTTTGTGTTTATTTCGTTGAGGTAAAGAGTTTCCGTCTTATATTGCTAGAGCCATGTGTTCGTCGGAAACAGTGGTAAATTATTTTCGATACCCCTAAGTAGTGAAAAACATAATTTTTATTGTATTTTCAAAAATTGGTATGTTCGACATTGAACATGCATTTAATATTGTAAATTAGACAATTACTGTCAGTTTGAAGTTTTTTTAAGAATTAAATTTCAGCTGTCTTTGCATGTAGAAAAATGTTTGCATGAACCTTACGTGGTTTACTATAAATGAAACTAATATCATTTTACGTAAAAACCTTTAAAAAAAACCCTGAGCAATAGATTTGGCTAGAACTCGAGAACTGGTATTTTGGGTCACAGCGCTGGCAGAGCAGTAAAAACCGATGAAAGGGCGTTTCGCCATTCGTCATTATTACCGTTGTCCGTTACAGAAGCACAGTGGACCGCGTGCGAATCCCGGGATGAAGAGAAATAGAGAGAGAGAGATGTCTTGGGGGCTGTATGCTTGTTCGGGTCACACAGGAAGTGGGTCGGCCGGATCAAGGGCCGCGCTCTGCCCTTTTCCATTTTACAGGCTGCAGGACCATTCAGGTGTAATGGTCAGTTAAAGACTATCCGACTACGCATATACGAGTATGTATCCCGCACCGGTTTTTCAGGGTGGCACACAGACCGCGGGATATTCTATAGTGGCTACGGTAACCATATCCATCATACAGGTCGAAGCTGCGACTTCATAGTTTGCGGGACATAATATTGCTCAAGCAAAAAAAAAGTTGGTAACGGATGCTGGTTTCCAAATGTACGATTATATCACCTGCAATCATCATTGTGGAATATCCAAACGATTTCATTGAGCCGTGATTGAATCTTGATCGAATCTCTTGAATATTACGTTCACGTGTAACCAAACATATTTATAGTTACGGAATTTAAGGTTTCCCAAGAAAAAAAATGAGCAACGAATACTGGTCTTAAGAGATTCGATTGCATCGCCTTTAAGTATCGTTACGGAATATTAAGTTGATTCCATTGAACCGTGATTTAACCTGATCTGAATATCTTAATCATTGTGTCCCCGTTGAAAGAAACATTCATAATTTGCAGCACGTAAAGTGTCTAATTTCGGTTTCTGGTTTCCAAACGTCCTTTTATAACGCTTCTAAATATGAACGTGAAATATCAAAGCGACATCAGTCACTCGTAGTTGAACATCATTTTATTCATGCGAAATCAAACAAATTCAATGTATCGATACTTCGACCCTCTGGAGGCTGGAAGAACGATGACGTGCCTCGCAGAGGTGGCCCACCCGCAGATATCTCAATGGTAAAATCATCTTCACTCTGTTTATACACGTGATCTTCGAATAACAAATACGAAGAGAAATCCTTAAATCCTAAATCAACCTGCCTGTGCCTTGCTTCGTCGGGTATGGTGAAGTGCGCTAAGGCTCACTATGCTGAGGACGTCAGAGTGAGATGAGATGCGGTCTGCAAACAAGCTTCAATCATGCGGCCCACCGCCCCTTTTGGTCGGCGACACGCTGGTTCAATCTGGCGAAAGTCAAATATTAGACAAATAAATATACCTAGAAGGTAGTCTCTCGCTTCCTCGTTCTCCAAGTTCTATCGCCACTAGTACTTTCGTGGTGTGACTAGGCTTCTGACTACAGGATTAGGACGAGTGTTCAAACCATTTCCCAACATAACTGATATTTCACTTTGAGATTCGCATTAATTGACTTCATACATTTTAACTGATAAATAACAGGGCACAATAGTAATAACAGGGCAGAATAGTCGTATAGATTACTAATTAATAATTGGTACTCAGTAGTTGCCAGGACTACCGCAAGTGCCAAAACGAGTTTTTAACCTATTTTTCGCATAGCTGATATTTTTCACCCAGAAATTCGCTTTATCAGACTCAATAAATTTCCACTGACAAATACCTTCGCCAAAAACAAAAAGAAACAATCATTATTACTTCCATGTTTTGGGAATTATTTGCAGACACCATTGGCACGGTAATAAAAATAAATGTATTCCCATAATTTCATTATCTAAAGTGTTTTCAGCACGCAAGGATCGGTGTGAATACCTCCGAGCGCACGATAAGCCCCCGCCAGAAAGAGGGAGTTGGGAATACGCAGTATATATACACAAGCACGATTCCGTAAAAGCAGTCGTAAAAATGCTTTTCGCGACTCCTCGGGGATTCAGCTTCCTTACGGTCGGGAATACGAGGCGCTCTTATCTCAGAACGCTTGCAGAGACACTGCATATCGTCATTGCAGTAGCGCTCGCTCGTGGAGTGCAAGAGACGTGGAAACAGAAGGGGGAAAAAATGAAGAAGAGAAGAACGGATGCAAAACAATGGCCGCTGTTCAAACATCCACGTGAACTTCAAACAAACGCCGGCCAGATTTCGTGCGAGATGCCGGTGGGTCTACATTAGCGGCAGGACCGAAAAGCTACTTCCTTGGACTGTCGTCCCGGGAAGAGCTGCGAAGCAAGACAGACAACAAGATAGAAGCGAGCGAGTGTATCCTTTCGGTCCTATTGGCTAGTACCTACCTCTTCTGAGGACATCCGGGGACTGAAATAATAAATATTTAAGGAGGGCTGCTGCTGCTGCTTCTGCTGCTGCTGATGTTTTGCTGCTGCATGCCTTGTCAAGACGGACGCGGCGAACCCTTTCATTTTCACGAACAAGACGAAAATTAGTTGAACTAGAAAGAGTTATTGCCGTTGATGTTTTACTAGGAACGTTTATCAAGTTTAAGCGATGCGCCTACTGCACTCGGTCTGCTGGACCTTGAAATATCTTGGTTTACCCAAATACAGGTGTGACGTCTGTTTAATGTCAAGAGCTGTCCGATGAATTTCTTGGAACATGAGCATTAAAATTGTGTAAGTTTTACCGCAGCTTTTTTTTGTTGAATGTTTTGTTAGATAAAATGATTTATGATCAATTTATAAATATTAAAAAAAAAAATTAAACTATTCATTCAAAACGAATTTGTATATTTATTGGACAAATTATTACACATAAATAATATAAATAAAATCTTGGTATTATTATTATTATTCAGAATCAATGTTCTCGGTATTTCCGATAAAGTTTATTTTTCATTCAAATTCTCTGCGTCTCAAAATAAAATCAAATTCTGATCAAATAAAAAGAAATATGGTTAAAAAAGTATTTCTAATAAATTCTTAATTAAGTCAGTAGACGAGAACGAAAAAAACTTAATTTAACTTGAATTTTACCATTAAAGTATTATGTGTAAAATGGAGCATACAGCTGCATTCGAAACTGCCATCTCACCAGAAAATACTATACCTACTACGTTTTATCATGTATAGAAATATTAATTAAAAATTTCGAAGTTAAAAGCATCATATGTAACATTCAGAGTTGTACATATATCTGCATATAAACGCCGATCCTCTTCTTCTTCTTTGTCTTGATTGACGAGAGACGCCCCCTTCTAATCGCTCAATCACCAAAAAATTAACGAAAGGCAAAAAGTTAGAGCGAACGCGCGATCGTGAACAAGCAAGTTCCTTCGATTTTCATCTTTTTTTTTTTTTCTTCAAGAAACAAACCAAGACGAAAGAGAGCGGAGAGCCAGAGAGCGAAGCCGTCGCGGCAACGCCCTTGCACTCCACCCATCCATCTAACCGTGCATATTTTGGGGCAGCTAGTTTTTTTCCTACAGGGAGATTTATCACGTATCCAGACTAACGCGCCTCCAATTCTCACAGAGTCAGATTCCCTCTTGGCTAAGAGATCTTCGGTGTTTGCCTCACGAAAGACAACCTTCATAGTATATGTACGCTACCATAATTCTGTATAGTGTATAACAAGAAGCAAAGGAGATAATTGGTAGAGCAAACGAAAATGAAAAAAAAAAACAACGACAATTTCTTCAAAATATTCTCCTCGGTTCACCGTGAAAATACGAGACTAATAGGCATTTTTTTCACAAACCACTGGGTTCATATATCCAATTCAAATTATCTGAAACGAGAGGCCACCCTCTGGTAACGAGGGCTGTTGACTGTTTTGCATCTCGCGGCTACCTTACTAGGTATAACCGATCCTATATAGCCCAATTCTAGAGATTCAAGATCGTTTCATCGTTCCCTAAAGGCTTTTTTGCATTTTCTGCACGACACGTAATTGCAATTGAAAGGAAACTAATACATGAATGGTTGTTCTATATATTTATATTTATATTGTATATATACTCTATATATATATATATATATATATTTGTGCCTTGCGGCTTCTTCGTTCGGTTGGACAGGGTTCTTGGTGTCTGGATGGTGAAACACGACGAACGCTTGGATGAGCATAAGAAATTCGATCGTCTCGTGACTCAAAACCGGCCTTTTTTCACGCTTCGCGGAACCTGCCTGGCTTGGTGTTCTCCATGACTCCCCAGCATCCAAGATATGCTATATATCGTCGTGCCTTTCGTACTGAAAATATATTCGCCAGTGTAGGGTACCAACCTTCTCGCAAAACGCACCGATTTCTGAACGCTGACTGTATTTGCCCAAGGCCTGCAATTACGAGGCATCCATCAACGCTTGTCTGCACCTTTTGGGGACTACCTTTCTCTCACTCTTTCCCTCTCATCCGGACTTTCGAAACTTTTGCGCTGGCCCTTCTGTTTCTACACTTGAGTACGAGGTAAGAACTACGTGCGAATTCGTTCAAAAATGCTATGGTTCATAATAAGCTCGCATGCTTCACATTCAGGGCAACAAAATTGTTATGGGAGGTTTGTTGATTTACAGAAGCCTCGTCTTGAGGACGAATCCTTTGCCTCTACACAGCTTGTGGGAATATATTTTTGCACAGGGTAGCGGCAGGCATAAGTGGTTTACATTTTACCAAATCCCCTTTTCCTCTTGCTTGTAGGAAAGTAAATAAACCACCGTTTTGGTAGTTGGTCCTAATCGAGGCTGCTAAACGTCACTCGAAGGAAACGGGAATTAGTTGGAACAAAAAACCTGGATCTTTCGACTAAATACAGAAGGTCCATGTGCAAACTTGGCTTACCCGACTGGAGTAAACACAGGTGAAAATATCTGCATTCAATTATTTAGCTGTTTTTCTTTGATTTTAAAATGATCTGAATTGTTTCGGGAATTCTCGTTTGAAAATTAAATTTTCTATGTATGCATAGAAAATATATCTATCTGATTTGTATAGATGAGACTCCTGAACTACGAAAATAATTTCGTCAGACCGTTAAGGTCTTCTCTTATAGATAAGAGAAGACCTTAACTTCTCTTCTGCTTCTTGGCGGGAACATGAGTGCTCGAAGAGTGTACGCCACTTTCAGGCGCATAACATAAAACGAGCGTGAATAGCGATAAGCTCGGCTCGAGGTAGACTCTTAGGTTAACCACGAACTAGATTACTCCATTATCTTTCCACTCCCTGTCGGTATAACGCCGTATATACGTAATATAATAGCGAGTGTAACGAGCTACCTCGGCGTATCCATTTTTCAAAGTATCCACACCGCATCCGCGCGAAACCTTCATCGCTCGATGTTAGTAGTGGCTCTTGAATGCAGTACGCAGGTCCTCAGGGAGTTCGAAAGCATAAGAGAGGACTGGAATTTCGTGGAGGATGAGACGATGCATCGGGTGAAATAGACGATCGGTTCTCACACCCTTTTTGCAACGTGTCGAAGATCCCACAGAATTCGGAGCATTCTTATCGGTGCCCTCGGCCATGCTTCGAGCATGAATTTGTACACGATCAAACAACGCGAGTAGTTAACAATTTTCGTTCGTCAAGAGAAAGAGGAAAGGAGAGAGGGAAGAAAAAAAACAGGGAATAAAGAGGGATAGATGGTAGAAGCGCTTCTCGAGAGAGTAGATATAGTACCGATGCGTCTGCATTTAGGGACGCAAGGTGTTCGCGCTGGAGTGTAGATTCATCTCTCCTGAACGCCGCGCGTTTGGTGTTGCTTCGCGGCGTGCCCTGGGCTAATGTACGCACACACGCGATTCAGCCGTGAAAGTCGGTGTATGATTGAGTGTAGCCCTGGGCCTGCTTACACAGTTACGCTGTCGCTCGCAGAGAGTAGGGAGAGATGAGACTACGATGGAGGAAAAGGGTATGAGGAGGATGTGGCGTACGTCCCAGAGGTCCCCCCCCCGTTAAGGTGGAGAGAAGTTAAGAGGAAGGGACGACGCCCCTTTTCCAGCGGAACCAAAATCGCTTGACTGTGGTATAGTTTGCTTGAAAGTTTTATTTTTATGTGATAAAACTTTCTTTATGTAGAACAATAAATAAGAGTTGTAAACGTAATATTACTTTCAAACACACTTTGTTTATCTATTCCAGTAACAATTTGATATTAATAATTTTTTCAACAATATCCATATAGGTAAGAAAATGTACATTTGCTTAAATCTACATTTGAAGAAAATTAAATAAAGGGTGTCAGGTCAAATTTACCATTTTTGAAAGACTAATATCCTACTTACTCGGAATTATTTTGGAATATTTGGCCTGCTGATCCTCTTTCAAAAGTGTGCAGGTTGAAAAAAAAAAAACAAACAAAAATTGTTATAGGTGATTCGCATATGAATTCAAATAATCCCGATGGTGTTGAAATTTTGTTCACTACAATCGACGACACGTTGCAAAATGAGTGTGAATCGATCGCTTATTCTACTCAAGCGCACTACCTCGTCCTCCATGAAATTCCATTCCACTCTTATGTATTCGATCTCCCTGAGGACTTTAGCACTCGAGAGCCACTATTAACAGCAAGTGATGAATGTTTCTCGCGAATGAGGAGTGGATACATTGAAAAACGGGTACTCCGAATCGGCCTGCTATATACAGGCCTATTCTTGTAAGTAAAGTATTTTTAACATTTTTTTATTTTTTCAATATCATGAATATAAAAAAGTATTAGATGTAATCAATTAAAATAAATCGATATAAAACTTCCTTCAGAAAAAATAATAAGAAAAAATCTTACCCTACCCTCGACTTAAATTCGAAATTATTTACTACTGCTTTTTTTAAAAGTGTGTATAAAGCTTACATAAAAACAAAAATATTTTTTGTAAAAATGACAAAAAATTTATGGGAGTTAAAATTTTATTTTGTGTGATCTTCGACACGCAAAGGTGGATGCGCTTAGGTGGTTTATTCCACCTAAGCGCATCGTTTCTTCCTCCAGAGTCCACTCTTATGTATTCGATCTCCCTGAGGACTTTCTCACTGCACTCAAGAGCCACTACTAACAGCGAGTGATGGAGGTTTCGCGCGGATGCGGTGCGGATACTTTGAAAAATGGGTACTCCGATGTAGCTCGTTAAACTCACTACTATATTGTGTATACGACGTTATACCGACGAGGAATGGAAAGATAATGGAGTAATCTAGTTCGTGGTCAACCTAGACTCTCCCTCGACTCGAGCGTATCTCTATTCATGCTCGTTTTGTGTTATGAGCTTGAAAGCGGCGTACACATCTTCGAGGACTCAAGTTCTCACCAAGCAGCAGAAGAATTATCTTTAAGAGAAAACCTTAACGGTCCTGACGAAATTACTTTCGTGGTTCAGGAGTCTCATATATACTAATCAGAATAGATTTAGTTTATTTTTTTATTTTTCTGAACACGATATTATTTCCCACAACGTCGATTAGTATTCTAACCGGTAATTATAAAGCGCTTTTAGGCGGTGCTTTGACACCTGTGCCCTCATCGATCATCCTACAATGGTGTACGCATTTCTACTATATGCTTCTGCTAAGATCGTTGTGTAGAAAATAATTGACTCTCGGTGGTTTTCAAGGGATAAAAACTCTTGGAGGTCAGCGGGTGAAGACTATCTACTGACGTATTAGAGGGTTCATTATCTTTGGTTGATGGAGATCTGACAGTGAATGTATCAAATTCACGATTTTAAAGACGCTAGATTATTAATGCCTTTGTAAATTCATTGTGTACTGTGGGGAATCTTGGTATCCAGCTACAAAAAAAAAGTTCCTGTAAATATGTTTTTGATAAATAAGAAATGTCTATACATTACTCGGTGTCGACAATGCAATTTTTTAAATGAAACAGACTAAGACAATTTTCTATAGTACTTCAGACGACAGTTCAGTAAATAAGGCTGGAATTTAGTTGTAATTCTGAAAAATGTGTTTTGTAAAATATGACTTTCACACCTTCTTAAGTGACACGCAATCTTTTTCAGACTGTCCGATTCATCCAATGATGTAATTTAAGAGCTGATTTTTGAAGTGAAGCGAATTTTTTTTTTTTTCATCCAAGCTTCTCAGGAATTATAACGAGCACACAATATGAAGAGGGTTGAGAGAAGGCGTTTCGATTCGACCGTAGAGAACGACAAAAACTCGCCCTTCGTATCTTTCAAAAACATACTGGGGTGCGATAAAAAGAGCGCCATGCACTTATTTCTGTCGGACGAAACAAACGAGGTGGTTGTTGCGCTTTTGTGTCAGGCTCCCGAGTCGACCGCTACCTGAAAATAAATCACAAATAACAGAGAGAATCCCTCTGGTCTCCTCTATCTCGCGCTGAGTGCCGACGCGAAATCTTCGCGTTAATAATTCGGCTGATTTGTCGTAGCAGCTGGTCTGCACCTTTATTCCCAATCACTCGACGCCTCGTTAATTTGCTCACCTCGTCAACGGATTGTTGACGACTGACCAAGTAAATTTTCAGATCTCATATATAGAGGCACCAAAGCAACAGAAATCTTTTTTTTTCCGCCCCGTCCTCGGGTTTTGTTTAAATCAACCATAAAACTTATAGGATCATAAAATTCGTTGCAACAATCTTTAATTTATTTGGAATCATCCAAGACAGTTGTTAAATTAACCTTGTTCAAAACCTTTGCCACCCTGGCACCGGCAGAGTTTCGCACTTGAGATTATCATGCAAAGTATATAAAACATTATAAGGAAGGATTTTTTTTTATCGAATTTGTTTAAAAAAAATTCCTTTACTAATTTACTAATGACATTCTTATTATTTAAGAATAATATTCTTGGTATCTCCACTAAGATTTACTTTTGACAGAGACCTTCAAAAGATGCAGAGACAATTTCTTTTCTCACCTAGCCCTGTAATTTTGTACAAGTAAACCATAAAATATGTACGATCATAAAATCTGTCTGCAAGAATAAACATCTATAATTGATTTTAAAGCACACAAGTCAGACGTTAAATTTACCTCGTTCAAAAACCTGACCACCCTGACACCAGAGTCTCGCACTTGAGATTCCTATGCAAAGTGTATAAAACGTTGTGAGGAACCTGGAGAGTGGATAAAAAAAAATTGCTATGCATCGCTCTTCAGCATCATCCCCAGGGGGGGTTCCAAGGCATGGAAGGAGCTGTGGGGACGCAAGGCAAGATCCGCGCGCCGCCGCTGCCTGCCTCCTTTGCTGCTGTTGGGATCGTCCCAAAGCTTCGTGCGGCTGAGGCTTGCTCGCCTCGGAATCAGGCAAAGGGAGAGGGATGATTACATGTATCTTTTTTAACACAAAAGGCTCGAAAACCAACACCGTAATACGATGGCGACCAAGCGCCCTGTAATCTATGCCAGCGAGCAGGCAACGGTTGGGCGCGCGTCTCCTGTGAGCCTTTTTCGATGACGGGACAGCCATTTTCAAAATTGCGATATAGGTGCTGCTCGCTTCGCTGCCTGAAATAAGCTGAGATTGGTTCGAAGGAAGCGAGAGCGAGTAAAGAGGATGAAGCCAGAGGTCCAGGCAACCGACAAATTCTGACATCGCCTCGGGCCACCTTATTATTTGTTCTTCGTCGACGCGACGATCAACTCACTACGCATACACGCAGCATCACCGGTAGTTATCGAGTCACCATTTGCCTCAACGGCAGCCCAGCCGTGACGATCCGACGATCGTGCGTCGATTCAGACCGGAGATACGAGCTTGGACAACAAAGAAAAAAACTGAATTTTGTCATGAGGTAAAACAAGAAAACAGAGAGATTCTTTATGGTCAATGGGAGCTTACGCGTGCCCCGAATAAATTGACTAAATTCTGAGAAATATATTTGCCTGCAATTTGTAGACTTATTTATCGTATTACCTAAGCTGATCCAATTATTTGATATAAATTCTAGTTTAGTAGACCGGTGACGTTGATCGCAAGAAAACATTAATTCTGTTAAAAGAGAAATCTGAAAATTGGAAAATGTATAATGACAGCCTCTATTTCAGATAGTCATTAAAGATGAAATAACGATGCAACTATTTAAACTAAAACTGGAAACTAAATTTGGAAATTTTTTGTTAATACTGCTAAATATATTTTGTAAGTTGCTCTTCACGTATCCTTTAGAACTGACTTTCCAGTGAAGCGAAATATGTTTGCCTGTATGCTTGTAAACCTATTTTTCTAAATATAAATATATAACAAGAAAAAATTGATACTGCAAAAATCAGAATGATAATACTTCGCGAACATGTGATTTACTTCAGATTATTTATTATCATCACTTAAGTGATAGGCATACGACGTTGTAAACTTTGTAAATTATAATTTGTAAACGCTTTATAAATTTTCAGTGGCGATGTTTTAAGAAGATTCATGAAACTCAAATTAAAATTTGACCGTTACGAAGAAGAGCCACGAATGTATTACGTGACGAAGTGTGTCCTTATTATAATTTTATTTAGTATTATTTAAGAGAAGAAATTTAAGTGTCTCGCTAAAATTTATATGACTTGATTGATAATAAGATAGATAATTTTATCGTTAATGTGCCCTTCGTTTTCCAATGCCAAAGGCCTCTGTGGAGATCTGCGCCTGCGCATATAGCCGATTTTTTGTCTGTTGGCTACCTGTACGATTCTTAAGACTCAAAGAAGACAATGATGGTGAACGTAACGTCGATTTTTTTTGTGTTTTTGCACCAGGAGCTTGGCATCCATTTGTTGCGCTGTCATAACGAGTTCCAGACTTTTTTGACAGCGTTAGAGCACTTGAACTCAATGAACGATAAGACGCTGGTATTGGCAGCTTGGAACCCTCGGAATTGGTAACAGCAGGCATACTCGATGTACTTTTTCGTGTTACAGGAACGTCCTTAACTTTCGGCACGTCCGGACTGAGTCTCGAAGATGTTGGAGTTCCTGGCAAAGCTGCAAGCATCGATCGGCGCATAAGTTTCGGACGTTGAATCGTTCTTCCGGTTGTCGAGGTTCGATGTAATCCTGGGAAACATCCTATTGCTGACAAACGCCGGATCGGTCGACTATTTGCTGACACATCTTTTTGTAACTGAAAGCATCATTTTTAAGTTTAATAATGCGAATGTATATCAAGAATGTAAAAGGTTGTAACATTTTTTTTAAACATGAGGAGAATTTCTCGAAGGAAAAATATACATTTCAATTTCGTCTCTCTCCAACTCTCGAAACTTGAATACGAAATAATTTATTCTTACAAAAATGGCTTTGGTGATCAAAATTAAAGATGCGCTACGTATTCACATTAAAAAATTTAAATTGATAAAAAATACGGTAAGAAAAGAAAAATATGAAAATAGTCAACGTCATTACAGACAGCAAGCATATTTATATTTAATAATAATAATAAATCCATAAACTTTAAATAAATAAGTTAAAAGTAATTGTTTTAAAAAGTCAATACGAAACTTCATTTTGTAATTTGAAATTAATTCTCTCATTTTTTCGAATACGTATGATTTTTCCAAAGTTTCTCTTAATTGTTAATTTTGTTTTCTTGTTCGATTTTAACAAACGCTTTAAAAAATCTCAAAAACGAAAATTTCACAATCGTAAGAAATTTCGTTAAAAAATCATATGTGTTCGAAAGAAAATCAGAGAATGAATTTCATGTCAACGAATGATTTTGATAGTATTTGTTGAAGATTTTTTCTTTACTTATTTATTAATAACTTTTTGTGATCATTATTATTCAAAATTCACATTCGTAATCTATATCTCTAAAGCATGACTTCGACTTTATCTCAAATCAAAGTTAGTCAAATTTGAATCAATTCGAACTTTTGTCTGTATAAATAAAATCCATTTTCTGTTTAGGTCATTGACCCCTTCAATTTGTTCAGCAGAGCCACCTTTTTCAAAAAGAATATAATTTTTTTGTAACAACATTTTTTAAATGTATTTAATTTAATTTTAAATTTTGATTTAATTTAATTTTTAAATTCTGAATACAATATGATTAAAGCATTTTTCTGTTTCCAACAAGAAACACTTACATTCATATCGTCAATCTTCTTCACTACGTCATTGGCAGAATCTCTTAGAATTTTTAGCTTTTTCAGAATGTTCGTCAGATCCTGCATAGTGTTTTCATCAGTGCTATCACCGTTGATCGTTAAGGAATTGAATTGTTTTTCCTCAAAAACGTTATCGTTTTCCACACTCTTGGTAGTATTTTCACATACAAAAGTATCGGATCTAATGAGCGTGCTCACTTCTGGGCTTGATTTCGACATAAGCTGCAAACCAAGCATAAAGCAAGCCTATTATATCTTACGCGTTATACTTTAATTGAGCGGAATATGATATAAATGTTGTAAACGCAAATATCGTGACATTGGTCACCTTTCTCTCTATCACGCGTCTATCCGGTACGTCGATCTTAATGACATTGAGGTTGTCGTCGACCTTAAGAGCTAATGAACACGGTTCAGCGGTAATAGTCTTATCGAGCGACGAATCTGCTAGGTTCTCCGCCCAGAGTGTGTCTAATGACCGGTTTCTGCGAAAACTCGTTATTAAAAATAATAAATTTTTGCACTGACTTTTTCAACCATAAAAGAGCGGCACACAAACCTTCTCGCAAATCCACCATTATACTCAACATTTAATTTTGGTATGTTTGGCGCGTCCGGTATCGTCATGACAATGCCTGAGGAAGGCGTTGTAGCCTCGCCTTTTGTCGAACACACCAAATTTACGTCGAACTTCATCCTAATAACTTCCTGAACTGCCTCGATTATTCCCTGAGTCGTCAGTGATGTAGCAGCCGGAGAAGAATTTTTATCCTGTCATAAAAGTAATTAATTCTCATCACACACTTTGACACTCCAATGATGAGAATTAATCAATCTGTAACTATAATTACGCAATTTGTCGTAGCAAATCGACGGAGGAGCTCGCTTAATTCCACTTTGAAACCTTCGACGTTCATTGTGAAACACACACACGCGTACGTTTGTAACGATTATCTCGGCAGAACTGAGCTCGTTTCAGTGGCCTACAAGAAGCTATTGTCCTCTAATGTTCGCATACTATATATTACTTGTTTACATCGTGATTTCTGACTGTGGACGCACTGGAAACCGGTTGCCTATACTTATAGTGATGTATCAATACAAGCACTCGTAGACAGAAATGGGCATCGTCCGCATCCAGACAAATTATTGATTTAAATCAAATATCGAGTCTATTTAAATAAAATTTTTTTTTGAAAAATCATACACATACGATACGTTT
This sequence comes from Perithous albicinctus, assembly GCA_964016905.1. Classification (NCBI taxonomy): domain Eukaryota; kingdom Metazoa; phylum Arthropoda; class Insecta; order Hymenoptera; family Ichneumonidae; genus Perithous; species Perithous albicinctus. The sequence continues at coordinate 24,007,176 of OZ024691.1, read as the reverse complement.
TCGCTTGAATCGAACCGAATTGAATTTATTTGATTCAGAATTATTGGCTGACTATTAATATTGATGTTAATATTATTTCAAGATTTTCATATCAGTATACTCAAAATGGTCTAAACCGTAGAGAATGGTTTTAAAAAAGCCTCTGGATGCGTATGTGGGGAAAAATTCATACTGCCATAATTCGTGAACTACTCAACTAAACCAACTCAAATTTCTGTGCCGTATACAGAATAGAATTTTCTAGAAATTCGTTAATTTTTTAAATATTTAAAATATATATTTTTTGTATTCATATATGTCTCATCCCTTCTCGTAAATACGAACGAGAATTCAAGTATCGGACCAAGATGGACGAATTCACACTAATACCTTAACCCGGATATTTCCACCTGGTATTTGCTCCAGTTGGTAAGCTGAGTTTGCACGGCAACCTTCTGTGTTTAGTCTAAGAAGTGAGGCTTTTTGTACCGACTAATTCCCATTTGCTCCAAGCGACGTTTAACAGCCTCAATGGAGACCAACTACCGAAACAGTGGTTTATTTATTTTCCCATGGCCAAGAGAGGAAAAAGGGTTTTTAGAAGAAAAAAAAATATATAAACCACTCATGTCTGCACCCTGTGCAAAAATGTTTTTGTAGGCTATGTCGGCAAAGGTTTCGGCTGCGAGTGGAGGCTTCTGTAAATCAACAGACTAACACGCCTGTCTATAAAATCCTCGATACCACGAACTGCATCCAAACGAGTGCAGTGGCTCTAGCATTTTTTTGTCTCGGTATGAATTCACACGCTGCGCTCACAACCTGTACTTTTGAGTGCTGTGGATGAGCAACGCGTGAAGATTCGCGGGTCTGCTACGCGAAAACAGGTCTCTACATTTGGTTCTCTCTCTCTCTCTCTCTATGTTTTTTATACTTCTCTCTTTCGGTTGCAATTTTATAGACTTGCCGAACAATGCGGCATCTCTCCAACTGTAATTGATATCACCTGCCATGTAAATATCGGTTATCATCGTTGGGTCTCTCTCAATGGTGGTGGTATAAAGCGGCAACACGGTGGCGCGGTGGAAAAGGTAAGACACACGCGCGCCAAAACAAAATTACGAAATAACGGACGGCAAGATAATTACATGTTGGTTTTAGAAAAGGGCACAGGTATTATAATTCCACGCTATGCGAATTGGCTGGGCGGAAACCACACCTGATTCACGTGTATCTGTGCTGTTGTGTAGATTTTTTTTTTTTTTACTAGCTTGAGAAACTTTACGAGCCAAATTTGTTCTACTTAAAAAAATTGAAAACAGAGCTAAGATAATTGACGCAGCTAAATAAACATCGCTGTTGAAGACAGTCGGCGCTGTCTCTTAGAGAACCGAAGAATCGCTCGTAAATCCCATATGGTGAAACCCATGATGGTTTCGGCATATATGAATTAGTCTATGTGAATCCAGACAATTTTTAGTCCCAATCTCTTTTATCTTTCCCATTTTTGGGCTCGTTTTATTACTACCTAAAGGCACTTTCGAATTTTTTCAGACTCTTTATTTCAACTTTTAAAAATATGCTGCGTTTTTTGCAGGTCGACTTATCTCAAATTCACAGAAAAAAAAAGAATCCATATCAGCTTCTCAACGAGATTTAAAAAATTGTATTACTTGACAAAATTCATTTAAAAAAGATAAATCTCATGATTATTTTTTCTTTTCAGGGTTACTTTCAAACTTATAGTTTCTTGTGAATTAAATATTTTCAGCAAAATGGTTAGTATTACAAAATATGCCATGATTTCATTTTTTTTTTAACACTTAAGTAGTACTCAAATATTGCAAATTATGAAAAAAATCTGACAGAATCAGATGAAATGCGGCTGATTTGACGGCATAAAGTGTCTTAAACCCGAATATGGTATGTGCGTGCTTGTATAGACATTGTAAAACACGACGAGAGACGCGAGACCGGGTGAACGCCTACCACGTTTCGCATCACGTACGCATCGCTGAGAAGACCCGTGTATTTCGTAACAGCCGGTGTTTCACACCTCACAATCATAAGAGGCAGCTCGGAGTCTGCCATCTGAGAGATAAAAAGACAGCCGTATCTCGATCTGCCCTCTCAACACCTCCCTTATCGATATACTCCCTTCGTACGCCCGTAATGACACGTTCCGAACTCTCGCCCGGAGCCTCCTATTGGTTTTGAAAAGCACGGGGTTTGCTTAGTAACCGGATACACAACAGTAAAGAACTTGTTGGACGCGTGTGTGTATGTGCTTGGCGTCCTGAGGGCCTCGCCCGCAAAGCCATCACAAAGCTTCAATTTTTCTTTTCATCGCGCATCCCCGGTTTCGCGCCCAAAGTCTTTATGATCCTCTGCGCCACCCATAGATCATAAAAGTAGATTCGTAGATCCAATGCCTGAGATATATGCGTACACCTAATTGCGGTCCAGTCTTACGAGGCCGGCACTTCAACATTGGAAGAAGCAGATTTAGAATGTAACCCTGGCGGTAGAGTGAGTAGACACAAAATGGCAATTTCAAAGTACGTTTTGAAGATATTTATAGGAGAAATAGACATTCAGACACAATTACTGAATTACATATTCAATGATGATTTTTCTACTCTTCTATTATAATAGTTCTGGCTTGTGTTTAATTTTACCAAATGACTTCTCACTATATTAACAGCCATTCTTAGCCTTATTGGCAATTCGAGCAAGAAAATCATAATTATTTATAAGCATTTATAATAATTATTTATAACCCTAAAGGTGCGAACTTCACCCACATGATTCTCAAAGTCTGTGACTTCATTTCCAAGAAACGAAACCTTAGTTTTTGATTGACTGTTATAACATCAGCCACTGCGAACTAAGAGATCTCAGTCTGAAGAAATGAAGCGTTGCGCTTGGCTGTCATCAGGACAAGGGTCAGTCTGTGATTCCACTTTTTGTATGCCTATACCTAAAATGAAGCTTGACAACCGTTTCGAAGACCCATAATTATTGAGATCAGTGTGGAGAATAAAGGGGATGACCAGTTATTAAAGTATCTCTTATAAGCATAGAGAGAAGCGCCTGTTCTTTCGTACAATTCGTTTCACCTGCCGCAAAAGTTTTATTCTCATCGACTCTTTTGCAGTCACTAAGCCGCTTTTGGGCGGATCATTCCTAGCTCTTTCGTTAGATCAGTGTTGATTGCAGTCAGCATTTTGACTCGAGCCGGCGCGTTAGAACTGATAAAATCATCGGAAAGTGATTCGTACGAAAAAAAAATCCAGAGGCGTTGAATCCTGGCGTGGAGATTCCATGTTTTGATAATTGAACGTTCGAAACTATTATTAGGAACATTAGGCGAGTGAGATGAGAACTAGAGCAGAGTTAACAGTAGTGAAGTCTGCGGTTGAACACTTTAACGTACGATCACAGGCTGGGCTTTGCATTCCTGCGAGACTTCAAGCCACTGTGTGTTCTATATAAGCTGTAATTAAATTGACTGGCTAGTTAAATCCAGTCGTTATCGAGAGTCTTACGGATATACAAACACGGATCTATCTAACTGTCTTTCTCTTATTCGAATCGATTTTACCTACAAAATGATCAAGGACATACAATCCATTCTAGAACGCCATCAATAATACATTGCCTTGCGCTTAAACGAAATGGTCAGTAAACAATTTGGATCGTATAAGTCATAGAGTTAACAAGGTGACGTGAATAAATATTACTAGTCATGACAAGCAATCGGTTAAAAGGCAGAAATAATCATACAGTGCATTTTTCTAACTACTGGCATGTAGTTCCCAATCAGACTTACAGTTTCAAAGTTAAATTATTAAGCAGACCATAATAATATTTCGGATTCTAGGACAATGACTTATATATTTTTAGTCCTGATCTATTACAACATTCTACGTGGATATTTTATGTTAAAATTATGATATCTTTTGAAAAAAATGTATACTTCCTCATAGAGTGGAACTTCGTGTAAAGGTGAAAAATACCAAATAATAAAGCGTTTTTTTACCGTCTCACTGCAAAGTTTCAAGTGCTAAATTCACCGAGGAACAAAAGGTTCGACCGGCTTTGAGAACGAAAAGAGGTTTCAATAAGTATGCTGATATATACAAAGAATCGCACGAGCGACGCAGTCCAGCCAAGGCGATAAAGGATTCGCGATAATTGTGAGAATGTTGGGTATATCCGAGGCGCGAGTAAACGCTTTCGCCCCCGGAATCGGCACGATCGGCCGATCGCCTTCTTATTTATAGCCTCGTGGGGAGGCGGTCAGTGAGATACACTCGAGCGAGAATATATACCGAGACTTTATTCCCTCAGTACAGCAGCTGCTATGTTGCTCTCGTGCTGCTGTCCGCTTTGCGGCAAAAGCGGGAGTACTGTCGATCGGCAAGACTCTCGACGGGACTTATCTCTCGCTCGGCGAGGCGCGACCAACGCTGATTCCGGAGGATAGATACTGGATGATTCTACACTCACCATACCTCTATGTCTGTACTTTTGCTCTAGTCAAGATGATTCATAGTCCGGTTCGATTAGTGATTGTACATTATGATCTCAGTACGTATAGATGCATTACAGTTCCGGTTTAATAACCCTTCTGATGTTCGTTTAAAAATTTTAATTAATTATAATAAAGGCTGGAAAGCAGAACTTATATATAATTTACACTATAATTTTATATCTTCCACAAAGATTCTTTTATGAGAAAGCCAAAATTGATTGATGTACTTCCTCACAAAGGGTACTCCAAGTTAAAACATGGAATCTGCAAATACCCTCAATTGACTTCGAATGGGTAAAATATGCTACATTCAGACTTTACCGTAGGGTCTAGAAACCTCGTCTCACTCCGCAGAATCTAATCACAGATTAAAACTTCAAAACTTCACGTGAGTTGAGGGCCTAAATTTCAACTCGGGACTTTGTGCAACATAAAAAATGCATTGCACCTTTTTTTTAACCCACTCAAGCATTGCATATTCCTGAAAACGCGAACTGCCACTGTTACCGCAAGAGATGCACAGCATTACGAAGGCGAGTATTATGTACTCTCGCGCCCTCAATAGCTCAACGTATAGAGGGCTTGCGGCCAAACGCAATCGCATAACATTAGCATTTCCACGGAGAAGTGTATACTGCAGGTTGAGCGTGGCTTCCCACGGTGATGTACCTGATCTCGTCGTTGCATATAGCCAAAGGTATATATGTATATATACACACATATACAGTAATGTACCGCGCGATCCCGGTCGCTGACCAACGTTGCGGAATAATGAGGAGCTGCTGCTGCAGCAGCAGCAGCCTCTGCCTCGATGCTCCAGCTCTGAGCTCCTCTGCGGTTCACTCTCTGCTTCCACGAATCCAAGTAGGATCTGCGAAGATCTTCGCGAGAGATCCTCTCGTGGGGGAGGCGAGCCGGAAGGTAAGGCGCCCGGAGATTCTGAAGAACTCGGCTTCAAGAGCTCGCAGAGAAGTACGGAGAGAGAGAGAGAGAGAGAAAGGAAAATAGTAGAATAAACAAAGACGGACAGCTAGGAGAATGCTTATAGTAGAGTTGTATATACCTCCAGGTTTCCATTTCCCCTGCCGTGCTCCTTCTAGATGCAATACAGCGCGCGCGACTACTGCTATATATTCTCGTCTCACTCGCTTCGCTCTCTGTGCTGCGGCGAGCTGCCTGCGCTCGTTGCATAGCAGCCGCGCAGCTCGCGCTGAGAACGAGGCGCTGCTGACGCTGCGGCTGTGGCTGGGGGACACGTGACACACGCGAGTGGCACGCGCGGCGCGCGCTTGCCTTTCCTCTTCTCTTCGCTTCACCAATGGTAGAACCAGTTCTCTTCGCCGTATGCTATATGGAATAGAAATAACGTTCTTTCGCTGGTTGTACCGACCTGTACAGCGGGTGATCGGACAACGCACTTGAATCTTTCTGCACCGTGGCCTCTCTCTTCCTTTTTGCCTCTCTCGACAGCAGTCGCATACACGATGTTACCCTCGCGCACTTATGGCGTAAGCAGCTTTTATGACACGCTTCACTGCAGGTCCGCAGAATCTTAGCTTGGGCGGAACTGCAGCACTCGGCGCGACGACGACGACGACGACAACGACTGTTGGGTATATCGCGATATGCATGAGCTTATCTTGATCCCAGCACGTCTGGCATACGGAGGGTTCTTATCGATGCTACAGAGCCTTCGGATTGCCGAGCTCTGCACGAACGATTATATTAATACCAGTGAGCTTATATGTTGCTGGGTCAATTCCTTTTATATTTGTTTTGAACACTACCTTTGGATATGTTGAGTTTTTTTTAACTTTCCATAAAAGGTATATTATTCTGTTCACTATGTGGTTATGCTATGCGGACGTGGCTGATTCTATTTCTACTACTAGCGTTGTAATGAGTTTTTGTGAATTGAAAATTAACATTGTCAGTGATCAGATTCCGTAGTTAATTAGCGTGAGTTTTTTCTTCTTAAACCTTGGTGATCCATGATCGAGAAACCTTCGAGAATCAACAAATTATAAATTTTAAGTCTTTATTTTTTCTATCAATATGTAAATACTCGATGTTAAATTGTTTTGTGTTAATATCGTTAGCCGATTATAGGATACGAGTATAGAAATATTATGAAAGCTATGGATAGCTATTCCAAAATATTATCGAATACATTTGCAGCTACGTGTTGCTATGAATGTTTTGTTGAGGGGGAACAAAACGAAGAATAAAAGTAAAATGGAAACAAAATCTTGTGGGCACTCGGTGTGGCCACGAGAAGAGAATTTTTGTAAGAATGGAGCTCATTGTCCGGTCGCTTAGGAAACCAAACCGATACAATGGGCAGGTCAGACCAACTCTGAATGGGATATTCCGAGTAATTCCCGGGGATTCCACGGCGCTCAGTTTCTCTTGGTCGCTCGGTTATTACCGTCTTCTTTATATTCTAATGCTAAGCGCGAGAGTAGTCTCTCGGACCACAGACGGCGAAGGACGTACTGGCACACGACTAGTCGCGAATCCATTGTCCCACGTCCACCGCGCTGACCTATCTGCGAGATCTTCATAGTCATTGCTCGGTCTTTCGCAGCAAGCGGGTCCGTGGGTGTTCCATTATTCGACAAAAGACGCGATGCCACGCGAACGCACCAGCTTCTTTCCCCACTCATCTGTGCCCGCAGATATGTGCTATGGCCGTAGGGGAAGAAAAAAAAGTGCGCGGTCAATGGGTGACTGTGCGAACAACGCAGCGCCATTTCAAGCTCCGTTGTTCCTTTCAACAGAATGAACACTGCTTGATTAAACTCTGATTGTGCTTGAAAAGAAAGATGTAAAATGAAAAATTGGCGGCTCAGTGTATTTTAATCTAATAGTACGAATCCGTTAAAAACAAAAGTGGGTAAGTAATAACTAAAAAGTTACGCAACAGAACTGTAAAATAATCTGTTAGTTACGTTTGTATATAAATCGTTTGTAAATAAATATTTAGTTGACAAAACTAAATATCTGTTGTGCTCATTGGTTTCTAATTATAAATGTCACTAATTCTCAGCCTTGAAGAGGAACAGGTAGAGATTTGTAGGTCATGAATTGTCCAATGGTAGAATCCACCTTGCATCGAACGTCTATAACCAATCCGTCACTACATCCACCTATAACCGGCACTTCTGATGGCTCATGGCTGTAGGGATCCTCCTTCACCATAATCGAAACAATACCGACAACCCACGCGTGTACGTTACTGCGTGCTTCAATACGATTGAAATCCATTGTTGAGCGATCACGGATATCTTGGAGATTGAAGGTTATTATTGTTTAATGCAGGCAATAAAGGTGCATTATAGTACTATACCGTAGAAGCACGTAATGCTATGGTTCTGTGTTAAGTCTTAAGTTACACCAGAGGCTCTAAAGGATGTCACACAATATGCATTTTTAAACCACAAAGACAGTAACTTTTTCGAAATAATATCCTTAACTATCAGAATCAATGCCGTATTGAAAAATTCATGTGTATTCAGAAAAATTCAAAACTTCATTTCATATTTTAAAAATATGACGTTTTCTCTAGAATTCGTCAAACAACTTTCATTTTCCCTAATTTATTAATAACATTTTGCGTTATTATTATTATTATTATTATTATTCGAAAATCAATATTCCTGGCATATATTTAACGACGTTAATATTTTTCTCAGTCCTTCTGATCCCCACTATATTCTACGGGATTATTAGTCGTTGCGCGGTTGCTGATCGTGTCTCAAAAATAATCCAGACCCCATATACCGTTCGCCTGAATAAAAAATCATAAATTTCAAATTATCGAGATGGCAGACCGCGCTATGGGTGAGAACCGGTGTGGGATAATGTTGGCCGCGATATCGGGAGCATTAAGCGCATCTTGTTGGAGCATTGCGCAGGCTCTCTCGCCATCAATGGTACCGCGTGTGTATGCAAGCGAATAGCGATCGGCGCTCAAGTTGCAACGGCGATCGAGAAGGCTCTCTGCGATTGCCGATAAAAAGACTCAAACGGATTCGTTCCCAGTCAGCATCAGAGCGAACGGATTTCGCTTTCAATATATATGTGTATACATATTTTTTTCCTCTCTCGTGCGCAGTGGTTGCGCCAAAGCCAATGCCGTTACGCATACATTATGCAATACGAACGTCAGCGCGCGCACGCGAGAGAACTGCAGCAGCACCACCAGAGTACACAGTATATCCGCGATAGCCTATATGTATATCTCTTTGTATAGTTCTTGCATGCATAAGAAATCTCAGGGGAAACCACAAGAGTGAATTACCTTACGTCTGTAAGTTGTTATTACGTGCTTCGATCAATCTTCGAAACGATAAGAAATAATAATCACAATAATAATGCTTGCGCATATGAACGAAATGCGAGATAATCGCTTCGACGTACTCTGATAATTACGTATTAAATAAATCTAAAAACACGCAGGGTATTAATTAATGACACGCGGAAATCAAGGTTGCCACACTTACTACGAACTTGTAGTCATTGTTATCCCATTCTATAATTAGGCTGGGCGTGTCTCGGCAATGGAGCCGGGTGAGCGGCGAGCGAAACGCGACAAACGACCATCGATTACATGCGCGTAGTGTATATACGCCCGCAGCTCAAACTTCTAATTCACGATCTTGTAGACAAGTAAGAGCAGCTCGCTCGCTTGAGATAATAATTCGCTTTACATCTTAACTCTCTCGATCTGTCCCGTGTTTCGCGTGCACGTGCAGTTAAATGCACCTCTCGTTTGGCTCGAACTGAAAACACGAACGATATACGCATAAACAATGTGAAAAAATAAGATCGGGTTTTCTGTGATCTTAGGTGGTGGAGGGGAGGGGTGATGCAAGTTCATTTTATTTTTCGCATAGGAATCGAGGATGCTCGTGGCCACATGCCACGAAAAGTTTCTGGTTATGATTCTCGACATATGCAAAAATGTCTTATTGCAATATATTTGGATAACGCACATAAATAGTGCAGAAAAAGAATAACTTGAATGTGTGAGATCTTGGAAAATTACGTAAGCAAAAAAAGGAAAATATGCAGTAGGAACATTGAATGAAATTAAAGATGTTATCGGTGACATCTGCTGAGGTAAGACGTATCTGTTGTGAAATGCCCGACTGGCCGCACTCAGTACCGTTGAAAGATCGACTTAAAATTATGCAGACTGTCTTTCTGCTGGTCTTCGACTTTGCATCAACTCTCGCCTTCTGTTGGGGCTCAGGGATAACCGGGGTAATTTCACGGTGGCAATTGATTGGGGATTATACAGCGCGGTTCATGCAAATTAGTCCTAAAATAATCGACTTTGATGGCCAAGATTTCTTTTTTAATTTTTTAAAATACATGTTTTACTACATAATAAATTGAAATAACGATGATAACTAAATGTGTGGTTTCGATATTTTCATGTTAACACAAATTATAGTTTTCTTTTGTATCAATTAAGAAATTACTAAATTTGAATAGAAAATACATCAATTATCTGAAAATCAATGCGAGGAGTGTTTTTTTTTATCATGCCCTTCTGTACGTTAGATCGATTAAAACATAATTACCCAATCAGATTGATTATGCGCGGAATGTCCCATATGAAGATTTAAATTGTACTTTTGCTAGATGGCGTCTTGAAGTTCGTGCAACTGATGAATAATATGGGAATAATATGCGAAGCGTTGAAGCGATTCTGGAGGCTGACATCGAGGATTAATAACGTCTCGCCCTGTCGGTTCGGATAATCGTCTGGTTCCAGCGATGCAATATCAACGCTCGAGCTCCTGTGGCATTGCGAGAGATTACTACAGTCGATGCTGCTGCTGCTGCTAGTGAGAACATCGAGGAATTTCGAATCAAGATAAATTATCGCATCCCGCGAGCTCTATCCAGTTCGGGGATATCTGTCCATCTCCCCAAGTGTCCACATATACCATCGCAACTTGTATGGAAGAACGATGTGAGTGGACGCGCAACTGCGAGCACTCCTAATTATTCTGTGTGCGCGTTTAATTAAACACCGTGGTCACGTACAATCATTGATTAATCGTTTCGCTGGTGGTACAGTCTAACTAAATGATTAATAATAATAATAAATAAAAATTAAATATCAGAGGTGTTTTGAAAAAATGTCATAAAATAATTGTCCTTTCGCTGACGATCTTTTTAAATATAGAGATAATTTAAGGGCAAAGTTATAATTATTGTCATTCCAAATAATATCTGTTGAACATTTTTTAACCGATTAGATAAAGATTACTGATAAGGTATCCACTGACGTCAATATTTTCATCTATTATAGCTTTTTTATTTGGTAGTTTCAACTCTAATCTGCTAGTGGAAAATGTATATAATCCCTTTTGTAGAATATTTATCATGTAAATACTTAAATATTTATTATTCACAGCTTTTATACAATAATTACAAAAAAAATATAACTTTCATAAAATTTTGGAGAATTTATTTTACTCGGAACGTATAAACGTAATTAATGCATCAAAAAATAAATGAACTTCGTACTCATGCATTTTTTCGCGCAACTTTTTGGGAAATTTTATGGAAAATTAATTAATTTTTTTATTTTTCTAGAGTATAAAGAATTTTTTTATAAGCACCGCCGGTTATTCTACAATTATATCTACAAAATAACAAGATATAATTGAGGATTACAACTCTAGTTTAATGATATTCTTTGATCCGACTGTAGCGCTGTTTCCTCCTTAAAGGCCTTGTATCGTTGGTTCTGTCCCTAATGAAGAATAGCCAACGTTCTAGGACCAATGCAAAGAGATTTGCACGACAGACTCGACGACTATCCCTAAGTCTCGGAGCCATTACACAGATCCTTAATGATGCAAACTCGGTTCTCAAGTTCCCACCATGTAGTGTAATTTTTTTTTTTCGCAAGCCTATCACGAAGGAGGAAGACACGAGACGAGTGGTGTAAGGAAATCATGCGCTTGCGTCCCAGTTTCATCGTGGCCGATTGGTAACTCAAGATCGATAAACCACGATTGGATCGACACATAGCGCAGTTGATATCTGGTTACTTCATCGCGTGAACCGCCATGGCCCCTTAACGACGGATTAAAATATTGGCATTTGTGGTAATCGCCTTCGGCCTCTCTTCGTCTCGTTCAACGGAAAATAATACGAATCACGGAATCCGACACCCGCAGTTCAGCCGCACGAGCTCTCCAAGCTCAACACTAACTCACGATCGATAATATTGAATTTCCAGAATTGGCCTGAATGTTTTTGATATACGATAAAAAAAGTGGATTAAAGATATTGTATTCCAGGACATTATACCGAAACGAAGGGCGGCTATTGCGGAGCCAAAAAGCCAACCAGGATTCACCGCTACTCGTGCGATTATGCCCGAGGTTGCGTACGAAATCCTCTTTGCAAAGTTTTTTTCACGGTTTTACGTTTCATAAACAGCGCGACGCGATGAGAAAAATAACGAGAGCCAGACGTAAAAATGAGGAGGAACGTGTATCGAGGAAGAACTCAGTGTTGGAGATGATCGTGCGATGAGAAACATGCGAAGAAAACGCTCAAGCAAGAGACACTAGAGGCTTACAATATATTTTTTTTCTGGTACTTAGGAGGCAAATCCCTAAATCTTGTTTACAAGCAAACTCCACAATACCGAGTATATATGCGGGATTTAGTGAGACTCCTTTTTGGTATATGCTTTTCGCGAAAGCCTTTCGATCCAAACTAACCGTTCGCTTTTGCCTCTCGCTCGTTTCACCTCGGTCACCCTTTAAAGTGTAATTTACTGCGAAAGGATTACTCGGTTGCGGATCTGCGTCGATCTGCTGCCACCAGAGCGGCTGTTTGCCGCAAACAACGTTTCGTTCTCGAAACTCGTTTCGCCACCGCCTATGGTGATACTCTGTCCGAAAGTCCATTCCTCGGTCGACAGGAGCTAAAAAGGGTTGGTTGTATATGGGAAAATTGCTGGTCTCTCGCTGTGGACAACCGATATTCTCGGAGTTTCATTCATCACGGATCTGGTCTTCAGCGTTAATCTCGTTGGACTTCAAAAGTGGCGATTTTTGGCTTTCAGGGATTTTACGAATAAGATATACAATATACATACTGTGACTGTATTCAGTATACAAATATATAATAACCGAGGCATTTTCGCAAAATAAACAAGATTTGGGTAGAAATCGCGATAGCCAATAATTCTCTGAATGACTTGACCAACCACTGGCTGACTGTGAACCACTCGCCGGTTGGTGGGAAACATCAGATCTAACTCGACTATAAGTCGTCAATTTATGGTTAGATTTCTTAAATTTCAATGTGATAAAATTCTGGATAATAAATGCTCATCGGAATTTCATGTAATCACTCTTAAAACTTTCGTATTCATAAGAGTAACATTTTTATACATAGGTTCAAAATTCCAGCACAAAGTACTTGAAATTGGTTGAATCATAACTAATTTTTTTCTTTTTCGCTATGATTTTTATTTGTAAATTCCGGAACCTTATCTTATTATCTTATACGTGCACGTGCCTTGTGCTGATTTTCTTTACGTTACAAAGAATAGAACAAGAAACTGGTTCAAAGCAATGGAACAGCCGTTGCAGACTGCCGCCGTCGGTTATCAGCTTGGGGATGGCCGGCACGTACACGTAGTAGAACTGCTCTGAAGCTGTACGAGAAGACTGCGGAGCAGCGTAGAGCCCAGAGCACCTCTGCCCTCGCAGCGGGGTGTCTTCGGGCCAGTGGAGCGTCTCCTAACAGGATTATTCTGACGTGATTGTATACGCGTCAAGGAAATAGAGTGGCATTGTACAGCTCGCGCAGGCATACACAGATTGGATGTGGAAGACTAGTCGAAAAATTAGAAATGTCGATCCTGTACCACGCCTACGAAACATGTATTAAATTTATATATATATATGTTTTTTTTTTACTTTTCCTCCGTGACACCTGCCCGTCTTTTTTGACAGACAGCTTAGCAACATTACATGACGAGCTCACGTAATAACTGGTTCACAGTGATTCTTTTTTGATAGCATCTAAAATTATAGAAAGAGCAAGAAAAAAATTGTAAATCAGTTTATAGGACCGAAATATCTTCTCTCGTTGAAAACTCCACACATTTATCTCTGTGACTGGAGTAATTAATCCTGTAGCAAGATGTTCCATCGCGGTTTGGTGGTTGACGCCCTCGTAACGTCTTCAACCCCCTTGAAAAATCATTCCCCGCTTTAATGTCTCGTTTTTGGTTGGAAGGCGTGGCCACGTTAAGCGCAGGCATTTGACACGATAGAGCGAGCACAATTTTTCAGTTGCGCTGAGTTCCACGAGATAGGGGATGCATGTTACGATAGGAAGTCACCACGTGTGGTGAATAGATGGAACAGCTGTGACGCGTGCAGGACACTGAGCTCGACGACTCACGATGTCTGGATGGTGACATGCAACACATTCCGCGTTTGTCGAAAATCTTGAGTCATTTGTAAGAAGGGTTGAAAGGCGAGCGTCGCCGTTAGATGAGAATAGACGCGGGTGTGGATGCCCGTCATTTTTCTCATCGTGCAGATGTTGAGACGGACAAAAATTACCCATTTTTTAATACATTATACATGTTCACAAATAACAGAACTTTTTTTTATTCAATTAAAACATTTTATAATCTATATGTATGGTGTGTTTAAAACTTTTGATAATATACCTATAACTTTTTATTTAACTTGCAAACCGCAAACCGCATCAGATATTTTCTTTTTTTCACATTTGCCACATATATTATTAAACAAAATAATTTTAAAAACATAATTTCAAAAACAAACAATAAATCCCTTTAGTTTTTATTATTTTTACATCGAATCTGCTAGTTGAATGGAAATACCAAATATGGAGTCGTTGCAAAGCAAATATTTGGGAAACCTCTACCGACTAATCGGAACCCTTCGTAGACATGGTCAATGTTTGCCGTTTTCCCATAGGACATCCGCCACCCGCGCGTTCAATTTTCCGAAAAACTTGAATTGCCAGGCGCACGCCGGTTAGCTCTACTTGTGAATCATCTTCTAGTTGCACAATAACACTGCATGAGGTCCAAGGTGTCTCGTGCACAATGCTCAGACTTGCTGACTATATTGAAAAAAAAAATCCTTACGAATACGTAAGGCACAGTGCCAGGCATTCAGCATTGCGAGGATCACATCGATTCACGGTTCACTTAGTTCGAGCCCTCGTTCGACATTTGTCGTACGACTCACTCCAACGTTGTTACATAACAATTCCCTGTTCAGGAGTCCGCAACCCGCTGCTGGTCAGTCGACGGTCTCATTCCTTAGTGCTCTTGTCGTCATTGCAGAATATTTCTTTTTTACTGGTATTTCCTTATTCAAGTAATGAATGTGTTTTTTTTTTGTTCAACTTTTGTGGCCGAAGCTTCGGACATGAGCTTTTGTCGCTGGATACGATTGAAGAATAATCATGATCGCTTGAAATATTTTTTTTTTGTGTGGTCGAAAAGTCGAATGCATTCGATTATTTGATACTCCCAGATAGTTACGACAACAATGAAATGTTTGTCCTGTGAAATTATTTATAGAATAATTTTAAAAATATAGTAAAAATCTAGTCTTTCATAAAAAAAATCACTTGAAATTATTAATTATATAAGATTTTACATCCATTTTACAATATACTTATTGTTGTTCTTACAACATCAACAAAATTTTTTAAGCCTGAAACTTTGTGAATATTACAATATTTTTCTTGTTACCATGACAATTTTCATAAAGGAAATATCGTAAGAAACCATAAATAAGAAAATTACCTGTTGTGAAAGCGTCCAACGCATTTGTTACTTATCAGACAACATTTTTTTTACAGAGCGAAACACCGATTTTACAACGTTATTTTTTTTTACTGTGTACAGCTTACTAAATGTGCAGTATTGCGTTAGTAAACGTAACTGTACAAATAGTTACCAAGAATGCCATGATTTTTTTGTATACAGAATCCACTTAGCACTCTAATTGTAAAAATCGGAGCCAAACAACAGCTGCGAACTACAGCGATGAATAAAGATTTGCGTAACGAACTTTCGTACATCATCAATCATCTAATAACGCATGGAATGTCATTGTTATGAGCGTTTGGAACAACTGGCAAATAGAGTCATTAGCTCCAAAGGCATCGAAGATTTGTAAGTCGCGTAGCACTGATGAATTTAGCAGGACCACTGTGAGAAGCGGTCGAGGCACTGCGCTGGCTGGTAACTGTGTCGAGTATGGTACTCCGAAGGCAGCACGTTTTTCAACAGAGCGCCTAAAGAAACAACCCCTGGTATTTACATTTCGCGATAATTAATCAGTCTCACCCGAGCCAAGCCGTAGCAATGGTGATTCAACCCAAGAAAAATTCTCCTATTTGTTTTAAAACTTTTTTCTTCATTTTTTTTCCTCTCAGTTTGAATCTCTCAGAGCTCGAGGGCACTCCAACGGACGTCGAGTTCAAGCTTAAGCTTCGGGCCTCGAGGAAGAGGAAGTACTCAAGAGCTTCCTCCACGTTTTGTGCAATCGGCTGATTGCACTCTTAACAACAAAAAAGAAAAAAAGAGAAAAAAGTCTTACCATGTGTGACGAAAGATTAATTCGTCCGGATTGCAGCATGTAAAAAAAGAGATCGTATTAAAAAGTCGTGTGAGCTTGGAGCTCATACGATCGAGTGCAAAGAACACGACAGGCACGTGTGGCCCTCTTCGCGGCAGCCGCGCCACGATTCAATGTAATTAGCATAAATAAAAGAAAGTTCGTGGCTGATTTACGCGGGGTTGCTCGCCGTAGAACGATGAAATATCGGTGGTCCGTTCGAGGAGGTTCAGAGGTTAAAGCAAAAACGTACTTTTATTACTCTTTCGCCTGCGGTGCTTGCGAGAAATGCCCCTCCGATGCTGTACACGCGTGCGCTCCCAAGACGTTCTGTATACTTGCCGTTAATCTACGAAACCTGTTTGTTGTGGCCGCGGCGTTCAGGGGTCCCCTCGCGAATTTTCGATCGTTTCCTTTCGTTCCACTCTCTCGTCGTCGTTGTGGCTCGCGTGAGCGGTACTGAAATTGCGGTGAGCCTGATGCGCACCGCCTGCGATTTCACGGTTCTTTGCGGTTCCGTATATCTTGTTTTTGGTTTGTTCGGTGACAACCACGAATCAACTCTGGACTGAGGATTCAACGTAAGGGGAAAGGAGGCACAATGGGCCAGTCAATTTATCTTCAGAATTGGCAGGGAAAAAATTATTCTACCAAAATTATTCTACTTGGACTAGACAAATACGAATAACAAATAATAATATGATTCGGGAGTCCAATGAAATAATTTAAGCAATTAGAAGTATCAATAATTTTTTTTTCAGACTCTATAACCAAGTTTGAATATTTTATTGCATGCCATGTGTCGTGATATAGTGCGAGTAACAGTTTCTGGGGTAAAGTTTTTACGTGTCTTGAAAAACTGGCGTTATAAAAAAAGTGTCTCCACTGTACCTCACCTTCCCTCACTTACCTGTAGCAAAAGCAGCAGTGTCTAACTCATGATTTAGACTGCGGAGTTCAACCTAGGAAATTCTGAAGATAAATTGCCGCGGCTTCTCTCATACAGACGGCAATAACTTTCAAATTTGATTACAGCGAGTATAGTGGCGAGTCCGTTGGGGCTCAATGGGGAAGACCAACCCCGCGGGGCCACTCTGTAAATGGGTGCTCAACCCTTGCATCAACACCCACGCGAGCGAACACACACACGTCCTCCAGGTCGTAAATAAAACGAAATTGTTGAAGCCACTCTCGCACTAGCGGTCCACTGGTCCTCTTCTCTTCTCCACGGCCGTTAAACGTTAAACAAAGGCTGCGGGACGTCGAGCTGGGCGCCCGTGCGCTTATCTTTGATCTGTGTTTGCCGAGGCGTGCATCACCTCCTCTCCACCTACCCACCCCGACCTCCTCCCACCACGCTGCCGAGATAATCAAGAATAATTATTCGTTAGATAAATACGATCGGGACCGAAGATATGGGACGAAATTTATGATGGCCCGGTACACCGGCACTAGCATGGCACGAGAGTGACGCGTACCAAGGAGCCCCATCACGTTTTATCTCGCCAATACGAGTGCGCTTCTCAGATGATAGGACGTACGTGTTCAATGCAGATCTCATCTGTCTAATACTTAAGCAACGACAAGTCTTCGCCCCAGGAATCTAACCCAATCTTCTCCAATTGATCTTACACTGGTGCGAGTCAGAATTGTCAGAAGATCCTCCGGTAGGTCATAAATAACCGAGTCTGTTTGGTAAAGCGGACGTTGTTATACTTTGATGAAAAATATGACTTAGTTGGAGGTATAATTTATTTATTGATTAAACACGTATGTACTGGTGTAGTAACCATTGTGTTCACCTCTCGGTAATTCAATCTTTGTTCGGACAATGATCCATAAAGCCAACGGCAAAAACTTGGCCTAAACAACCGGCCAACAATAATCAAGTGAATTACAGCAACCAAGTCCATTCTTCAAATTCTCCATAGCAATCGTTTATTTAAACATACAATTTATAGTTAGTACCTCTAATAACATTGTTGCTCTAACCATATATCTCACCAAGTTCTATTAGTTAATACAAGCTGAAATCTTCTAGCGTATAAATAACAGTAGCAATTGGTAGAACCAAGTATTCTTTAACCCGTCTCAGCCGAGTCTTACAGCCAGTGATGGTGAGGGATGCTTACCAACGATTGCAGCGATCCTGTCTTTTCAATGTAGACCTTGGTACGCCATAATATGTACGATATACCGCACATCAAGTTCCGAAGTTATAATCAACCCTTCGAATCCTGGGAGGGCTGTTTCGAAGATGCCCGGCGTGGTATACATTGCGGCTGTATGATTAGCTTCACTCCTAAATAGGATTTCTAATTTATTCGAATCCTTCAAGTGGGTTTTCTTCTCCGGCGGTAAACGTATCTGCCTCTGAAAATCAGGCTGTCTCAAACGCTCTATATCAACAAACTCTTGTCTTACCTGCGTTGTCCAACCAGGGGCTCTTAATACTCCGGTATATGCTTTGGGGAGAACAAGGTTCGTTGAAATACAGCGAGAAGACGAACTGTTTTTGATACCTCATGAGAAGAAGAACAAGTGGAAGGAGGAGGTGGCTAAGAAAGATGATGAAGAAGAAGAAGCTTAAGATGAGTCTTTCTCGCCCGCGTTCTTACTTGTGTATACCCACCGTGTCGTACATCAACGTTTCTCGTGCAGGTGGGCGGACGCAACGTCAGCCGCTGACGCCCCGCGAAATTGAATCTAAAGTTTAAGTTGCCGTTTTCTCTCCTCGGCCAGGAGCTTCTCTTCGTACGGGATCACCAAGAGTGCAGAATGAGAAAGAAGAAAGCACAAACAGACACTCACACGCCGGCTGCAGCAGCAGGGAGGTCGCAAATCATCACCTTGAAAATCGCCTTCCCGTTCAGCGTTAGATAGCCCAAGATTACAGTCGTGGTTTTGCAGAGGCAAAAGAAGCAAACATACTCTTAAAACGCAAACCTCAGTCATTCGGTGTCTGTCGGTTCTCGAGGACTCGTTGCAATGGCAAAATCCGTAAGTCTTTGCTGGCACGGTTCCCGCGAGACCACGCGAACATCGTGAAGTTTATTCCTCGGGAGCGCGCGAGGCCTTTCATAAAACCCTCCTCGAAGCTGCATTTGCAGCTCCAGGAACCCACTTATGCCTGCGAAACAATGCGCACTACACAACCAGGGCAACCTGTTTGCTCACTGCGAAACTGTGTGTAGAGAACAAGCGCGCCAGTAATTTATCTTTACCATGCTTAATGAGCAGGTGGTTAATGCTTTGGTAGTGTATATACACTGTAAAAGATACGGCTCTTACCGCTGATAAATGCAGACCTGGAAAGAGTGAAAAAAAAAATACAAGTACAAATACTGTCTTTCTGCTTCTTGGTAGTCTCATCGCCAATCGACCGATAATTCTAAGTTTACGAAGACTGAGCATTACATTTTTCTGTCTAAATATGGACGGTGTAGTTAAAGTAGACGTTTTTGTAACTGGAAAATTGCTACCGGTCTTGACAAGACTATGATTGAATACTGAAGGAATACGTTAAATGAAGCAGAGACTGCTACTTGAGTTCATAAGAAAAACAGTTGAGCGTCATTCTCAAATTCAATTTTCATTGCTAGGTAAATCATCGTGTTTGTAAAAGAGAATAAATCAAGGAGAGAACGGATGATAGAGTTGGTACTGATGGAATTTAAGTTGGAAGTCATGCGGATATTCTAGCACAAGAGCTTCTCTGTAAATGTGCGTTTTTTTTTTAAAGTGAGCGGACATTTATTTCAGGCCACAAACGTGTTTTATGTCATTTTTGTTCTATCCGTCAAAACAATCGTATAAAAAATGTTTTGCCCGTGATTATTTGTAACCGTGTTCGGACCGTTGAAAAAACAAAGCCAGGACCGAAAATAAAAAAAGTTGTATTAGGAGGAAAAAAATATCCAACAAGTTGCAACATTTAATATGTGGAATTACATCGCAAGTTGAGTAACTTGAAAAATGCGCACTTACAGAAAGACTTCTTCTGTATTCTATATATCCTGGTAATAAAATACTTGATAAAGTGAGCATACAAGTTGATGGGCATCTTTTCTTTTTTTATTTTTTTATTGTGATTGGATTCAGACGAGTCTCACCAAATTCTCGATATTTTCAACACTAATTCCGTCCACTGGTCTCGAGTCGCCTTATTCTTCTCGTCTTCGTCATACTTTTTACATCCTCGACGAAATTCCCCGAGCTTTGTACCGGTTTATTACGTTCACCCGACGAAATGATGTCATTAGATATACTTAGGCGAGACTTTATTGGCGTCTTTGTGTCGGGGGAACGGCTCCCGTAGAACGCCTTGGCTTGGTGTATTGCTACTGCTGCTGTTGTTGTTGCAGTAGCTACGGCTACTGGTCCCAGCACAGCTCACGATTCATCGGTTATCACGACGCAATACGCGCCGACCCTTTATTGCCTTGGCCAGGCGCGAGCTAACCACCTTTACTGCCACTGTTACAGCCGCTGTCTCACGAGGGACAGCTTTCAGCATCGACAACAACCTGCGTAAGACGTCTGCTCGACACCTTAATACAGCCATTTTTTTATGATTATGTGCTGCATTCGGTCCGCATGAAACTTGTCCTGAAAGAAACGAACGCTTGGATTAAAAGTTTCTCTCCTCCTGCTTATAGCTTATATTTTACGATGGAATTAACAAATTCTGATTATAAACAATGGCATTTTTCTCCACACTAAGCTAGGCATTAAATATATCAAATAAAATATTTTAAAAGATAATTTCTTTATTAATCCAATTAGAAAGTAATTTAATCCAAGCCAATAACAAGCATACAACTAAAATAAAATTCTAGTTATATCATCAAATATTTGGTCTTACTTGGTGCATAAAATAGATTGGTGTTTATTTTAGTACAGTAATCTTGAATGAAAATATAGTTATGTTCAATTGTTTAATCAGCAGGTTCCCGTAAATAAAAATGACTGACACCTGTCGTGTAATCTGACCAGAAAATTCGCAAAAGTTATAGAAAATCTTACAAAAATTTCTCGTCGAATAATTCATATAATTTGCTACCTTAAAAATGCCTCTACAGTTGCCAACTGATATGCTCAATGACTCATCGAGGGAAATTGTGTTTTTACGAAAAAATCAGCCGCTGTTCAAGAAAATCTCAAAGCAAACTCACTTTGACCAGAGGGAAGTAGAAGCACTGGCTCTCATTCATCGAAAAATTGTGGCTGAGGCTGGACCAGTGACAAGGTCAACTTTTCGTGATGTTCTGCACTCTGGTTTTGATTATACGGAGAACATTCGTCATCTGCTCGTCGATAGAGTCTTTTCAGCAATCGACAGAAAAAATGCTTTGCAGGTTAATATAATGCAGCTGACAATATGAAAAATATTCCAAGTTATCATCGACTAATGACGGAAAATGCAGTTATATTCAGACCAATGGAACGAAGGCCTTTCCTTTATTCTCCGAGGGAACTTGGACGAACGAATTAACTTTGCCTATAAAGTCTATGATCTGATGCGAACCAACAAGATAAAAAAGGAGCAGATATTCCCGATGATGAGAGGTTGTCTAATCAAACAGCAGCCTGACGAAGATCCTGATGAAAGTGTCAAGGTATATCGAAATATTAAAAAGAGCCGCCACTTATATTGCGGTATTATGGCTTATGTGACGTCATTTTTTACACGCAGGATCTGATCGAACTAATGCTAAAGAAATTGGATGTCGGTCGAGATGGAGAGGTATCAGAAGAGGATTTTAGACAGGCAGTTCTAGACAGAAATAAGCTGTATCTCGAGTGTATGGGACCAGTGTATCCATCGCGTGAATCGCAGTATGCTTTTTTGACGACATTCACTAATAGATTGGGACGCTTTTAGAAGGAAAAAAAGAGAGATTCACAGTCTATATGAAAATCGTCAAGTATATGGTAATTCGTCAATAAAAATTCAACCTTTCGTCTTGCTATTTTGATATAACGTCATTTCGTATTCAATATCCTTTCGTGCTTACAATCTTCTCTC
This sequence comes from Perithous albicinctus, assembly GCA_964016905.1. Classification (NCBI taxonomy): domain Eukaryota; kingdom Metazoa; phylum Arthropoda; class Insecta; order Hymenoptera; family Ichneumonidae; genus Perithous; species Perithous albicinctus. Next base: position 23,984,969 of record OZ024691.1, on the reverse strand, counting down.
ACGACAGCCTATCTTTCATGAAGATAAAATTTCATCCGACAACGTTGAATAAAATACGGTGAAAAGAACGAGACGATGGTAATCCCCGTGTACGTCATCCAAACACAAAACGAGAACAGCGACGTTCACCAGCGTCAAAGTATACAAGATTTTCACGCCAATGAACGCGACGCTCGCGCAAACGTGCCAAACCAGACAGAAGATATCTGCCTCTGAGGCTTGTTGCTGCTATTGCTGCTGCTAGACGAGCATCGGGGGAGTGCGACGCTCCATTAAATTTCCGAGGTCGTTGATGGTAGTCTTCTGTATGGACCAATCGCATTCATCACGATCCACCGAGCAGTAAAGATCGACCTTCCGCAAACAATCGCAAATGAAGCATTATAATACCTTGATGAGGGATAAATGCGAATGAATAATACTCTTCAAGTACCGATGGGAATGTTTCATTGATCAATTTTCATTGAATAACAAATAACTGATTCTAGTACATTTATTTGTGTGCGTTTATATGTGAGCCCGCGACGTTTTTATTATATCGACATCGAAAAACATATTATTTTACTGTAATTATTTCTGTAATAATTTCTGCTACAAATGCATTCAGCATTTGGAAAAAACTATAGTTTTTAGAAATTATTAACTTTTGAGCGACATTTTTCAAATGTTGGCCCCTTTTGTGTGAACTTTTTTTTAAAAGGAACAGAGTACACATTGAGCAGCTCAAGCAAAAAAAAAATCGGATTTTTATCCACTCTAATGTGTATCTTCTAAATATTTTATACTGCAACTTACAAACAAAAAGTACCATGATTCCCCAGTTAATATAGAAAGTATAAATCTCAACCAGAATAGATATATCTCATATACAAGATCCACGACAACCAAGAGTCCAGAGCAAACATGGTCGGTAGGGTAAGCAAAGCCGCAGAGCCGGTGCGGTGTCCCAAGAACGTGTTACGAAAACATAATGAATGTTTGAGGATTCTTTCGACGCACGAATGCACTCCGATCCACGTTTCAAGCAGCTATAACAACAAATTAAACGAACGAAATCTCGAAAACTTTGGTCGGCTCGGCGCCCACCGATTCTCCGATCCATCGTTCCTGAACGATGTATAGTAGCACATATATCGGACCCTCCGGATTGCTTCTTCTCATCCCCCGCGTGAGGACAATGTTCGGATAGTATAGTTTAATGTACATCTATATGGCGTATATAGGGTAAAAGCAGCTCACGTATATATACCTGCGTATTTTCACCAGAGTATCTCGACGTCGACGACGGGGGTGGATACGATATTGTGTAAAGAGCATAATAACGTGCGCATGAAAGAGAGGCGAGGAGCTGTCCCCTTTGTGGGTAGCCGACCGTGTCCTGAAAGGATCCTCGAGGAGAGCGAGACCAAGTTAAAAGAACTCGCGTTCAAGAGTAGTAGAGAGTGAGAAAGATGCGCGCACCGATCAGCACCGGTTCGCGAGAGTTAGGGCGCCAGCTGAGAAAACATGCCCGTGGCATGTTGACGGCCAATGCTTTAACGCGTGTGTGTATATATATAGATATATATGCTATAAGCGTACGGAGTACATCGCTATGTATGGGACATTCCATGGTAATTCACACGGAATCAAGCCTGACAATTTTATCCAATATTTTTTATATTGTTGTTGTTATTAAAAAGAATATCTGTGAATATTATCAGATTTTTATTTTCGGTCATTCTTAATTTATAACAAGATTGTAACTTCCGTTAAAAAAATGATTTTTACTAATGTGGCAATTTTTTCCGTGATTTAATGCTATTTAATATATAAATAGTAAAAAAAATCGATAAACATTATATCACACATATAGATGTAGTTTAAAGAAAAAGATATTAAGATTCACTGAGAATACCCTGTTTATGATTTTGTTATTTAAATAGTTGATGTTTATTACATTAAAAAAAAAATTTATATTAAAGATCGTTACAAGACAATAAACTGACAAAATTATTTATATCAAGACCATGTTTTTAAATGACGACAGATTTTCCTTTAATCGTACATTTACTTTTTTTTTATCAATCAAGAGCGGCCGAAATTAAAAGATTTAATAAAAATCTCACATGTGATTTTCAATGATAATAACATCACAAAATAAATTAAATATCGTATTTTATTCTGTGTGAATTACAATAGAATGCCCCATATATACGTGTACCTTCTTTAGGATGCTGAGAGATCCCTTACTTCCCCCCTTTCCTCTTGTACTTCGTGCAATTTGTACGGGAATCGATTCACGACGAGAGCAGATACAGCAACCAGGTAACTCCACTCATCGCTCTATACTTTTCTTATAATAAACCCCCGTTAAGCCCGGCAGGTATTAACAAATCGTCGCTGCGAGAGTCGGTGCACCGTACGCAGGCGACCTTTTTATCGTGTAATTGGATCGTCCTGACCATCAACGGAAATGCATATGGTTCGTTGGTGGAATTTTGTGCAAAAATATAGTTACATAGATGAATTGGCTGAAGTAAATTTGCTGTGTCGTTTGAGAGACGTTGTAAAAAGCCGTAGTGACTATGAGAGACTGAGAGATCTGCCGGAGAAAAACGATTCGATGTAGGAATATCTACTCGAAAGCGCGAGCACGAACGCAAAGGGAGAACGCACTCATCCACTGGGATGATACATAAATTATAATCAGAGCTCAACGCTATCCAACAAGGAATGCCGACGATTCCAGCCGAAACGTGATGAAACGCGGGGCAATTCGATTTGTGTGCCCACGCACGCTCATCAAAGGAAGCCGGCCCAACTCGCGCCCGCGCGTTCATACTCGCTCTAACCGACCGCCAAAGGATTACGAAAAATGCGCTCGGCGCTCTCGCTTTGTCAAGCGATAATCCCGTAGAAGCCTTTGCGATAATTCGGGAACAAGCGAGCTGCGATTTACACGTTAAGCGCGATATTAGGTCGAATATTTGGTGGGAAATATTGAGTTTAGTGGGAAGCGTAGTTTTAAGTGCAAATGATTTGCAATCTTTCAGAATATTTTCGCTCGAAATTTCCTACAGCTATGTTTAACGTTCAGTAACATACTCCGGCTACTTTGGTATTGATTTGAATTTTCATCGTACAAGGGTGAGAGAAATAGAAAAAAACTTTTTAAAACTGAAATCAATTTATTATTCCGGTTAAAATTTAATTATCTTTTGCGAATTCAGGCCCAAGAATTAAAAATGTCACTTCACAAGATTGAACAGAACTTTGTAATATTAATTTCACACCCATTATATTTTCCTATGAAAAATAAAAAGTGATACGAAATCAGGAATATATATTGATATCACATATACATGAATTTCGTAAAAGAGTCTCAATACTCCAGCAACGTCAATACCAAAGCCATTTCGCGTATAGAATACTCAATGAACCTATGTGCAAGACAGATGTTTTTTCTTACCAAGCAAATCTTGTTCGTTTATAACCTGGGAACCAAAAACAGCGTGAGGTTAGTTTCGTGGACCTGAACATGACACCAACTTGTTGGAACAGCAGGATCACTCTCATAACGAGAAACGGACATCCCAAGATGCGTCCTTAAAAAAAAAAAGGCTCTGCTTACCAATTTAGCATGTGATTTGGCGTGTTTGTCTAGAATGGACCCCCGCCAAGGGGGCTATTCCCCACGACGCCGGAAGACGTTCAGTCTGAATCGGCACAGTATTCTGAATTAAATCGTCTCATTATCTTCCGTATATAGGCAAGATACAAATCAAAGACATATCCTCAATGATGAGGATGAGGTCTCTACCGTTCCTCATTATAGAATCTTTCTTGAGCCAAAGTCGAGCCTCTGGCCTCGACGTATTCGTCGTTGTCGTCAACATCGTACAACCTACTTGGCTGATGTTGCAGACGTTGCAAGAAGAAGAGAAGAAACCGAGTTTCCATCTGGCCGCTGACAAACACGAGAGCACGAGACACGGCATGACGGACGGCCACGTCAAGTCGAGAGCCGCGCTCTCGGGTCTCGCGTATCCATGCGCGCGCCACTATATCCAACGTAGGACTCTTGATGTTTGTTTTCTGGGTCGGATTCAATTTAGCCTGGACATCTTGTAAATCGGAGGAATATAATTAGACGCCCCGAGAGAGCCCGTGGAATTCACATACATGACGTTTGACATAATACCGACGCAAAAATACGATCTCACCGTGTGCTGATGTACGTTTTCGTTTTCGAGTTGTCTGCCGGCCCGTGGCTATCGTCTTTATACGATAAATTGATATTTTTTAAAGATGCAAGCCTGCGAATTTGATATTTTTGTGTTGGTCCATCGTGTAGACATAGCTAGAATAAATAAATAAAAAAAAAAACGGAGATAACCGAGTGGCCATAAAGTATCTGAAGGTGTCGTGTTTGTCACGGACACGGGAGACCAAGTTTTCACAACAGGATTAGAAGAGCCTCGAAGAGAAGAAGAGAGAGAAAGACAGAAAGAGGTCCAGTGAGCCCCGGATCTTTGGGCCCTCATCTGCCCTAGAAATGTGCCGCGAGACCATTTTTCACGGACGTCTTCGAGTCTTTTTTTTTCATTGGGCTCGAGTGAACCTTACGGAGCTGAAACACCGTTGCTTGGATTATCCACATCCGGTCATTTTTGTTTAATTTTTTTTCACTCTCGTTCACTCCGCATATGCAGTGCAAAGGTTTTTTGGGGAAGCAGCGGTGTATTTTTCCCTTAGTCGAGTGGTTTTATTGAGGTGTCCATTCATAAGCCCGACTACAGCTCTCTTTGAAATGCCACCAGCATTGTGCAAACAAATTTCGAACAAGACTTCTTCAATCAGATTGCCTCTCACCTGTATTCGGATATTTCCTGGTCAGAGGAGTCTGGAGCACATAATTTTTCAAAACTATTCCCTCTAGTCACACAATATTTTGTATGGTGAATTGAGAGCAGAAGTGAAAAAAGAGAAGCTGCGAATCGTGAAGCACATAAATATGGCAGGTCTGGCGCGTCGGGTATATCCATAAAAAGAGGAGAAATTGCCTCGCCTCAACGTCGTAAAAACGTGAATACTGTAGTTTGATCTCTCGGCTAGAATATAGCCGTGCGACTATAGCTACTTGCTTTATGAGACTTCTTTTTTTCGATACTGCCATGGTAATCCGGTACTCCAGCGGCTCTTGTACTTAACCCGTCAGAGCGTCATGACATGGTGACGCTGAGGTCGGAGGTGATACCATGGGCATATACTAGGATATTAAAAATATGGTGGATTAAGTTCATCGTTGATGGGCAAGAAAATCTTCCAAGAAGCTTCGCTGCCGGTCGCTCAACCTGATCGTACAATGATGTCAGGCAGTCTTCGACGAGTCTTCGCCGGATTTTTATGAAAACTTTGACAAGCACCATACGGTTGACTCCCCGCGTCGTTCTGAGATGAACAGTACGCCGAACAGGAATACACAAACGGACAACGCTTGCTACATTTATAATATCGTTTCGTATGCGAAGGACCACTCAGGGGAGCGACTGAGGCTAATTGAACCCGTCGTTCCAGGATCTTGAATAACGTATACATACGTCGTCCCACACGCGGATATAACTTCACGACCTCTCTTACGATTGCCTCGCCGGTCTCCTAACCCGAATGAATTTACATCGGATTATAATTTATTATCATGTTGGACTCCACTTCTCGTACATTGCTGCCGCTTTACTGATGCTGGAAACCTCTTTGGTCTACATCTCATGGAGTCGCAACCCGGCGATACTTCATTCCTATATAGGGCAATTTCAAGTGAGTTGGTCGTAGCTTGTAGATCGGTAATGAATCTCAAAAATACATATCGGTATACACAAGGGTACGATATAAATGTGATGCAGATTTTGACAGCCGTGAATTGTTTTTTGCTTCTGGTTGTAAAACACGGTAGGAGAGAACGAGACTAGTTGGGCTATTTTTTTAAATTTGAATTTATTTTGTATTTGGCTGAGTACATCGAATTAAAAACAATGCCATTTTCTGATGATTGATGATATGATGGTCTAATTGAAAATCTACATAATCTGATTTTCGTTTATTTTAATTTGAATTTTCTTTGTATATATATTATTAAAATGCTGAACATTAACTGAATCTCAAGAAATAAGATTAGAAATCGATTTTACAATTTTTTAATCAGTGGAGCGACCATCAAAACTTATTATTTTTTATTGTTATTTTATACAATAACTAGAAATTTTATAAACATGTAATTTTCGTAGCAATTATTTAAAGAAATAAAAAATATATTGAAAGTTACTGATAAAACTGTTGCAAAATAATATCTAATAAATCAACGATACAATAAATACTTGTCTAGAAAAAAAAAAGTTTCACAACGCTGATTAATACAAAATATGTATCTGTATCTGAACGAACGTACATCATAAATTGTACAGTAAACGAATTACGTAGTCAGTCCTGGAGCTATGATTGTACCCAATACGAATTATCACAGCATCACCTCTTCGACAGAGGCTTTCTCCCCTATGTCTCGACAGATGAAATTCCCCAAGGAATTTTTACGTCAGTGTCACGGCCGAGAAGGATCTCGAGCATGATAGTAGCGGCTAGCCAGGTAACCATAGGATATTCTTGGGGTCGACCTTTGACTTCTCGTGGGCCCTAATTACTATGCCTTCTTCGGTTGCTGCTGCTTCCACCAGTACAAGTAGGCAAGGTGAGCTGCACGAAACCAACAGACCACTCGACTGACACTCCTTTCGCGGTGTATATGGGGCATTCCATGGTAATTCACACAAGATGAAATCCAAACCTCTTCGAATTCCTTCGTATCTTTATATATTGTTCTATTTAGTCAAAAAAGAGCACCTGATTTTTTCTTGAATTATATGACAATAAACAATGCTAACTTCAATTAAAAACATGATTTCGACATAAATAATATGACAAATTTTTTTGTCATATTTCGATCATCTCATCAGGGAAAATTTCGGATTTTTAATGTAGAATTTTGGTAAATTTTTCTAGTAAGGTAAAGAGGGCCGTACTTATTGAAACTTAATAGTTTTTTTTATTTTCAACTAAATATTTTCAACTTTCGTACCATTTTTATCTTAAACTGCGTTAGCCATACTATTTATGTCGAAATCATGTTTTTAATTAAAGTTAAAATATTTTTAATTGTAAATTTAATTTTCTTTTAAATCAAGAACGGTGAAAAATAAAATTCTAATAAAAATCGCAGGTTTTCTTTTTTAGTGACAACAACAAAATATTCGGGAAATTGAAAAGGGTCGCGTTTGAATCTGCGTGAATTACGATGGAATGTCCCATATCGTCTTCGCTGAAACTCAAGAAGCTGCGGTCGTTGTTGTTGGTGGTACTTGCACTCATGGGCAGCTCATGGTAATTATGGCAAGAGGGGAGCTCTCACTCAGAAGTCACGGGAGTGAGGGTCCCGTCGGAACGGTAACGCACGTCCCAGCAACAACAGCACCACACGATGTATCTCTGCCCACCTGAGTGTCTCGCCTCCGCGCGTACCTTTACCGCATTCACTCGTGCGACTGTGCTCCCGGTAAAATATGCAACGGCAGGCACCACTGTTTAATTCATCAAGCTGACGGCGACCATCGGTCAACTTAAATACCAAAAGACTTCTGTATATTAATGTCAAATTAATCTTCATTTTTTATTCGTAATATTACTAATTAATTACGAAATTAAAATGAAATCGTACAATCAGGTTATGAGGCGTGCTCTGCCAATACAGTCACTTCGTTTCTGAACCTCGAAGATATTTTTCATAATTAGAATACTTTTGCTACTATTTGGGAGTCATTTTTGTGACTTTTTAACGTCTTTGTTAACCATGACATGTGGGAGCTATATTTTTTTAGAACTATTGATATTTTGGAAGGGAAAAATCACAAAGCAAAAATGGAGCATAAAAAACTATTTCTGATGATGAAATTTTAAAAGCAATAATCGTTACAATTTAACTGTTGATTTAAATGTAACTGTTGAATTTTTTCGAAAATTTAATTTTTGTTTTTTTTTTACTGTTCAAACGGTACGAGAGATATCTGAGCGACTCGGGAAACTCGACAGCGAATATTTCTCATAAATAAATTCTGCAAATTAGCTGCCAGAAAAACATATTGTTGAATGCAATTTTATTAAATAAAATAAATTAAAAGAGGCTCAATACAACATTTATTAGTGAAAATATTTAAGTTCAATTCTTTTCAAGTTAAATGCAACAAATTCCTGAAATTATTTTTTTTTTTCGATGAATACATTTTTTCATCGAAATTTTCTGTCGAAGCCCAAATTGAACTTTCTCCTCGAAAGATGGACATGAGTAGGGCACGTTTGCTTTTAGGGCATTCGAAAACGAAGCCGATGATAATAATTATTGTTCGTCGACTTGCACACACACAGGAGTGCAGTATTCTTCCTGCACTCATGAGCATGAGATACGTATTACGTACCACTTTCTTATGAGAGTCTAATTGGCTTGACCCGCTCGCGGCAACAACACCGCACCAACAGCAGCAGCAGCAGCTGACCACTACTGTGTCAGCGAGTACGCAGATGCAACGTCGAATTTCAATCTGGAACGTGAAAGAAGTGCGAACTTATAGTCTCGGACACAAGAGAGGAAAGTGTAATTTTTCATTTTAACGAGCAATGTCCATCGCTTCAATGCACCTACCTATCTCTTACTCTCTCCCACTATAGTCTTCTTGCTTCTCGTTCATCCGTCAGTGAATACTAAAGCACGAGAAAGGTACCCTTTCAATCCTTCTCGTCGCAAATGGTCACACCTCCTCGCACCCTCGGAACCTTTCTTCGCACTCATCGCCATCAGTTCCTTCCTCTACGTTTGTTAATGGCCAACTAGATTTGCATATCAATCACGATCGGACCGAAGAGTAAGAATTTTTCTCCAGCCACGATGGGAGAACTCACAAAACGCCCCAAGAGCTCTTTTTTCAACGAATTGTGTGTGGCAGGAAACTTGGACTTAATCGTTGAGCGAACCCATACAGCTTCACTTGTACACTTTCATTTCTCGTATACTATAAAAATAAAAGGAAAGTAAAATAAACATGTAAAGTAAAGTAAAATTTAAAAAATGAACACGCAAAGTAAAATTAAATAAACATCTTCGTGGCCAATAAGTAAAACTTTTTTTTACTCTAACAAAAAAAAAGTAAACGACCAATAACCTGTTATTAAATTAACAAACCGATATGTTACTAATTATTTTTTTTCTTTCTAAACGTAGTATATCCATTTTACAAAGAAAAAGTGTGTACAGCAGAGTCTCGTTTTGTGAAAAATGCGTGACAATTATTCTCACGTCTCGCTATCGCTATTCCATGGATATTTCTGGACGTTTACATACAGAGTGAACTTGTCCTCGTTAATTATTTTCGTACGTCAAGGTACTTAACGCACCATACGTGCTATACGTGTGTTCATGACATCCCTAATTTTTTTCGTCTCTTTCTCCTATTTCGACGTTGACGGAAAGAAATGTGAGAGCCCCCGCTCGCGCCTTCTCTCGTTGATCCTATGGTCCACAATATGCATACACCGAAACGGAAACACGTGCTGGTATATAGCGTGCTCGTTGGCTTGCGGAAGGATGCGTCCTCACGTCATTTATCCTCAAATTCCACGAGAAAAGCAGATGCCGAGATGCCTGTGGAGCTTCTAGCTTGTCCATGGGTCGTTAGTAAACCATTATACGAGTGTCGTCACGCGCGTTATCCATTCAAATTTTCATATTTTACTCGGTGAAAAAGAAAAAAAAATGAAATAATAACATGACGGCGTACGCCTCCCAGACTACAATATTGGATGACAAGGCTTCAGCTAAGTTTGCAAATGTTCGTTCTCGACACAATGTCCTCACAATGAAGGGTTTTCCCAATGACAAAAGCGAATGCACGCGGACTATCCCCAGGCATCAGCTTTGTGCCTTCTCATCCTCGTCACGAATCTCGCGGGACACACTTTCAAGTTTAACTAAATATCATTCGGATACACAAATCCGTGTATTTTGAAAATATTTTGTACGAATCTTTGGTTCACTTTATGTATAAATGCTGCCATGCCGCAACTAATCTCGTCAATTTTGCATGGATCTCCGGAATACTTTAGGAGAGTCATGCCGCTGCTTTCAACCACAATAGGTAAATATTGATACGTATGCGGAACAAGCCACCCTTTAAATATCACAAGTTAATTAATTTTTATTATTTCATTAACATCGCATTTTATTCGTTTTTTTTAGTTCCATTATTTTATGAATATTCGCTGGAAATGCAGCATTCATAAACGAGATTGACTTGTACTAAAGAAATTTAATTAAGTCCAATAAAACCCATTTGACGTTGAACAGCTGAATAGACTTATTCATGCTTTTCAGCGTGAATCATGAATACTATTCCGTTCAGTGAAAACATGCCCTTCAAATGTGCACAAATTTCTCCAAAGCTATATCAAATTATACATTTTAAAACCGTTTTTAGCGAATGATGTAATTCATCTAGAATTCAATTTTTTTAAACGCCTAAAACAAAGATCCTAAAATTTTCATCGGTAAAAAGAAATTAGAAAACATAGAAAATTTAAAAGCGATAAACTAAGTGTCATCATTTATCAGTATAAAATAAAAAAGTTTTTGAATAAAAAATAACCATCACTTTGTGCGACCTCCACAACAAATTCTTTCAAATAATAATTTCAGAAATATTATTTTATATAGTCCTATAAAAACTCAATTTGTGATAAAGAGCGGAAAATAAAATGTATAGACTTACTTTGAACAACCCTATTTAACATTTCACATAACCAAAACATAGAGCAACGAAAATCGATAGTTCAATCAGCACAATTATAATTTTCAATTACGCATTCCTTTACATAACTAATATGAATGAGAAACCCTCCAGATGGTATTTCCCAGCGCAGCAGCAACCTACCACAGTGTTAAGAAACAAATTCGTTCCAAAAGGAACAAAATACCAATAATGTTCCGCCTCGGGTGAGGTTAATCGATAAAAATGTCCAACTCTCCATTCCGCCCAAGATTACATATCGGTATATCTTCGATACTTTGTGAAATGGGGTTAAATCGGTTACGTGCTCTAAAGAGTACGTGTTCACTCTCCTCACTGTAATACACCGCGGCGATCGCTCGAACTTGCATACGCCCGCGGAGCAACGTTAGCTTTGCGTTAGCACTTGACCCACAGCGAAAATGGGAACATGGGTCGACCGCTGCCAAACGCTTATCATGAATGAGAAACTACGAGCAATCATAGCGATCGCGTATATATAGTGGGTGAGCAGCAGGCGGACATCGTGTGTGCCGCAGGGATCGGGATATTGGTTGACTCCCTAAGCGAACAGGAGCGGCAAGGTGTACGCATACGAGAAATCATTAGGGGTCGATTAAGCCATATTGTATGGGAGACCGGGGATGATTGAGTCGGTTTTTCCTTTAGAAATCAGTTTTTATTTGGCTGAGAACACGGGGTTTAAAATAACGCCATTTTTCGGTGCGATTCATGAGCTACGTAATTTGTTATTTTGTATTCTTTATTCAATCAGCTTGATGCTATGACGACTGGCCAAAAATCAAAATATCAACGACGAATTAACTAATGACAAAATATCTAAAGATTAAATAACAACGAACCATTATAAGTAAAAAATAACGGAAACTGACCTAACTTAAGCTAAGTAACATAAAGGTTTTAAAATATTATTAATAGCTTCACAGAAAGTTGTACATTAGTGATTTAAATGCGG